>CM038792.1:295260731-295833730 GCA_021764765.1 Vicia sativa
TTTGCATTAGAAAAATCATATCATGCATATCATACTCATGCATTAGCTTGGCTATTTATTTTGCGGGTTTTTCGGATGAAGCCTAGATATCCTCGTAAGATCGAATGGAAGGATTAGTTCGGGTGACTTAATTATCTCTTTTCTACAACCTGAGTGATATACTTGTATGGATCTCAACAAGCGATTGGTTTGTCAATCGAGATTTCTTCAATGACTTGAGTTGTTTCTTTTATATATGGACTACAATATCGGTAATTATCGGTAAGGTCCCGATTGAATTCTCACATGGTTTTCTTGAAGTTTCCCAGTGAAGCTTAATTTACTCCCAGCGAGTCTCCTTGAGAAAGGATTATTACAACATAATTCTTGGTATTTTCAAAGATTTCTTTGGACAAGAATCTTCGACAATTTCTATTTGCGGTGAATTTTGCGTCTACATTATACGAGCGTTCTCGGAAAGTTATGAACTTACGGTGCGTTTATTTCCCCGTGGAAATCGTCAACTACTCGACAATAAATGTCCACGGGGTGGGATGTTTATTCAATTCGAGGATTTCTCCAACTCGGATGTTGATCCACGTATCCACTTAACGCGCATTTGTCTATACAATGCCGGCAAATTGAAGCTCATTACCTAGGGTTTTTAGGTCCACGGTGCTTGAATTTGATTCTATCACCGGTAAAGCTATCTCATTACAAATTGAAGATCTTGTCGACTCGAAGTTGTTCAACATGCATGCATGTTAAGTAAGATTTTCTCATCGAGACGTCGGAAACAAGATTTCTGGGCTTCGTAAACATCTATATCACACCAATGTGCTGGATATTGTTTTGTTTATCCCAATTATATATTCTCGGATCGCTTCTTGATTTTGTTACGCTAGTAACTTGGAAGTTATATGGTCGAGACATTCGTACCATGGCTCTTAGCACTTTCGTGCACCAACAATTCAAATATTGTTCTATGTTTTATCGTTAAAGTTTGCGAATTCTTTAACTCGGGGATCTTGAGACATTTTCTCAATTTATCTTCGTTAAAGTTTGCGGGTATTCTTTAACTCTTTGGGGATCTTGAAAGTTTCGGTTTCATTTCGTTAAGAGCGAATTTTGGTGTTCTACGGTATTCATCCTCCTCCACCTTGAGCGTTCGAAAAGGCATCACTTTCTCTCATCGAGGTTTAAGATGATTGAATAGGGGTGTATCGCTTAAAATTTCCCCTTTGTTTATCATCCATTCATTGGTTTCAAAGGAAGATTCATTTTTTCAAGCGTAGTTTAAAAGCTTTGGGCTATTTAGTTCAAAGGATCTGGGAATTATTGCAGAAAGAATTTATTCGTTCTTTTTGGAATTTTAATTCAAAAATATAATAATCATTTATTTTTAATTTTAATTTTAAAAAAGAATACTATGTTTAATGGAATTTAAGCAATGAAGGATATGTTCTTGGATATCGGTTTTGTTTATAAGCGGGGAAGCGTTATAAAGAATTTCGTTCATAACAAGAAGAAATCGGAATTGTAATTTGAATTTGAATATTTTATATCGAGTTGATATTACAAATATTTAAGTTTTACAAAAGTACAAATTTTGCAGAAGATTTGGGATGAAATTAAATTTGAACTTGGTATCGTACCCCAATTTGCCCTCCATCTATTCGAGATTTCATACATCCATACTCGAGTTCCAAAGTTGATCGAGAAACTCTCTCTGAACTATCAACCCAAACTAGGGTTTGGTATCTCAAGTCAAGATGAATTTACAACATCTCAATGGTCTTCATGCCTCCCCATATGCTTCAACTCTCCATGACAAGTTTGACTTCACGGATCGAGTTTCCTCGAGACGATTGCTCGAATGGTTGAAAATCGGTTGTATGAACAAAAAGTCAGCGGTGGTCATACAGTCAAACTTCATAATTTTTGGTCAACATCCTCATTTTGAAGTTACATTCATCATTTGATCAGGGTTGATCATGATTCATCAAGAAAACTCAAGATTTGCTCGAAAAGTCGAACTTTCTAAATTAGGGTACAGGGAAAAGTCAAGCGAACTTTGTGATCATAACTTTCTCATACTTTCTCAAAATTTCCACCACCACTTGTTTTGAAGGAAATTCAATTCTACAACTTCATGTCTCACAAGAATGTCCAAAATGCTTCATTTGAGAGGTATAGCTCAAAACATTATAGGTCATTTTCAAAGTCAACAAAAAGTCAACTTTTGTTTTGAAGATATATTAAGCATGGAAACTCAATTGAGATGAGACCAAAGGTTGGTTAGAGGACTCTTAGAGCTTTCCAAAAGTCCAAGAACACTCAAAATGTGGAAAATTGAGCAAGATACACCATTCACAAGTTGATTTTGAAAGAATGCTGAGAGATACTTCTAAAATCAAAATTTTTGCAAATGGGCACTTTTTCTCCATCAAACTTATTCCTCATACAATTAGGAATATCCAAGCCCAATGCCACGAATTTTTGATTTATTTTCTATTTAATTTGTAATTTATTCATTTAAATGCAAATTAAATTTAAAAATAATTACAAAATAAAATTAATTGCAAAAGATTGATTTTATTCTTTCCTTGAGACTCAAGTAACTTACAAATGCCAACAATTTTGAAAATTGATCAATTTGGCAAGATTGGATTAGAATTAATCAAATTTTGAAAATTTGATTTTGTACAAAAATCAAAATTGATTTCATTGAATGGTGATTGATTCTTACCAAAACAATGCCAAATCCTTCGATTACTTATACGATGCATACATCGAAAGAGCAGAATTGCTCTAGACCCTATTCAAAGCTCAAAAAGTGGTGCACAAGCTATTGGCAATCCTACTTCCAGCCGTTTTCAATCGATTTTGAGGTGTCGACACATTCCTTGACATCTCGAGATCGATTCGGTTCTTTGCCAAAAACATCAAGAATCGTGGCTGAAATCGGTTTGTTCTTGAATTTTCAAAATTGAATTCCTTCATTCATGCATTATTAACTCGATTTGTTGTTGTTTTGTGTTTAGTGATGTGTTTACAAGCTTTACGGGCAAGCCAATTGAATTTCCATGGCACGAATAGTATTACACCATAGCTAGGGTTTCGAGCTCGATTTGGGCTTTGCTTAAATGGAAAAATTGGACAATAGGACCTATACCATCGTGTTGAACGATCTCGGGAATCGAACCATGCTTTAGAACTTATTTATATTATGTATCTTTGGATTTTGATTGTAGGGACATAGCGTCGAGCAATGGCGTATTGGAAAAATATTTGAAAGGTTGAAGGCGAGTGCAGCGAAGGAGGAAGCGATGGAAGGCATGTATATTCCACTCGGGTTTCAAGCGTTAGAACATACCCATTTCGGTTGGTAAGGCGTTGGTTTTGGTTTGAGGTCGGGTCCCTATTCGAACCATCTTGGGACCATTCTTTTACAAGTTTGCAATTTCTTCATATTTTCATATTTTAATATTATACATTTAATTTCTTTTCATATTTTTATTTTGCATTTAAAATTCATCAAAATTAATTTTCTTTTACATTATTTTCTGAAAATCTTTATTTAATTTATAAAATTAAAAATATAATTTGCATGCATATTTATTTTTGTAATTTTGCATTTAAATCACTTTTAATTCATTTAAATTATTAAATTGCATCTAAAAATCCCAAAAATTATTTTAGCATATTTATATTATTTCCGATATAACAATTTTCTCATATAAAAATTTGCATTTTCTCTAACATTTTCTCTTATTTCGATTTCATCGTATTTTCGATTTCTCTTATCATTTCTGAGTTATTCAATTCGGACGTTTCTTCTGTTTTCATTTTATTTTCAATAATGTATTTGTATATGGGATGTAATAGTTTAAATTAGGTCTTTACTTTCCGCATTTTAAATTATGTATCTTCCCCAACCTTGTAATAATGGACATTTACTTTCGCATTTACATTCGCGTTTACTTTACGCACCTATCATTGCTAGTAACTAGGCGTGTATGGCAAGATAAAATCATGAATAACCTCAATTTCAAGATAAAATATCGAATCAACACTTTTCACACATGCACCCTTAGGGTAATTCTCTCGTTGCCTTTGATTCAAATGGTCGTGTCTCGAGCGTAGAGGTATTAGCTTGGTGCCTTCAACAAATCATCATAGTCCCTTCCGATACAAAGATCATAAGACCCACGATGTAGCCTCCGAATACATGATCTTGACCCTCGATTGTCGCTCTGAAAATGATGATAGTCCGGATGTGCTAGGATACTTCCTGATTGCCTTCATGACCATCAGATGTCCCCTGAAGTGTCCGATTACATCGATGAATGGACCTACTAACTAATGGTAAGGCTAGGCTATTCTAAAGGAGCGTAAGTATGAAACCGACCAATTAAAGTGGGTAAATAAGTCTCTTAGTTGCTTGCTCTAAAAAATGCTTTTCACCGCTCTTTAAAGTTCAAATTCTTTTCAAAACAAAACATTTCAGAACACTTTGTATACACTCCTCATGAGTCATTACAAAGTCAAAGAAAATACCTTTTCAAAACATTTTTCAAACACACGAGCAATTTTAAAAGTGATCTAGACGACTAAGAGCCGTAGATAACTCTGGATGGAAAGGGGTGCTAATACCTTCCCTTTTCACCATTCTCCGAACTTCGAGATCGAGCGAAGGTCCTTTACCTTCCAATTGGATAAAAATAAAAGTCGGTTGACTCTTGCTATCAGCATTTTGGATACAAAATCCTACAAGTCAGGTTCAGTATTACAGGCGGCTCTGTGGGGAATCACCTAAAGAGAATTGCCTTAGGTTTCTAGATAACTTTTATTGCTTTTGTTTGACTTGTGCTTTATCTTTAAGGGTTGCTTGGGTATTATATTGTGGGATCCTACACGGATCGGGTTTCCTTTTAGGTAAGTAGCATTAGATCATCGCGACCGTTAGGCGTATAACTAAGCGGTCAACATGATGGCTACGTTAGCGTGACACTTTGGTTGTCCAGATACTCTTCATTCCCAGTTGAAGATAGTATTTGGCCTGCGTGGTGTCATCGGCCTAAACTTTTAGAACCTTAATTGACCCGTCTTGGCCATTAGAAGGTAGTGAGATGGCGGCTTTGGTCTGGTGAGGTTGGTTGATACTCGATGCTCGCTCATTGAGATCGGACTTTTGGGATATTTTCGATCGACCACTTGGCGTGTGTTGAAATAGCGCCTCTGAGAAAGATCTATGATGAAGATTCCTAGAACCGGTTACTATTATAGGGCGGATGAACCAACTCGAACTTTTGGTGGGGTAATCACCTATACCTCATACAAGCAAACCTAGGCTCATTGTGAATTGCTTGTGTGTGCTAAACATGACATCATGACATCATCGCATTGCATATCATTTCTAACTATTTCAGGGACCTAGGTTTATCTTTTCATTTTGTAGGAATTATGGCTTCTAGAAAGACTATCAAGATCAACTTTATGGGTATACCTTCTCGCTCAAAAATGGTTTGAAATTCCGACCATGCTCGGTTCATCAAAGACATGGTTATCTACTGACTTGGTTATCTCGGTTTGAAGAAGATATGATGCATGTCTATTCCGGTTCTTTGATCAAAACACCATTGCTTTACATTCCCAGTTACCGGTTGGTTCCTACCTTGGAAGAGTTCTCTAAGCTACTTGGGATACCTATTCTTGACCAAATGCCATTCACGGCTTAGAAGGTTCCTAAGTATGAACATCGCATCTCTTTACATCTTAAGCGTTCGGATATTGAAGCCAATGGGAAACAAAGCGGAGTTAAGGGTTTACTTTCAAGTTTCTAATCAAAGCGAGAAATTCCTCAAGTTATGAGTTCCATGCATTTGAAAACATTGTGGCCTTGCTAATTTATGGTTTGGTTCTATTTCTAACTGGATCAATTCATAGATATCAATGCCATCAAATTGTTTCTTACCGCAATCTGCCTACTACTTGGAGACATACCATTCTCTCCACTTTCATTACTACTAAAAACAAGAACTCTCATGTGTTGTATCGTTACTTTCAAGGTGGTTTATTTTGCACCTTCCTCCATGGGTTTGAAGAGCGAGCAAAGGTTGAGATGGTTCAAAGATTGATGTCACTCTCATTCGGATATCCGTTGGAATCTTTTCTCTCGAAAAGGACTTCACCTTCATCGGCGTTGTGGAGAATTCCTAAATGTAGCTACTTGGTATAAGGAGGTATTACTCAACCCCTTTAGCTCTCGTCGGTTTGGTTTTGCTTTCGAAAGATGGTCCACATGTATGCTTCTCAAGATGTTGTGTTACACCACCACGATCTCGGGATTAAAGCGAAGGTTCATACGCTTGGGCATGGTAAGAAGGCGATACCAAGACTTTGGGAACCATCCATTCCTTGGGAACCTTACCGAATGAGTGCGACTCGACTCGAAACCTCATGTGATGCCATTCACGCTTTGTTACCATAATTATGGAACACTGTTGCTATGGGTGGCGTACCTATCTTTATTCTCCATCTGACATGCCTGCTGATTTTGAAGACTTGAAGAGATCACGGATTCAACTAAAAGAGGGATACCTTTGAAGCTCGATGCTTGCAAGTGAGAAGAAAGTGCTAGAGTTAACCAAGCTACTTCATGGGGAGCGAAGCATTAACACCACCTCGGCACCAGAGAGCGCCATGGGAGACTTAGAGCTTTAGGATTTTTATGCTTTCTTTTATTATTGTTTTGAACTATCTCTTGTACTTAAAAGAAAAAAAAATATAAAAAAGTACTAATAAATGTTTGTTCTTGCTTGTTTAACAAATTTAAATCTCTAAGGTCCTTGAAAACATTGCATTGCATTAGCATAAACATTGCATATCATAGCATAACATTGCATCACGGTACATTGGAGATTGGTTTTCTCATTTGCTCATTATTTATTTTAGAAGAAATGGCTCTTGAGCAGAATGTCAGATCTCAGCTCGGAATGCTCGGTTTGACGAGATGTTCTGACTTGGTCAAGGCGAAGCGAAGGAAACTCATCAACGAAAAGAAGAAGGTTGTTGGTCTCCTCGACATGGGCGAGGCGCTACAAAGGTGGTCTTAAAGTCGATCGGATGAGCTCTCGAAGAAAGTGTCAAGAATGAGAGTGTCGAGGGTGATAAGGACGGCGTGAGCACGAAAAGACTATGATGATGGCGATACTCGATGAAGATGACAAGTACAAGCAACTTGAGGACCGTCGAATCTGTGGAAAACACGAAAATGTCGGGTTGAATTTTGATGATCTGAGTCTTGTTCTGTGTTGTGATTCCTCCCAGTTCAAAGTTCCAACTTTTGCTAAGTATGATGGCATGTCTTGCCTAAAACTGCATTTGAAGTCCTATGTTGGAAGATCGACCCCACGGTGATGAAAGTTGTGGATGCACTTATTTCGAAGAGCTTGTCAGAACTCGGTTGGAGTGGTATTATCGGCTAGAGAATGGCCGTATCCGTACTTGGGTGACTTAGCGGATGCTTAGGCAGTGAGTACAGCTGCGAATTGACACTACGCGTACGACTACAAAGCATGTCTATGGGTGTGATGAGGAAGTTCAAAGAGTATGCTCGAAATGGAGATTTAGCGAGGTTCGACCACCCTTGTCAATAGAGTTGGTTGATATGTTGTGGGAACAACGGCAGGCCCGTTCTTGATCATCGATTGGAAACTCTTAGGATTCATAGGCGATACTAACAGGAGAGCGTATTGAAGCTGGTATTAAGGCGGAAAGATTCATGTAGAGACATCTTGAATCTTTGCGAAGAAATCTTTTGGTGGTAAGAAAAGTTAATCTTTGTGTATGGTCGAGAAGCAGGCAAGGCAGGCCGTCTCGATCGTGGGCGGTTGTGATCTCGATCCTACATGACCTTAAGCGAGACAGCGTAGCGTGAGCAGCGCCACGAAGCGGTTACAAGATCAACATGCCATTGTCATGAGCCGCAACATGTTGAGCGGTGATAACCTTGAGGATCCTCCTCAAAATGTCAACACTTTATCTCAGAGATCTGACCCCAATGCTAAGTGTGCTTACCATTCAATAGCACGGACATAACGCGATGATTGTTGGGCTCGAAGAACAAGATTCAAGATATGATTGAAGCTAAGCGTTGAGTTTGACCTCCGTTGAGGACTCGAGCGTGATCAAGCGCCTATGCTAACCATGACAAGAGCTCGATCTTTGTTGGTGGCGATACTTACATCTTCAACATAGAGGACTTGACCATTCCTCGATGGTTGTTAAGAAAAATTTGTTTAAGCGGTGTCGATCCGGGATGCGGAGGATTGTCGTTGGTGGTGCATGCACGATGGTTGTGCTTGGTTGAGAAGGCGTGTTGGGTGCATGATGAATAGCTTGAGAGATACTATTTACGAAACCACTGTCTTGAGCGTGTGAAGATATGTCTAGTGAAGATCGAAGATGTGAGCGAAACCACACCATCAGTGGGATACCTTAGGGCAGCCAGTGGAAAATATGATTACATGGTAAAATACAGCTGCTCACAGGAAGCTAATTCCTATTGAAGATGTTAAGGCGGCCAGGATGGGGTGGCGATTTCCACGAAGACTATCTTGATATTAATCCCATAAGTTTCCTCTGCGATCCTGCCTTAGTGGCACCTCTCATCATTACTTCTCGAAGACCAGGTTCCATATTCCTCGACAAGGCTATCCCTTGGAATTATGGATGGAGGTTTACTATCATGGCGTCAGCAAGACCACCGACCATTGAAGATCTTCTATTCGACATTGACAACATCAGGATCGATGGTGACCGGAGCCAGGAAGAGTATTCTCCGGATATCTCTCCTCCAAAAGACATTGCGACTCCGCTCGCATTCAAGTATTCAGTTCCCCAAGCTAGAGGAAAGAACGGTGACTCGTCTTGCTCGACCCGAAGTACGAAGGAAGTTACTAAAGACACCTCAAAGCGAAATGGAGAAGTGCGAAGATCATCAAGAAGGTGACTACAATGTTGTGGAGCAGTTGGGACGGACTCAGTCAAGATCTCATGCTTTCTTTTGTTTCTCAGAGGCTCGTACTAGCGCCTTGGTGAAATTTCTAAGAATGCTCACGTCGCAAGACACTACTCTTGATCCATTTGAAGTTTGTATTGCTAACTGGCTGCAACAACGGCCTGAAGCTTACGATCTTGATTTGACTCTAGCGGAAAGAAACACAACAAAGCCTTGCATCTACGTGGAATGTGGACAACCTTGTCTCATGTTTTGGTGGATCTGAGTTACGCTTTGAATATTCTTAGAAGGCTGCTTTTGATCGGCTTGATGTGAAGGGTTGGTTAGAGACCCGGTGACATATTGTGAGGGAGCTTTGATGGTTCTAAGCGGACAATGCTAGGAGCTCACTCTGCTGTTAAAGTCGGTTCCAGAACTTTGATTCCACTTTCTTTGTCATGGACATCGTCCGACCTACTCTTGCCTACTTGGGCCTTGGATACATGGAATGACCTCTACTTTGCATCAGCTGAAGTACCGGTGAAAGGGAAGTTTATTCGGTGTGGTGAAGAAGAGTACATGGTCGGTCATCTGGTCATTCGAGTACCTCGGTGGAGGGGTGAATTCTTTGAGACTCCACATCGAAGCTTTTGAAACAATGCCCAGTCATGCAGTTGACTCTCCCACTCACACGAAGTTACCTGACTCGCCTAGGATGGCCTCATTGAAAGCGCTCAGGCTGCTGTCGAAGAAGGTAGTTCTATTTGGGGTCGCTCACTAATCTTCTTTCAAATTTGACAAAGCGGTTTGAAGCATCGGGTCGGAAGATGATGCATGAGCGTGCGGCCGACTTCACTTCGCGTCAGCGGAGTGGAATCCATGTTAGAAGGCGGCAATGACGACGACATCGGCAAGTGGATCTGACTCCGGATCATGGGCTGGCAATTGGAAGGCTGAAGGATCTTACTAGTCTCCTTTAGTCGAGTAATTGCTCTTGTTTTTGCTTTATTTTTTATGTTTTGAACAATAAACTTTGAAAGCCTAGTGCCTTGCAGGACATCATGGCTCGTTGAGGTTATTATGTCTGTCGTTGCGTGTTTTTTCCTTCAATAAACGTTGGACTTTGCATTCAATTGTTTCTTCTTGAAATCTGATAATACAGATAATGAGTTAGAAAAAATTAGTTAATTCTGATGGATAAGGTTTTCTCAGGAAAATCATTTGATTAATTGGTTTTCAGATGTCTCTTTTCTTATCTGGGTTTAAATCATGGTACCTAAGAAGGATGGTGGTATCTGACAGTGTGTGGATTGAGGAATTTGAACAAAAGCAAGTCCAGAAAACGACTTTCACTTCCTCATATTGATGTTCAGTTGACAACACCGCTCGGCATAAGGTTTTCTCCTTCATGGATGGTTTCTCCGGTTACAATCGATCAAAATGGCTCCAGAAGACATGGAGAAGACTACTTTTTACGGTGGGTACTTTACTACAAAGGTTATGCCGTTCGGGTTGAAGAGCGGGCGCCACTATCGGTGCTATGATTGACATTATTTCATGACATGATCCATCCACGAGATAGAGGTCTCGTCGGCGACATGATAGCTCGATCCTGGCGAAGAAGAACATCTTGATCATTTCGAAGCTATTTGATAGATTGAAGAAGTGCAGTTGAGGCCGAATCCCAACAAGTGCACCTTGGAGTCAATCAGGAAAACTCTGGGTTTGTTGTCGATGGTAAAGGTATGAGATTGACCACTTGAGGTTAGGCGATTCAAGAAATGCGGTATGCAGAGGAAGGAAGTCGGAGGTTTCTTGGGCGATTAAACTACATTGCGAGTTCATTGCACACTGCTTGCTGCTTGTGAGCCAATCTTCAAGTTACTTAAGAAAGATCAAGTAGTGGAATGGAGCAACGATTGCGGATCGCTTTTGACAAAATCAGGTACTACGGAATCCTCACATCACGATGCTTACGCCGAAGAAGACCTCTTATCGTACGCGGTGTTAGAAATTCAATGGGGTGTGTGTTGGGGCAACATGGCCAGTACAGTCGAAAAGAGCATGCAATATACTACCTTAGCAAAAGTTTACCATTGTGAAACAAGATACTCATATTCGAGAAAACTTGCAACAGCTTTGGCTTGTTTCGCCGATTAAGGCAGTATATGTTGACTTCACTACCTTTTTGATTTCCAAGATGGATCCGATAAAATACATATTTGAGAAACCGACTCTCTCGGGAAGAATAGCAAGATGGCAAATGATCGACCGAATATGACATCAGTACACTTCTCGAGGAAATCAAAGGAAGTGTAGTAGCGATCATTTGCTCATCGAGCCATAGATGACTATCGATCTATCTTGATTCAATTTCGAGATGAAGATGTTTTACTAATTCTGATTGTGAAGAACCCGGGCCGGACGAAGGACACGAGCAAGGATCCGATGGACTATGGTCTTTGATGGAGCCTCAGCGAGCGCTTGCATTGGTGCCATCATTACCTCCTACACATGACATCGCCTTTCAGCGATTATGTTTCAGTTGCACCAACACATGGCGAATATAGGCGTGCATCATGGGTATCAAAAGCTGCTATTGACTTAAGAATCAAATTCTTGCAAGTGTATGGAGACTCGGCTTTAGTGATCGATCCAGTTAAGGGAGGCGAGTGGGATAAAGCATCCGAGATCTCATTCCGTATCGAGCATGTTCTAAGTTTGATCCCTACTTGAAGGATCACTTTCAATCACATTCCACGAGAAAGAGAATCGGTTGGCGGGCGCATTGGCTATGTAATCTATGTTCAAGGTTAGATGGGACAACGAGGCTCCCGGATCATCATTGAGAAGTTCGACGGACCCGGTGTTATGAGCTTGACACGAAGAGAAACCTTGTACTATGGCGTGAAGAGGTATCTTGAGACTCGGAATATCCAGTAAGGCATCATCGATAAAGAAGTTCATGAAGATTTGCATCCAAATTTTTCCTCGTGGCATCTTATACAGCCTTGACCCGATGCATGCTTACTCATTGTGTAGACGGAATGTCGTATCATGGAAGAGTTACAGAGCGCATTTGGTACCCGTTCCGATGGACATACCATGGCTAAGAAGATTTTGAAACAAGGTACTATTGGTCCCATGGAAGCGATTGTCACCGCTATGCTCGATCTTGTCACAAGTGCGGTTATCTGGAGCAAAGTACACGTACCTCGGTACCTCAAAATGTTTTACTTCTCCTTGGCCTTTTGCAATGTGGGGCATTGACATGATTGGAGAAATCAGCCCTGACTTCCAATGAACATCGTTTCATACTTGTGGCAATCGATTATTTCACTAAATGGGTAAAACTGACCTGTTCGCATCTGTTACCAAGAATGTTGTGGCTCGATTCATCAAAACAATCTTATCTGTCGGTATGGCACTCACGAAAGGATTATGGATAACGGTTCTAATCTCAACAACAAGATGATCACTAAACTACTGCAGCGATTCAAGATCAAGCATCACAATTCTTCTCCATATCGGTCTAAGATGAATGGTGCGATGGAAGCCGCCAACAAAAACATTAAGAAGATTATACAGAAGATATTGTGACTTACAAGGATTGGCATGAGATGTTACCATTTGCTCTTCATGGTTATCGCTTTTCTGACGAACATCCACAGGCAACCCCTTCTCTCGTATACGGTATGGAAGAGTCTTACCCATCGAGGTTCGGATACCTCAACCGAGTCCTCCAGGGGCGAGTTAGGCGAGGCGATTGGGTCCATACAGCCTTGACCGGTTAATTTGATTGATGAGAAGCGACTCGCGTCCATACGCCATGGACAGTTATCGAAGCGAATGATCAAAGCATTTAACAAGAAGGTCAAGCAGGTACCAAGTCGGTGATCTAGTAGTCAAGCGCATCATTCTTCTTCCACAGGTGATCCTGGGGCAAATGGACTCCACCTACGAGGGACCATTTGTAGTCAAGACGATATTCCGTGAACTATGATACTTAGCACCATGGATGGTGAAGACTTCCACACCACAATGAGCCTTGAGACATAGTCAAAAATACTACGCATAAAGAGACCGCTAGGTCGGTGGCCTAGGCAAAATAAGGGCATCTTGGCGAACCAAAGGTTCGGGAAAAATAAAGGATATATACAAAACATGTACACCGGAAGTCGAAAACACGAAAAGGCGGCCAAAAAGGTATCCGGTGGGCGAAAACTTAGAAAGGCGGTCTAGGCAAAGTTAGGGATTTAAGCGTAGACTATGTCTCTTCCGGATCACTGTTTTAGACTACTATCGGTATTCATGATTCAAATGGCGAAGCAATTCACTCACTTTCTACGGCGGCAAGGAGATGAGATAGTTGAAATATATGAGTACTAGCATAGTTGGAACTTAAGATTGTTTCATAGCTTTTTACCTTTCTTGTGTACAACTACTTGGCCACATACATTTCAAATAAATGCAAGTTCTTTCTCTTTACAATTTTCCCTTGTTGTTGTTTGCATAAAGTCCAGCGGTTTGCTTTGAATGATTATACACACTTGACAATAAGAAGCTAATCGCGAACATATGAAAATGAACATACAAAAGTACCTGAGCTCGAGGTGAGATGACGACAAAAGTCACCAACCACTTTCCCAGTGAGCAGAGGAATCCACGAGCATCAATTCCACTCAACTAAGCAATGTTACATCGATCTCCAAGCGGTAGCACCTCGTCTCCTGTCAATTTATCCCCGGTGGACATCTCTAGGTCCTTCCTCTTTTCCCCAGTGATATCGGACCGAAACTTGGTCGAGATAGTGCATCGGAAGAAACTACATCTTCATCCCAAGCCAAAAGATTACAACGGGATCGACTCTCCCGGCTCGGTCTCCCGTGACTATCAATTGCTCTCCGGTAGAGATCTACCTCAGAATCCCGTGGGCGCTTCCTAAATCTCCTCGCGGGGTCTACAAGGTCCCCAACAAATCGCCTCCAGACTTTCTTAACGGGGTCTATGAGATCTCCAACAATTTCTCGGTCTACCCTCCTCACAATAGCTAGGCCAAGACTTGGTGGATAGTGCATCGGAGGAATCAGGATATCTTTCTTCTCTTTCAAAGCGGAGTTCTCACCTACAATTCCCCAGCGGAAGTCGGGAATCCTCAAAAGAACATCCGCATCTTCTTCAAGATGGATATGTTTTGAAATATCCAACACTTATCATTCATACATTACTCATAAAGTCATAATTCATGCATATATCATTCATATGCCTTGCCATGCATCATCATACGCATAAAACTAACGAATATTCTATCAAAGTTTCTCTTGTTTTCTCCAAAAGCAGTGCCGATCACTTATAGCAAGCAGGTCCGGATTAAGCCCCGAATCGTGGGAAAACTATCACGAACCGCCCTTGGTTGTCCTCCGACGGTAGGTCCGAGGATTAAGCCCGGATCGACGGAAAACTATCCAGAAGGCCTCTACGGTTATCCTCAGATAACGAAATGGATCAACACCGATGCACAGGGAGGCTATCCACATTTTGCCAACTACTATTTCCTCGGAGTAATCGTACGAAGATTTATTACGATTCCTTATTATCAACGGTGACTACGAGTCTAGCGTCGACTCGATTGCTTGGATGGCATCTTAAGCCGTCTCCGACTACTTGTCAACATTTCTTCACTTCGAATCTTTGCATATATGGTTAAAATCAATACAAACCAATAACTTCATTCAAAATGAACACGAAGTCTAACATCGACTCCCTGGGATGGCATCTAAGCCCGTCTCCTCTCCTTTCCGGGAACATACATGGGAGCCTAGCGTGGCTCACTTTCAGCAATCCTCCGATATCGAGTCTAACGATGCGACTCATTTCCCGGCTTCTCCAAATGGCATCGTAAGCCCGTTCCCACATCATCGACCAACCGAGTGCAAATTTTCGGTGTACTCGATTGATCATCTACCTCCGGTCACGAAAAGACAGTGTCAATCTAACCCTCCGTGCAAGAAGATTGAGCAGGGGCAGCTGTCATACCCCAAAATTTGCCCTCCATCTATTCAGAGATTTCATACATCCATACTTTCAGTTCCTCAAGTTGATCGAGACAAACTCTCAGACTATCAACCCAAACTAGGGTTTGGTATCTCTCAAGTCAAGATGAATTTCCAACATCTCCAATGGTCTTCATGCCTCCCCATATGCTTCAAAGACTCTCCATGACAAGTTTCAAGCTTCAGGATCAAGTTTCCTCGAACGATTGCTCGGATGGTTGAAAATCGGTTGTATTGAACAAAAAGTCAACTGTGGTCAACATCATCAAACTTCATAATTTTGGTCAACATCCTCATTTTGAAGTTACATTCATCATTTGATCAAGGGTTGATCATGATTCATCAAGAAAACTCAAGATTTGCTCAAAGTCAAACTTTCTAAATTAGGGTTTCTGAAAAAGTCATGAACTTTGGTGATCATAACTTTCTCATACTTTCTCGAAATTTTTCCACCACCTCTTGTTTTGAAGGAAATTCAATTCTCCACAACTTCATGTCTCACAAGAATGTCCAAAAATGCTTCATTTGAGAGGTATAGCTCATAACATTATAGGTCATTTTCAAAGTCAACAAAAGTCAACTTTTGTTTGAAGATATATTGAGCATGGAAACTCAATTGAGATGAGACCAAAAAGGTTGGTTAGAGGACTCTTAGAGCTTTCCAAAAGTCCAAGAACACTCAAAAATGTGGAAAATTGAGCAAGATACACCATTCACAAGTTAGGCAATTTTGAAAGAATGCACTGAAGAGATACTTCTAAAATCAAATTTTTTGCAAATGGGCTTGCTTTTTCTCATCCAAACTTATTCCTCATACAATTAGGAATATCCAAGCCCAATGCCACGAATTTTGATTTATTTTTCTATTTAATTTGTAATTTATTCATTTAAATGCAAATTAAATTTAAAAATAAAGTACAAAATTAAAATTAATTGCAAAGATTGATTTTATTCTTTCCTTGAGACTCAAGTAACTTACAAATGCCACAATTTTAGAAAATTGATCAATTTGGCAAGATTGGATTGAAATTAATCAAATTTTGAAAATTTGATTTTGTACAAAAATCAAAATTGGTTTCATTGAATGGTGATTGATTCTTACCAAAACAATGCCAAATCCTTCAATACTTATACCGATGCATACCAATCGAAGAGAGACAGGAGATTGCTCTAGAAACCTATTCCAAAGCAAAAACCGTGGTGCACAAGCTATTGGCAATCCTACTTCCAGCCGTTTTCAATCGATTTTGAGGTGTCAACACATTCCTTGACATCTCGAGATCGATTCGAGACCTTTACTTTGCCAAAAACATCAAGAATCGTGGCTGAAATCGGTTTGTTCTTGAATTTTCAAATTCGAATTCCTTCATTCATGCATTATTAACTCGATTTGTTGTTGTTTTTGTTTAGTGATGTGTTTGCAAGCTTTAAGGAGAAGCCAATTGAATTTCCATGGCACAATCGTTTACACCATAGCTAGGGTTTCTGAGAGCTCGATTTAGGGCTTTGCTTAAATGGAAAATTGGACAATAGGACCTATACCATCGTGTTGGAGCGATCTCGGGAATCGAACCATGCTTTTAGAACTTATTTATATTATGTATCTTTGGATTTTGATTGTAGCCGAGACATAGCGTCGAAAATGATAGAAAGCGAAAATATTTGAAAGGTTGAAGGCGAAGTGCAGCGCGAAGGAGGAAGCAATGGAAAGGCAACGTGTATATTCCACTCACTCCGTTTCCAACGATGAACATGCCATTTCGGTTGGTCGGCGTTGGTTTTCAAGGTTTGAGGTCGGGTCCCTATTCGAACCATCTTGGGACCATTCTTTACAAGTTTGCAATTTCTTCATATTTTCATATTTTCATATTTTAATATTATTTTCCATACATTTTAATTTCTTTTCATTTTTTATTTCGCATTTAAAATTCATCAAAATTAATTTTCATTTTACATTATTTTACGAAAATCTTTATTTAATTTATAAAATTAAAAATATAATTTGCATGCATATTTATTTTTATTTGTAATTTGCATTTAAATCACTTTTAATTCATTTAAATTATTAAATTGCATCTAAAAATCCCAAAAATTATTTTAGCATATTTATATTATTTCCGACGTAACAATTTTCATATAAAAATTTGCATTTTCTCTAACATTTTCTCTTATTCGATTTTCATATTTTCCAGATTTCTCTTATCATTTCACAGTTATTCCAATTCGGACGTTTCTTTCCGTTTTCATTTTATTTTCCAATAATGTAACTGTATATGGGATGTAATAGTTTAAAATTAGGTCTTTACTGCATTTTAAATTATGTATACGCTAACCTTGTAATAGCGTAGGACATTTACTTTCCGCATTTACATTCGCATTTTACTACGCACCCTATCAATTGCTAGTAACTGGCGTGTATGGCAAGATAAAATCAACATAGATAACCTCAAGTTTCAAGATAAAATATACGAATCAACACACTTTTCACACATGCACCAGGGTAATTCTCTCTCGTTGCCTTCTGAATTCAAGATGGTCATGTCCCTCGAACGTAGGGTACCCTAGCAGTTGCCTTCCAAACAAATCATCATAGTCCCTTGATACAAAGATCATAAGACCACGATGTCGCCTCCGAATACATGATCTTGACCCTCGATTGTCGCCTACGAAAATGATGATAGTCCCCGAATGCTAGGATACTTCCTACAGTTGCCTTCTATGACCATCCGATGTCCCTTCGAGGACCGATTACATCCAGCAGATGGAGCTACCTACTAACTAATGGTAAGGCTAGCGCTATTCTAAAGGCATTAAGTATGAAACACGACCAATTACGAGTGGGTAAATAAGTCTCTTAGTTGCTTCCTCTAAAATGCTTTTCACACCACACACTTTTTCAAAGTTCAAATTCTTTCAAAACAAAACATTTAGAACACTTTGTATACACTCCACATGAGTCATTACAAAGTCAAGCGAAATGCCTTTTTCAAAACATTTTTCAAACACACGAAAGCAATTTTAAAAAGTGATCTAGAGCAACTAAGAGCCCGTGATAACTACGGATGGAAAGGGGTCTAATACCTTCCTTTTCATAACCATTCTCCCTTTCGAATCTGAGCGAAGGTCTTTTTACGTACTTTACCTTCCCTTAATTGGATAAAAATAAAAGTCGATGAAACTCTTGCTATCACATTTGGATACAAAAATCCTACAAAGTCAGTTCCCGTATTACAATTATTACAAAGTGTTCTAATTTTTTAAGTACAAAAGAAGTCCTAATTTTATCCTAATGCTACAAGCTTACAATTTGTCCAGAATAATTGTTGTTTCATCAGGCATTCCTCTTCACTTTCATGCCATGCCATTTGACCGTTTGTCACCATTCACGAAACATAGAAGAACATGGTTTAGTAATTACTGACGTGAATAAATTGCATCGAAAACCAAAAGAATGATGTTTTTTCAGACTCATCACGAGGGTTGTGTTAAGGAATCAGGATTAAAGGTCAATTATTTCAAATGACAAAGCCTCAGAACCGAAGTTCCTTCATCGGCCGTTACCGTTACCTCCATTGCAAATCACAACAACTTCCGTTGTTGGTTCAAAGGAGGTGTAAAATGGAAATCGAAACATCATTTTCCTAAATAAAGTCAATGACAACCCAACTGACTTGGCAAATAGTTCCAAATATCAGTTTTATTCAAATGTAAACTCAACATATTAGCAAACAGAAACAACATTTTACCCCATAATGTAATTATTTTTACCCAAAATGACGAAACACAAAATGCCGGTGGGTTGTATAATAAGCGGGCAGCTTATCTTGAAGAGGAAAAGAGTAGTCTAATTGCAAGTCGGTAGCAAACATAGATTCAAAATGGCAACAATAGATAACATAGCGGTGGTATCCAAGCGGAGATATTAATCCCAAATCTGTTTATAAAAACGAGCGAGCGAAACAAGGGACAATAGCGAAAGTTCCCATTGTTCGGTAAAAAATAATGCAACATGAAGAAGTTTCCCAATAAGCGACCACATTTTCAATAGGAACAAAATTAGGAAATCAATGAAGGAAATGGCATAGTATCTGTTCAAGGATAACCAAAGGGCAAGCATAAAGCATAATACATGGAGAGATAGCTAAAAACAAGATATATGTTTACAAAATACCAATCAACAAAAATTCAAAGATAGATCGGTTAAAACCAAAACCAATGAGACCAAATACCGAATACTCAATGACAAGACCAACCAGTGAGTATCGGTTCTACAACTTTAAAGGATCAAGCCAAAATCAAAGCAGGATAGCATCATTAACTACTACCAAACAAAAGGATACGGTTCAAAAAAAAGAAAACAAAGATATAGTATCATTCTTCCAAAAACCATAAAAGACCCCGATCAAAACCAAGAATACCATCATTTCGACCAAAACCCGAGAAAACGTAGCATCACAAACAACGAATAATCAAAATCAACCCCATTCATCATTTTCCCAACCTGACCCTTGATTTGGTTTGAGCAGTCTACTAGAATCGATATCTGAGAGAGAAGAGAACGAGCGATCTCACCGAATCCAGTAGGGTTGGGTTGCCTTCGAGTTTATTAAAATCGGTGTGTATCTGCAAATGTTCATGGCATTCGATATCGAAAAAAGTTAATCCCAAGAAAATGTGAAATAGGTCGAATAGAACTTAATCTCGGTGATGGGGTTTCCCTCGAGAGGAAGCGATTGAGATAAATAACTAGGGGTTCGTTCGAAATCATTGAGTGAGGATTCCCATCAGGATTGAGTGAGAGGCGAATTTCTTGGATAGCGATTGGGATTTACGGGAAGGACATTGAGTATCGCATGAGAAGAGCGGATGGTTATCGTGAAAAGCCATTTAGTGTCTTCGTTTCTTGTTTTTCTTTGTTGTTTGTTAAAAAATTAGGATTAGTTGTTATAACTTAATACTAACTATTATTTATTTTCTTAATAATAACTATTATTTATTTTTCATTTACTAACTATTATTATTATTTTTAATTACTATTATTATTATTATAACTTAATAATTATTATTACTATTATTATTATTACTAACTATTATTATTATTTTCTAATTATTATTATTATTTTCTCAACTAGTAAAATAATTAGCATACCTCTAAAATATTAATAATAATGTTAGTTAGACACTTTCGCTTAATAAGAAATTTTAGCATTTTTTCTTTTTCTCTATATTATCCATAGTACCCATGCTATCATCGTTTAATAAGAAATTTTTAGCATTTTTTCTTTTTTCTCTATATTTTTGAGCTCATTGGGCCTTTATTTGGGCTCAAAGTATTACCTACAGTTTTTCTTTTCCCATCGCCGGGCTCGCTTCATACAGGCTATTTCTAAAGTCTTATCTTTTCAATTAATTTATTTTTCGTAAATAATATTTTTGTGCGATGTACTAAGTAATAATTAGTTCGATAGTTCTTATTTGATAAATTATCGATTAAACTATTAGTCGATTTCTTATCAAATAGGAAAAATCGTTTCTAATAATTATTTAAATTTCGATTGTATTGTGTGATGATTATTGCTCTGTTTGTTCGCATTTATTCACCATTGTACACTTTGCACACAATTAAAATTAAAATCAATTTGATTCCATCCTAATTGGCTCATATGCCGATTTCCTAAAGGGTCTCATAGTTGGGGATGGGCATGGCCATCCTCACGAGGTGATTAAAGCCCTTGTTGCTTTAATCAATCATAACCACGAAATAACATTGGTGTATATACCAATCACCATGCACGGGGTCTCATGGTTGGGGATAAGAGCACCTATCCTCACGAGGTTAATCAAGTCCATATACTTGATTAATCATAACCAAACTCCATACTTCATCTCGACGTATCTCAAAAACACTTTCATAATAAAATTTAAAACCTTGATCCAGCGTCGGTGCATTTTCAAAACCTTTTCCATAATAAAGTACAAGTTTTTAGTCGTTGGACTAGACCAATTGCTAAAAACTTGTCCCCAAATAAACTTTTAGTCTTTAAGTCGTTGGACGCTAGACCAGTTGCTAAAGACTTCTAAATAACGTGAAACTCGTTTCACTTCACTTTTCTCAAGAAAACCTTTTTGGGTGATAGACGACTCGTTCGAACATTAGTTACTCGGGTTTCTAGTATTTGAATCGTAAGACGTTAGTCTTGTTGTTCGGTACTTTTTCATCCACTTAAAAAACAATTTAACTCAATCAAACTCTTTTTTCGCTCATATGCGATCATAAAAACTCTTTTCCGACAAAGAGTGTGCAATAGCTATTTCAAATACGAACTTGGACTTAAAGCTTTTCAAATAAACTAAACAAGTCCAAGTTCAAACATTTGAAAATGTCTAAATGCTACGATTTTCTTATAAAATCAATACAACAAACTTAAAACCTTTTGAGAGGAACTACGGAGTTTTGACTTTCCCATTGCCAAGAGAATACGTAGGCACAGTTACGAAACCGTGTCAAACTCAAAATAATAAACAAATTCTTTTTATTTTGGTATTCATAACTTAATAAACACACACAAGCAGTAGAATTAAAAGGGTCCCATCGAGTACGATGGATGTAAGAGAGTGCTAATACCCCCTTACATAACCGCTCGATCCACTTTTTGGTCGCGTAGACTACCTTATCCGCTTGTATGGGTTTTTATCTATATTTTCCGTTCTTTTATAATAAAAAAAATTAGGTGGCGATTTCACTAGTTTTCGGATTTAAAAGATTTTTGAAAATCGAGTTGCTGATTAGCGACTTCACAGGGACAATTTTAAAGCGAGTTAACAATTTAGTTTTCGCTTGTGTGTTTTGCTTTGATATTTTTGTATACTATCTGTTGATGTATTTTGATATTGGGGCATTTGTTGGTTATGATTCATAGATAAGCCCAATACCGAGCTTCTAGAACATAAGCTTAGAGTGGTTGAGTAGCTTAGGTCCACTAGACATCCGTGTCTTTTGGATCGACGTGAAGACCCAACTTAGAGTTAGTCTTTTAGGGAGTTATCGCGCCGATGCGTTGGTCGGGATGATAATTCTTGGACAAAGGGCCTATAACTCTAAGTATTAGGATGTCCAAAACAAAACCGACCGCTCAAAGGATTTTGAGTATCCCTTTAAGAGCCGCTTCTTGGAGTATACTCTTGGAAGTATTATCCCTACGTAGGCCGCTCGCGTGTGGATAATATTTCTAAAAAGGGGATCTGAGACTCCGAGAGGCATTTAGCATAAAAACACTAGAACCAACCTTGTTTGGGGAATTGTTGGGTAGGCGTCGAAGCCATGTCCAACCATCCAGTGACCTTTTATGTGATCGACAGCTACACTTTTGATATCATCTTAATTCATTCGCATTGCATTTTTTCATTAATCATTCATTTTTCATCATATGTGTTGCCATTTTCAGGTATCTTTAAAGGGCTCATTCTCGGAAACAATTGGATCACACATGGATTTAATCAAAAAGCATAACCCTCATCTCAAATTCAAGATCCCTGACACTCAAACTCTGTTGAAGCTCAGGAGGAAGGTGAAATCTGTTCAGTTGAATAGCTTTCATGCCAGATATGGGTGGATATTAGAACTGTTGGATACTACGGTTGATCATGATGCTTTGAAAGCCTTGGTGAAGTTTTATGATGCTCCTCTACGGTGTTTCACATTCCAGGATTTTCAGTTAGTCCCGACAATTGAAGAGTTTGAAAGGCATTGAATTGCGAAAGATGATGTTCCTTTTACCAAGTTAGGAGAATGCTTGGATGCAAAGGATGTAGCGGTACTCTACACCTCCCTACTAGAGAAATAGGGCCAAAGTTAGTAGAAAAGGGGATTTCAAGGAGATTTTTGGAATAGAGAGCTGAAGAATTGGTAGTATCAAAAGAAAATTGGATGTCGTTCAGCGCTGTTTTAGCCTTACTAATTTATGGGGTGGTTTTGTTTCCTAGCAATGATGATGATTACATAAGTCAGCCTGCCATTTGTGTTTTCCTCTCGAACAACCACGTGCATTACTTGCGACATGCTCCTTAACATGCATATCCAATGAGAAGAAAAAGGGAGTTGTAATGTGTTGCTCCGTTTTGCTCTATTCATGGTTGAAGTCTCATATCCCTCAGCGAGGACCGTGGGTCAGAATCTTAGAGAATTTGAGTTGGTCTCAGAAGTTGGTTTCTCTTACCGCTAATGGTGTTTTTTGGTACTCTCCAGGTTGGTACACGTGGGAGGTCATCACACACTGTGGGGCATTTCCTAACGTTCCACTAATTGGATCCCAAGGATGCATCAACTATAATCCTAGATTGGTTCTCAAGCAATTGGGTTGTCCTATGGAAACCGCACCAAGGGAAGAATTTCTGAGAGAATTTATTTTGTTAGACTTGGAAGGAAGATTATGGTTTGTTAAGCGGATCGAAAGCTTGGACCCAAGTTCATAGGAAGGTAGAGCTCGGAAAAAGAAATGGTGATGGAGAATCTTACGAGTCCTAGATACTTAGAAGAGTAATGGAGGTAAAATTACCATTCAGCTGTGGAAGTTCATTTGATGTGCGAACACGAACTCACTCATGTCCCTATTGAGAATTCAACAAACTCAAGCTCACTATCACGGAGATGCAAGGTGAAGAGGGTGGACACAACAAGCCATCCTTACTCGTGTTACAGAAAGGGATGATTTGATTTAAAGCCTCAAAGAAAGGGATGATGGTACTAAAGAGTCAAGCGGTAGAAAAGGAAAAAAGCAAAGTTTCGTGTGAAAGAAAATTTGGATCTTTGTTTTGAGTTAAGGGAGTTCATCGAAAAGCTAGCCGGTGAACAACAAAGAGGAAAGCCTAGGCGGATGAAGAAGCGAGCTATCAAGCAAGTCGGTTGAAAACAACTCTTACCACTCGGATCCAAGGTTAAAGCTATCTTGAGAAACATTGAATCTAGTTTGGTAGCGAAACTCGCCTCAAGGAAAAGCTAGCTTGACGCATAATGTAGACTCGAAGAATTAGCTCGGAAAATTCAAGAGTTGGACACTGCGAGACCTTGTAACGATGGGAAGCATCGTATAGAATTAGAAGTCCGATGTGAGGGATGGCAAGAAGAAGCCCGGCGAAATACGCTTTGGGTGAATAGAGGAGAAACCATTTCACTTTGGAAGAAGCGAGCAAGAGCTTGTATGACAACTATTGAGCTTGGTGGAATTCAGCAGGCGGTAATGGTGGAGGTCCCATGGAGGCTTGATCATTGTCGAGGACCTAGAAGACCCAGTACCCGTGGTGGAATATTTCATTTATCTTTGCGGAGACATGGTGGAAGCGATTCCAAAAGAGATAAGAGATTTCAAGCCCCAAAGAGGACAACACTTCGATCTTTTGTTGCCTTTATGTATTCTTCAACTCCATTGTATCATTGAACTAAGCGAGACCTACGAGTCTTGCTCTTTATTTTCTCTACAAAGACTAATGTTTGTATTCAAGCTGTTATGTTTGAATGAAGGACCTGATTATCCATTTGTGTGCACTAATTATTTACAAGTGAATGAGTCCGATAAAGATCCTTGGGAATGGGAACACGGTCATAAGTATTTTGCATTAATCATACATAATCATGCATTTCTTTATTAAAATGGGGGCCTAGACTCATTACGTTTCATCTCGACAGATTCAAGCGACTACCGGCCTTGTATGGAACCGGAGCTAACAGGGAGAGCAATGGATCGATGCGAGACAAGACGAGCGGCAATGCAAGGCGACATTGATACCTTGATGACCAAGATGGATCAGTTGATGGAGATGCTCACGGCTCAGCATGCCAGAGAGGAAGAGCGGGCCGCCGCCCGCTTCTTGCCGCCAACGCCGCTTGTGCCGCTGCTTACAACGTAACTCTACCGTTGCTCGTCGTCACACCGAAGCGTGAGGACCCTTCGGTGTTGCTCCATTTCGGGAGTACAAGCACCTAAGCCTCCGTTTTATGGGGTGCAAGTTGATTTCTTTCATGGAGCAGATAACCAAGGGAACGTCGATGCCGCTCATGCCGCTACCCAAACTATGGCGAATGATGAGCAAGAGCAAGAGGAGGATGAGCAAGAGAATCTGTGGTCCACAACTCCTCAAGGTGAGGAAGATCGCAAGGCGACTACATGAGGCAGTTCTATCGAAATGTGGCACTGTGGTAACCCAACTCCTTTCAAGGCGTGGCCGCCAAAAGATGTGCAAGGAGCTTGCCGAGCAAGTAAAGGAGCTGAGAGGGAAGAATGTTGTTGGCCTGAGTGGTGTGGATATGTGTCTTGTCCCGATGTTGTCATTCCACCAAAGTTCAAAGTGCCAGACTTTGAAAAGTATAAGGGGTAAGTTGTCAGACACCCACCGAGGATGTATGGCCGTAAGATGGCGGCGCATGTTAAAAACAGTAAGCTGATGATTCATTGTTTTCAAGATAGTCTCTCAGGGGTATCTTTGGATTGGTACATGCAACTCGAGAAGTCAAACATCCACTCTTGGGATGACCTGTCTAATGCTTTCTTCAAGCAGTACCACTTTAACACCACTATGGCCCCCAATCGTGTACAACTTCAGAACATGTCTCGGAAGGAGGTCGTTTAAAGAATATGCTCGGAGGTGGAGGAAGTGGCCTCGAGGGTTCAACCCGACTTTAGCCAGAAAGGAGTTGAATGATCATTCATGGGAACATTTCCTGTGCAATATTATGAAAGATTGA
Source organism: Vicia sativa (assembly GCA_021764765.1). Classification (NCBI taxonomy): domain Eukaryota; kingdom Viridiplantae; phylum Streptophyta; class Magnoliopsida; order Fabales; family Fabaceae; genus Vicia; species Vicia sativa. The sequence continues at coordinate 295,286,506 of CM038792.1, forward strand.
TTGGAAGCACTTTCTCTGATTTCTCCAATCTGGTGATGGTGGGTGAGAAGATTGAAGAAGGTTTGAAGACCAGTAAGATTTCCAGAGGGAATGTAGGACCGTCTGCGGTAAAAAAGACATTCAATGGTTTCAAGAGGAAGGAGGCCGAAGCCAATGCTGTATATGAAGCAAGAGGTAGAGGAAGGGGAAGACTACCAGCTAGATCTGCTCCGGTTCAGGTCCCGTATATGTCGTACCACTATGTGGCTGCTATGCAATTTCCCGGTATGCCGTATCAGCAACCCATGCAAATGCCAATGTCGTATTCAACTCAAGTTCCTCAGAATCAAGTTCAACAACAACAGCAAGTCAAGGGCCCGAACAAGGGTTTAGTGCAACAGAAGAGCCCACATTATCACAAGTACACCAAGGAAGAGATTCAGCCTATTCCAATGACTTACACTAGTCTACTACCATATTTGATTCAAGATGGAAGAGTGGTGCCAGGGGAATTAAAGCTCTTCGGGACCTCCCAAACCATGGTTTAATGAGAATGCTAGATCGCTTTCCATGCTAATTCTCCCGGCATCTTGTCATACCCAAAATTTTCCTCCTACTTCTCAAGATATTTCATACATCCCTACTCAAGGATTCCTCGGGTTGATCAGACAAACCTCCCTAGCAATCAACCCAAACTAGGGTTTGGCATTTCTCGGATCAAGATGGACTTCAACATCTCCAATGGTCTTTCATGCCTCCTCATATGCTTCAAAGATTCTCCATGTCAAGTTTCAGCCTCGAAGTCAAGTTTCCTCAGACAATTGCTCGGATGGTTGAAAATCGGTTATATTGGACAAAAGTCAAGCATGGTCAACATACTGATCAAACTTCATGATTTTTGGTCAACATCCTCATTTTGAAGTTACATTTATCATTTTATCAAGGGTTGATCATGATTCATCAAGAAAACTCAAGATTTGCTCAAAGTCAAACTTTCCAAATTAGGGTTTCTTGAGGAAAAGTCAACAAACTTTGATGGGCATAACTTCTTCATACTTTCTCGAATTTTTCCACCACCTCTTGTTTTGAAGGAAATTCAATTCTCTACAACTTCATGTCTCACAAGAATGTTCAAAAAATGCTTCATTTGGAAGGTATGGATCAAAACATTACAGGTCCTTTTCAAAGTCAACAAAAACTCAACATTTTGTTTTGAAGATATATTGAGCATGGAAACTCCAATTGAGATGAAACAAAAGAGGTTGATTAGAGGACTCTTAGAGATTTCTAAAAAGTCCAATAACATTCAAAAATGTGGAAAATTGAGCAAGATACACTATTCAGAAGTTGGGCATTTTTGGACAATTGCACAAAAGGACAGATAGCAACATAACAGAGAAGCTTCCCAATAAGCAACTCACAGCCCTTTCAATGAGAACAAGGATTAGAAATCAATGAAGGAAATGGCATAGTATCTATTCAAGGATAACCAAAGGGGCAAGCATAAAGCATAATCTGTGGAGAGATAGCTAAAAAAGAAGCAAGATATATGTTTACAAAATACCAATCAACAAAAAACTCAAGAGATAGATCGGTTAAAACCAAAAACCGTGAGACCAAATACGGATATATGACAACCAAGACCAACAAGTGAGTATCGGTTCTACAACTTTAAAGGGATCCAAGCCAAAATCAAAAGGGATAGCATCATTCTTACTACCCAAACCAAAGGATACCAGTTCAAAAAAAAAAGAAAACAAAAGATATAGTATCTATTCTTTCAAAAACCATAAAAGACCCCAATCCAAAAACTAAGAATACCATCTATTCTTGACCAAAACCCAGAAAATGTAGCATCACAAACAACACGGAACAATCAAAGAAATCCACCCCATTCATCATTATCCCAACACAATCCTTGAAAAAATTTGGTTTCAAAACTAGTTACGATATCTGAGAGAAGAGAATTCGAGCAGATCTCACGAATCCAGTCGAGGTTAGGTTGCCTTCCAGTTCACCCAAAATCAGGTGTGTATCTGCAAAAGTTCATGGCATTCGATATCAGAAAACAAGTTAATCCCAAGAAAATGTAAGAAATAGGTCGAATAGAACTCAGAATCGGTAGAGTTAGGGTTTCCCTCAGGGAGTGATTAAGAGAAATAACCAGGGGGGTTTTCCGTTCGAAATCATTGAGTGAGGATTCCCATCAAGGATCAGTGAGAGAGGCAATTTTGGGATAGCGATTTGGGATTTCTGGGAAGGACAGTTGAGTATCGCATGAGAAGAGAGAACAGATGGTTATCGTGAAAAGCCATTTGAGTGTCTTCGTTTTACTGTTTTTTCTTTGTTGTTTGTTTAAAAAAATTAGGATTAGTTGTTATAACTTAATATTAACTATTATTTATTTTCTTAATAATAATTATTATTTATTTTTCATTTTTACTAACTATTATTATTTTTTTTCTAATTATTATTATTATTTTCTCAACTAGTAAAATAATTAGCATACTTCTAAAAATATAAAAATATTAATAATAATGTTAGTTAGACACTTTTAAACAATAAGAAATTTTAGCATTTTTTTCTTTTCTCTATATTATTCTCATAATGTACTGTGCTATCATTGTTGCCGTGGGCCTCAAAGCTCGGTTTTGATCCACGATGTTCCATACGGAGTTTCGAAGGCTCATTGGGCCCTTTATTTGGGCTTAAGTATTACCTCGGTTTTCTTTTCCCATCGCCCAATCGCTTCATCAGGCTATTTCTAAACTCTTATCTTTTTCAATTAATTTATTTCGTAAATAATATTTTTGTGCGATGTACGATTAAACTATTTGATCGATTTCTTATCAAATAGGAAAAACCGTTTCTAATAATTATTTAAATTTCGATTGTATTGTGTAATGATTATCACATTTGTTCCGCATTTATTCACCATTGTACACTTTGCACACATTAAAATTAAAATCAATTCGATTCCATCTGATTGGCTCATATCCGATTTCCTAAAGGGTCTCATAGTTGGGGATGGGCATGGTCATCCTCACGAGGTTGATTAAAGCCATTGTTGCTTTAATCAATCATTACCAAAACATTGGTATATATACCAATCACCATGCACCAGGGTCTCATGGTTGGGGATAGAAGCACCTATCCTCACGAGGTTAATCAAGTCCATATACTTGATTAATCATAACCCGACTCCATACTTCATCTCAACACATATCTCAAAAAACACTTTCATAATAAAATTTCAAACCTCGATCCAACGTCGAGTGCATTTTCAAAACCTTTTTCATAATAAAGTACAAGTTTTTTAGTCGTTGGACGATAGACCAATTGCTAAAAAACTTGTCCCCAAATAAACTTTTAGTCTTTAAGTCGTTGGACGCTAGACCGGTTGCTTAAAGACTTCTAAATAACATGAAACTCGTTTCACTTCACTTTTTCTCAAGAAAACCTTTTTGGGTGATAGACGACTCGTTCGAACATTAGTTCCTCGGGTTTCTAGTATTTGAATCGTAAGACGTTAGTCTTGTTGTTCGGTACTTTTTCATCCACTTAAAAAACAATTTAACTCACTCAAACTCTTTTTTCGCTCATATGCGATCATAAAAACTCTTTTCCGACAAAGAGTGTGCAATAGCTATTTCAAATACGAACCTGGACTTAAAGCTTTTCAAATAAACTAAACAAGTCCAAGTTCAAACATTTGAAATGTCTAAATGCACGATTTTTCTTATAAAATCAATATGTAGTTCCTTTTTGAGAGGAACTACGGAGTTTTGACTTTCCCATTGCACAAGGAATACATAGGCACAGTTACGAAAGTGTCAAACTCAAAATAATAAACAAATTCTTTTTCTTTTGGTATTCATAACTTAGCGATAAACACACACACAAACGCGTAGAATTAAAAGGGTCCCATCAAGTACGATGGATGTAAGGGGTGCTAATACCTTCCCTTACATAACGACTCGATCCCACTTTTTGGTCACGTGACCGCCTTATCCGCTTGTATGGGGTTTTATCTATATTTTCCCGTTCTTTTTAGAACAAATAAAATTAGGTGGCGATTTCACTAGTTTTCGAGATTTAAAAGATTTTTGAAAATCGAGTTGCTTCACCTACCAATCGAGGTTCAGATCCTCAACGAGTCCTCCGGGCCGGAGTTAGGTGAAGACGAATGGATCGAGACTCGACTTGACCAAATCAACTTGATCGGAGAAGCGTCTCGCATCCATACGCCATGGAGATCTATCGAGCGAATGATCGAGCATTTAACAAGAAAGTCAAACACCGAGTCTATCAGTCGGTGATCTAGTAGTCGGCGCATCATCCTCCCCGGTGATCCGGGAAAATGGACTCCCACCTAGGGGACCATTTGTAGTAAAATAGTATTTTCGGCGAGCTATGATACTTAGCACCATGGATGGAGAAGACTTCCCACACCACAGTGAGCGAGATATAGTCAAAAATACTATGCATAAACAAGACCCGCTAGGTCGACCGGCCTAGGCAAAAATAAGGGCATCTGGCGAACCAAAGGTTCAAGAAAAAGTTAAGGATATATATACAAAAATGTACACTGGCAAGTCGGAAACACGGCGGCTTGGGAAAAAGGGTATCGATGGTGAAAACCCGAAAGGCGGTCTAGGCAAAAGTTAGGGATTTAAGCGTACGATTATGTCTCGTCCAGATCACCTACCTACAGACTATACTACTATCAGCATTCAAGGTTCAAATGGCAAAAATCAATTCACGCACTTTCTACAGACAAGAAGGAGATAAGATAGTCGAAATATGAGCAATAGCATAGTTGAAACTCGACGAGATTATTTCCGCATAGCTTTTACTTTGTTCGTCTTATATACAAACCGCTTGGCCATACGCCACTTTTCGAAATTAATACAAGTTCCTTTTACAATGTTAACTTTTATTGTTGTTTTGCATAAAGTCCAATGTTTGCTTTGAATGATTATATGCATCGACGATGAACATCTATTCACAAACATCACAGCGAGCGAACAAAAAGTAATTACTACAAACTCTAGGAATTGAGATGACGACTAAAGTTACCAATGCATCCCCCGCAGGTTATTTTCACAAGAGTACGAATCCCATAGAGCCATCGCTCTCCCTATCATAGAAAAACCTTCTCCGACGAAGTACTAATCTCCTCCCACTAGTGTTCCAACCCTTCAAGCTTCATCACATTAGTCCCCGAGCAGTGATCTTAATCAACTTCACCTCGTTACCTCAGTTTCTAAGCAGTAACTGAGCAGTAACAGTTTATCTCATATACCTCGGCAGCGGCAATATCCAGACTCGAAACTTGGTCAGATAATGCATCGAGGGGAACCTACATCTCTCATATTCCCCAGTTAGACTTTCCAACAAACTTCAGATTCATCACCTCGAAGGATTCTTTGAGCCTCATCATCTTTTACGTCCTTATCAGCTTTGCCACGTCACGTCAGTCTCCAAGCAGTAATCAGATATTCCCCGGCGAGATCTCGCACAAGATCCCCAACAGAGTATCTCCCAATTATTATTCTTCCAACAGCATTAATATCTAGACTCGAAACTTGGTCAGATAGTGCATCGGAGGAATTAAAAACATCTCTTTCCTCTCCAGTCGGGGTCCATAACCACCTATTCCCAGCGAGCATCATAAAATCTCCATAGGACATTCCACTTTCTTCAAGATGGATATGTTTTGAAATACATCTGCATTCATACATCTATATTCATATAGCCACATCATAATATTGCCATGCATCCACATGCATCATAATTTGCATAGAACTAACCATATCTCATCGAGATTTATTTCCCTAGCAGGTAAAAGCCGTTTTCCAAACGACAGGTCAAAGATTAATACCCGAAACAAGACGGGAGAACTATCGGAACGACCATGAAAATTATTTCGAGACAACAGGTCAAAGATTAATGCCCGAAACAAGACGGGAAATCTATCTAAAAGACCACACAATTTGTCTCCAGGCAACAGACATTGGATTAACACCCGAAGCAAGACGGGAAAGCTATTCACATTCTTCCAAATATCCACCTCAAGAATAGCCAAGACAAAGGTTTATTATGACTCTCTCTTATTATCAACAGCAACTACAGAGTCTAGCATACGACTCAGTTTCCCCGGATGGCATCTTTAAGCCTATATACGACTACTTGTCGACATCTCTCCACCTTTAGAATGCTGCATATTTGGTTAAAAATCAATACATACCAATAACCTCATTCAAAGACGAGCATGAAGTCTAACGTACGACTCATTCCCCAACATCAGTTTCTCCCGGATGGCATCTTAAGCCCATCTCCTATGCTTCTCTTATTCAAACGACGTTTGCGAGTCTAGCGTACGACTTGCTCTCCAGCTCAGCTTCTCCAAATGGCATTTATAAGCCCATTCTAGCACATCATCAACCAATAGCGAGTGCAAATTTTCAGGTGTACTCGAGTGTTCAATCATCTTCTACTTTCAGGAAACGAAAGGCAAGCATGCTAATCTAACCCTTCTAGCACAAGAAGATTGAACAGGGGCAACTGTTATACCCCAAAATTTGTCCTCCCACTTCTCAAGACATTTCACATGTCCATACTCAAGGATTTCACAAGGGTTGACCAGATAAACCCTCTCCTAAGCAATCAATCCAAACTAGGGAATTGCCATTCTCAAGTCAGGATGGACATCCAACACTTCAAGTGATCATCATGCCTCATTATATGCTTCAAAGAATCTCCATGTCAAGTTTCAAGCCTTACAAGTCAAGTTTGCTCAGACAATTGCTCAGATGGTTGAAAACCAGTTGTATTGGACAAAAAGTCAACTATGGTCAACATACAGTCACACTTCATAATTTTTGGCCAACACCAATATTTTAAAGTAATATTCATCATTTGATCAAGGGTTGATCATGATTTCTCAAGAAAAGTCAAGATTTGATCAAAAGTCAAAGTTTCTAAATTAGGCTTTCTTAGACAAAAGTCAACAAAACTTTGACCAGGCATAACTTTTACATACTTTATCAAAAAAATTTCCACCACAGCTCATTTTGAAGAGAATTCAATTCTCTACAACTTCATGTCTCTGGCTTGGGCGAAAATGCTTCATTTGGAAGTTATGGATCAAAACATTATAAGTCCTTTTAAAGTCAACAAAAGTCAAATTTTGTAAAGAAGTGTTCATGAGCATGGAAACTTCAATGAATATGAAACCAAAGGTCTTTTAGGGCATCTTGAGATTTCCAAAAGTCCAGAACACCCAAAATGTTAAAAATTGAGCAAGATACACCTTGTACAAGTTAAGCATTTTTGAGGAGGTGCTGAAATACTTGAGAAAATAAAAAAATTTCCAAATGGGTCTAACTTTTTTTGATTCAAACATGTTACTCTCTTCAACATTCTCAACTCTTGAAATCCATACTCTTCTTCAACAGCGACATCCTAAGGAATTTGACAAAAAAAACTTACAGTGCAGATTCACTAAAAACTCTCAAATCAATGTTTTATTCGTCACTTTTACTCATTAAATAATAAAGACTTGAGAAACCATAGACATGAATTAATATAAAGTATACACATAGTGTTTAGATAAATAGGTGCGTTGCATGTGACAGTTTCATTTGCCAAGAAACTTACCACAAGTCCAAGATTTTAGGATAAACAAATTTCCACCATCTTTGCATTCAAAACAACACTCATCATATTCTTGAGGTTGATATTCGTTGGTTTTTGGCTATGTGAAAAGTGAAATACAGAGAGCGTCAAATTCAAATGTATAATGATGATGGTGCCCTAATTACAAATTATTATGTCGTTTTGAATTTAGTTTGAAGAAGATGATAAAGGTAAGGAAACATAGCGTGAATGAGGAATAGTTGTTGTTGTTCACGTAAGTAGGAATTATTATTATTGGACTTTGAAAACTAAACAATATAAATCGTGACTCAGCTGATAATTAGTGAAAGCAGTGAATATTATCCAAAGTGGGGAGGGTTTGAATCCTACTTATAACAAATATTAATTTGTCTCCTATTTAATTTAATAATTTCTAATATTTCATTAAAATAATATTTGTGTATTAAATAATACAGTATAAAATAATAAATAAGTTAAATTTTAGAAATTAAATTTTAGAAATAATATTAAATACATTTTTTTTAATTTTTATTTGATGTGGCATAACTTTGTGGTGGCACCACATGGTCAATGATATGTCATAAATTGTGTATGTAACGCCCCATTTAAATATTTAGTCATTATTTATTATATTTGAATTATTGTGATATTATTAAGATGAGACTTAGTTTGATGAAATATTGGTGGTATTAGAAATTGAAAAAAATGTCAACATTAATATTATAGTTATCAATATTATTGATATTTATATTGTTGTTGTTGTTATTATTATTATTATTATTATTATTATTATTATTATTATTATTATTATTATTATTATTATTTAATATTAGTAATAATAAAATACAATTAGAGAAGGTTAAACAAATTGGGTAGAATTGTTGTCATGTAGAAGCAGAGAAGAGAAGAGAAAGGGAAAAATCAGGTCATGAGAGAAATTTCTCCATTGTTGAAGAATCAAGACTGCAAACTAAAACTAAGGTAAGAGGGTGAATGAGTTTTCTAAATGCTGGTATTAACATGAGAGGGTAGTGAGGGTTCCTTTCTCTCTGTAAGTTTTCCATGAATTGACTGAGAAATGTTTCCTTGGATTGATTCGTGTATTTCGATGCGATTTTTGTGTGAAATTCGTGACTCAATCTCTGCAATGAACATGAAGTTGTGGTTGAATTTGTTGTGTTGTACCATGGAATTCCATATCTGAAAAATTATAGATCTAGGAAAGTGACGAAAATTGAAGAATTAGATGTAGAAATTGTTGTAGATTCGTAGGACAATGAAATTATATGAAGTATTTGTGTTATTAGGTGGAGAAACACTGTTTTGGATCCAAAATCGAAGACTAAAAAGACTCAAAACAAAGGGAAAACGAACTAATATGGTGACAAAAAAATTTGTGTAGCGGCCATACGTATGATACGCTTATGGGGGCGTCGGAGGAAAACACGTGTATAGTGCGTGCCTATCCTCGATCCAAACGACTAAATTGCCTTAACGCGTATGGGACGTGAAATAGAGGCAGCGCATGGACTAGCCGATGCGTGCGTAGGGTTTTGGGAGATGTTTTCAAAGGAAAATCCCTATGGTCGTGCAGTATGACATTGGCCGCGTGAAATCGCATATGGCGAGGGAAGGGAAGGAAGCAATCAGCCGATGGGCGGGGCCGAGGCGAGAAAACATGTTTTCGCGATTTCTTTCCCGTTTTGCGTGCAATGCAGTTTTTTTATTTTGGCAAAATACCCTTTTTGGTCCTTTAAGTTTACCCCAAGGTCCATTTTGGTCCTTTATCTAAAAAAAGTGTCAAACTGGTCCTATAATTCTTCCAAAAGGACCACGTTTGTCCTTTCCGTCCTCGTTAGTCATGGTTAATGGCGCTATGTGGCATTGTGTGGCATTACGTGTGTTTAGAAAAATTGCATGTGGCCTGAAACAAAGATAGAAACATTTTTCTTTTTTTGTTGGCAGCCATTGTTGGCAATTCCACAACTGAGAAGGTGAAATAACACTTTCTTGAAGGTGAGCAAGTAGAACGTGAGCGAAGACAAATTCCTCATTCTTGAAGGTGAGTGAGGACACATTGCATGTGAGCGAGGAAAAATTCCACATTCTCGAAGGTGAAACCAGACTTCTCATCAGAGGTAAGTTTCTGCAAGAATTCTATTTTCATAGTTAGGGTTTCCTTGAAATTCATCTCTCTTCTCTGAAATTCATCTCTCTATTTAGGGCATTGTGTGAAATGGAGGAATTTCTGAATATTACGATACACCACAGTGGTGAATTTGTTAGTGAGGACTTGAGTGTGTACGAAGGAGGTGAGATTGCTGATTTGATAGTAGATGCTAATAAGTGGGGCTATTTTGAGTTATTGGGTGCTATTAAGGAACTAGGTTACCCAGCCATAGAGAAGATATACTATAGGGATCCAACTGCTAGAATGAATCTGTTGTTTGATGACAAAGGGGCCTTAGAGATTGCTGATCTATATAGGGTTCATTTAAGTGTTGAAGTCTTTATTCAACACACATTGTCACAGCCTGAGTATGTTGATGAGAGTGAAGTTATTTTAGATGAGACACCCCTGAATGTAATGGAAGAGGATGCTGTTAGACAGAATGAGGTAAGTGAGGATGATGTTAGACAAAATGAGGTAAGTGAAGATACTATTAGACATAATGAGGTAAGTGAGGATGTTGTTAGACAAAATGAGGCAAGTGAAGATGCTGTTGGACAGAATAATGAAAGTGAAGATGTTGTTAGACAGAATGAGGCAAGTGAAGATGTTGTTGGACAGAAGGAGGCAAGTGAAGATGCTGTTGGACAGAATGATGATGATAGTTCTGATGATGATAGTAGCTTCAAGTATGATAGTGCAAAGGAGGTTGTATTTGATGATGAAACTGATGAGTGTGAAACTGACTTGGAAGAGGAAGAAGGTAACCTAATTGACTATGAATTTGAAGATGAGGAACAATTAAAAAGCCATAAGGGTAAAGAAAAGTCTGAAGCAAATAAAGAAGATAGTAAAGGAAGTGATAATGAAAGTGAGGATCTTGTAAGTGAATGTGATAGTGAAGATAGCAATACTACCAAGAGAAAGAAGTATCCCATTTTCAAGCTTCTAAAGGATATGTCCAATTACAAATGGGAAGTGGGTACATATTTTAGTACAAAAGAAGATATCAAGGAAGTAGTTACCTCTTATGCAGTCCAATCTGGAAGAAATTTAAAATACATTAAAAATGACAAGATAAGGGTTAGGGTTAGGTGTAAGGATGGATGTGAATGAGAAGGTTATTGGGCTAAGTTGGATGTTGAGGATACTTGGCAACTAAGAAAGGTGGTAGACACCCATAGTTGCGATGAGAATATAATGTGAAGTTGTTGAAGACTAAATGGCTTAGCAAGAGGTTGCAGAATGCACTTAAAACCAACCCTAGAATGAAGCTTAAGGACATTAAGGAAAAGGTGCAGAAGAAGTGGAATGTGGGGGTCAAAAAAACCAGGGCTATAAGGGCTAGGTTTGCGCAAGAGACATGGTTGATGGGTCATTCTTGGGGATTATGCAAGGATTTATGACTATGCACATGAGTTGTTAAGATCTAACCCGGTCATTGTGAAAGTACATGTCCAACCAGCTCGAAGGTAGTGGTGTTCGAAATTACACTTCAAAAGGATTTACATATGCTTGGCGGCTTGTAAGGAAAGCTTGAGTTAAGTAGACATTTCATAGGGCTTGATGGATGTTTTTTGAAAGGGCTTTGTGGAGGTCAAATCCTGTCAGCCATAGGCAGAGATCCCAATGATCAAATGCTACCAATAGCATATGCAGTAGTGGAGAGTGAAAACAAGGAAAGTTGGACATGGTTCTTGGGTCGCTTATTGGTGATCTAGGTGGAAGAGAGTGTCTCACATACACTTTTATTTCGATCAACAAAAGGTATGACTCTATTGTTAATTCTCAATTGATTAGTATTTTTAATAATTAAATTCTCATGTTACACATATCATGACTCAGGGATTATTGCCTGCAATGGAGGAACTGCTGCCTACAGTTGAACAAAGATTATGTGTTAGGCATGTCTACAACAACTTTAGGAAGAGATTTCCAGGAAAAAAAACTAAAGGAAATTATATGGAAGGCATCCAAGTCAACATACTACCAAGCTTGGGAAAGAGAGATGAAAGTTATGAAACATATCAATCGAGAAGCATACAAGCACATGATGTCTACCCCTCCAAGGTTTTGGAGCAGATCATACTTCAAGACTCATAACAAATGCGATGCAGTTCTCAATAATATGTCAGAATCCTTTAATAGTGTTATTTTGGAGTCAAGGGCCAAGCCATTAATAACCATGGTGGAAGAAATTAGGATATACATGATGGAGAGATGGGCTACAAACAGGATGAGGTTTCAGAAATTGGAAGCTGTAGAAGTGTTGCCAAACATTATGAAAAAGGTTGAGAAAACAAGTTCATTCACAAACATGTGGCTTGTCAGGTAAAATTATTAAAACAAGCATTTTTCTGTGTTAGAATGTCTGACTTTGGAATGTCCATTTGATGTCTTAATTTGGAATGTCCATTTTTCTGTGTTAGGATGTCTGATGAGCATATGTTTGAAGTGAGACATCCGGAAAATTCTTTGAAAAATTCACTTTGTAAACTTGAAGGAAAAAATGCATTCATGCGAAGATGGGAGCTAACAGCCTACCATGTGTTCATTCACTTACAATCAAAAATAGGAACCATAGGATTGATGAATACATTCACGATTATTACAGAAATCAAGATATTTGCAAGTGTACAAACCTCATATTTCACGTTAATGGCTCAAACCTATGGGTTAGAACGAGTACCACGATGTTATGCCACCCAAATTCGGGAAAATGCCGGAAGGCCAAAGAAAAGGAGGAATTTAGAGCAAGGTGAGCTAGATGGTGCGATAAAAGATGAGAAGAGGATTCATTGTAAAGTGTAGCGGTGTAAGAAGGCAGGTCACAACAAGCTTACTTGTAAGGTGCCTTCTACTAGTCAGACAACTACTACACAAGTACCACATGCAGCTCAACCATCTGTACCACAGGCACCATCTGTACCACAGGCAACATCTGTACCAGTGGCTTCTCAACCTTCTCAACCATCTCAAGCATCTGTACCAGTGGCATCTGTACCGGTGGCATCTCAAGCATCTAAGTCAGTTCCTGGTCAAGCTTCTCAGCCATCTCAATCTAAATCATCCAAAAAGTTGTCAGTTAGAAGGCCAAATGCACCATTTGTCCCACTAAGTCCATCAACGAAGTTAAATGGACCAAGAACTGCGGTAGGTCCAACAACAAGAAGGACAACACCAACTAAAAGAGCAGCACCAAAGTGGAAACTTTAGTTTACTTTGATGTCTGTTTTGGATTAGGATTGGACCTATAGTTGTTAAGTTGTTTTGTTAACTTGTAATATTAGAATTGGTTATGTTAAGTTGTTTTGATCATGTAATATCAAGCTGTTTTGTTTTTTTTGGACCTGTAATATCAGGCTGTTTTTGATTGGACCTGTAATATCAGGTTGTTTTGTATGCAACTTAGTGGTATCCACCACCTTATAATTATATGTTGTTACCTATCTTCAATTGCTTTTCTATATGTTACAGTATGTTTTACATTGATCAAAATGCTACTAGTTCAAAAATTCAAGTTGATACAAAAATTCAAATTCATAATGATACCATGTTCAAATTGAGACTGTGTTACATATGATACTCTATTACATATGATACTCTCTTACACCTTAAACATACAATCTCAATTCAACAGTCTATTACAACATCATCCAAATTACCACAACTAACATAATAAAGAAGAATCTTTTCCATTTTTTCTGAGAATTCATCATCTTCATTTCAATTTGTAACTCCATTATCTTATGTTTCAGCCCATCCTTCCTTTCCTTTAGATGCTGTATCTCCATCTTTGCTCCATCAAGCTCATTTTGCAACTTCTTCAACCTATTATTCTGCTTCTTTATAAACTGATCCTTCTCATCCACCACATCATCAAAGAACCATTGAAAGTATCCACACCTAGATTCAGATGAACCCTGTAATGGTGACATCCAGATTCATCTCAGCTATTGTAGGAACTATCAGAACAAGAATATATGAAAACCCATTTTAATTTCATGCTTACCTTGTAATGACGACAACCCCATAATTGCTTCCCAAAGTTTGTGACAGTGGTAGCCCTTCGAAGAACCGCAGATTCTCCACAACCACATATAGGTCTCCATTGCAACTTTCCATCTAAGCTTCCATCTCTATTGAAATCGTACGAAGACCGGATCTCTGATGATGCTTCCTTCATCATATTGAGGGAATTTCAAATTCAAAATGGGAAAATTGAGATGCAATGTGTGAACCCTAGAATTTGAGGATTTCTGGAAGCAGGTTGAAGATGGTGTACATAACATTCCATGTCACCTGCCACGCATGCAAACCAAACGTCCGTTTGTGCCTTTTGGACGGAAAGGACTCCTATGGTCCTTTTGGAAGAATTATAGGACCAGTTTGACACTTTTTTTAGATAAAGGACCAAAATGGACCTTGGGGTAAACTTAAAGGACCAAAAAGGGTATTTTGCCTTTTATTTTTTAGAACTAGTAGGACTTAGGTAAGTATAGGAAGACTAGTAATAGTGGAGAATGAGATTAAAACATGCGACCTTGTATGAATTATTCATGATGATGGTGATGATGTGGTGGCCTTAATGGCGAATGTAGAAGGCTTAAGGCTTGTTGTTCTAATATTACGCTGTTACATGTTGATAATGCATACATATCATTTAGTGAGGGCTCATGCTCTGTTGTTGGCTTGTAATGGCGTTATGTTGAGAGCTTATGCCCTGTTGTTGCCCAAATTTGGCATTATGTAGGGGCCTTATGCCCTGTTGGTACCACATACATTTAGTTTTTGTCAATTGCATTGCATTGCACTATTTTGACTTAAGGTTGAATTATATGAATAAGGAATATGTTGTGAAGCAATCTGTGAAATTATGTGTTGTGCTTTCTATGGTTGTGTGTATTACTACTCCTTAGCATGTGATATTTATTCATATATTTATTGAATGTAATTCTCACCTCTTTTGTGTTGTTGTGTATGTGCTCCTCTAAGAGTACAGATAATCGGGTACATGAGTAGTGTTTGAAGAGAGAATGTTACTTGATCGAGTCTTAGGAGTCGCTCTGATACATAACACAGAAATTGAGAATTTATTATGTTTTTGCATTATTTTTACTTGTTACGTATCTTGAATTATAATTATGAAGGACCACGTATTTTGTGGAGTTGACTTTTGTTTATTGTTGAGGCCGTATGCCATGAAACTGAACTAATTTAATTATTCCACCGCTGAATCGATTGTTCTGAGTTAATGAAGTAATAAAGTGACCTTAAACTTTATAAATTTTTAAATTATGTAACATCCCATTTGTGGAACTCTCATATATTATGTATAATTCCTTATTATTATTATTATTATCATTATTATGGAAAAATAGGGTGTTACAACGTACACAAATATGATGGAGACCAAAAAAATTCTAAAATATGTCAAACAAAGGGACCTAAAAGCTGATTTTTTTAAAAGGTCCAAAACATTAAAAAATTTAAGTATAAATATTAAAAGTGCATTTAAGTCATATATTTTTCACAACAAATAAATAAAAAATTCTTAAAAAGATTATTATAATCAATTTAATTATACTTTTTATATAATAAATAGATAAAAAATAAAAATGATTATTATTATTAATAATATTAAAAAAATTATTTTATTCAATAAAAAATACAACAAATGGGTTCATACAGAAAATAAAAATGCAACATAATCTCTTACGCTCAATGAGGTGGATATCTATTTAAATACTGTTATATAGGTGAGGCAATAAATATATTTTCCATATCATGTAATTTGTTATTAGTATTTTTATTTTTAAATATTAATTTATCTATGGATGCAATGAATTTGATTTCCATGTCTTGTAACATTTTTCTCCAACAGATGTGACATACAATATTGGATTTGACCTAAGAAAGAAGCTTCTCCATGGTCCTTGGAAATATACCAAACATGTGCATAAGATCTTTAATTTCATCACTTTGATTTGAAATCAGTTGTTGGATCTAAATGATTTTTAATCCCTCCGTCTTCATATTTATACTTTTTATATTTTAAAATAATTGTCATTTTAGAATATTAATGTAATATTTATTATTTTCTTCCAATATTATATTTATTAGAATCTATGTATATCTATACTCTCTCTTTAATTTTATATCATATTTTTTCTGTTTTTAAAAATTTGATTAAAGATATTTTAGTACAAACATACAATTTTAACTTTAAAATTAATACATCAAATTTTTTTTAAAAAAATCATATATTGCTTAAATGAGACATTTTTTATGACATGAAGAGAATACTTTCAAAGCTACAACTTATATTTGCCACAAAAGTAATAATTAATCCACACTTGAATTTTTTCTATTCTTTTTTCTATTGATCTATAAGCTAAATAATTCAAAGGAAAGATAGGTATCTCCAAAACACAATCTAATTTGTTGGTGACATTGAAAAAGTAGTTCACCTATAAGATTGGACATATTTGGGTGGGGGACACCTAAGCTTTATAAATAATTGAACACATAAGTAGATAATCATGCGTGATTGTGAATATAGCAACGAAAAGCTCAAACCTACTCATTATTAAGCTTCTTTTCTCTTAACTCATTATTAAGCATAATATGCCAATTGATGCCATATTAAGCCTTGATTATGACATTGTTGGAAGCAATTTCTCTTATTTATGACAAACTCATATATTACAAAAATAAAGAGTACTTTGTAATCTTGAGAAAAAAAAGTTCTTTGTAATTTTTTTCATCATCGATTCAATGAAATCATGACCTACCTATAAACTTTTATTTTTCCCAACCTAATTGACCATAACAATAATGGATAAAAGTCAAATGTTTTCCTTTTGCATTTAGTTTCCTACTTTGTATAATTTGTTGAGAATGCGGTTTAAATTTCAAAGTATAAGTTTGATTAGGTTTTTCTTTTGTAACCTTATATTTATCAAATAAAAATGCGAAAACGAGAATTGAATAATTACTATTGAATTTAAATTTAAAAAAAATGCGAAAACGAGAATTGAATAATTACTATTGAATTTAAATTAAAAAATAAAAAATGTTTTTAAAATTTTATTAGTCGTTTCTCTTTTCTCTTAAAAACATCTGATTTTTTATATTTTTTATGTATGACTCAATGAAAACCACAATTTTATTTTCAATCTTTTCTTTTAAATCTTATTCTCAATATATATATATATATATATATATATATATATATATATATATATATATATATATATATAAACTACTTATCGTCTTTATGATTGTACATTTCATTCTCTATAGTTTCACAACAAGAAAAATATTGTTATTTTGTTAACAGAATTAACTAAATATGTATTTCTATAAAATAGCAAACTAAAGGAAAGTCATTTCTATAAATATGTAATTGTTGAAAATTGAAGACAAAAGTAAAATTTAATAAAAAATCATAAATGTAAATATTTATTGTAAGTGAATGCACTAGTAAAAAAAACTAATTGATATTTGAAGTGAAATTTTTTTTTTAAAGTTTATGTTACTCCTTTGAAAGAGACAAAAAAAAGTTTATGTTTTGCTCTCTTGAAAGAAAATAATGATTAGAAAAAAGTGTTGAAATTTTGATTAAAAATATACAACAGTTATATAATATTAATAAATTTTAAATTAGTGGAGCTAAATAAATTTTATGGCAGTTACAAAGTTATATAATATTAATAAATAACAAAATTTTTTTTGGAGGATTTTATTCGTCTTTTTGTTTTTGCTTTATCAATATCACTCTCATTTGAAGTATGTTTTGAGGTAAATTTTGGTTTTTTAAAGAGTCTGTCATGTTCTTGCTTTGCATTTTTGCAAGTTTAAAATGGATGTGAAGGTTGTGGTGGGTTTCTACTAGGCATTTTAGTTAGAGTCTTAGTTGATTGTATGGAGATCCTGACAGATTTCTACTTGGTACTCTTTAATTTTAAGAGTCTTAGTTTGTGCAAGGAGAGTCTGATTGCTTCTCGTTTGACACTTTTTTAAGAGTATTTATTTTTCCAGGAGAATCTGGTTGGTTTTCGTTTTGTACTCTTTTAAGAGTCGTTAATTTGTAAAGATATCCTTATAGGTTCTTGTTTGATGCTATTCTAAGAGTCTTAATTTTGTAAGGAGAGCCTGATGGATTTCTATTTGGTGTTCTTTTAAAAGTCTTCATTTTTCAAGGAGAATCTGGTGGATGCTTGCATTATGATCCCATAATCGTTTTAAAGATGTTGCCAGGTCCTCCAACTAGTTCATAGAACTTTTGAGATGAGCTTATATGAATTTTTGTTCTTTGATGTTGATTTGACGAGGAATTCACATTCACAATGTGGATGGAAAACTAGTGTGTGATTGTCATCGTCTTTAAATTTTGGACCAACATCGAAGGGTTTTACACATACTTTCTCCCTTGTTTATTCTCCTTCTTGTAATAATTCATTAATACCATATACTTCCAATTACTTTAACTAACCTACTACCATCATGTTATGGTATAATGTAATCTTAAGCTCTAAATAATACAACAAATATACAACAAATTATTGCATTCAAACATAATGATTTGAACATTTAATTTGTAGTTTTCATGTTAAAATGATATTTAATTTTTTAGAAGGAGTCTCATGATTTGAAGCATGAGATTATTTTTGTTAGTGCTTGAGTCATCTTTAGTGAGGAGAGAAAGAGAGAATAAAGGGAATAAAGATTATATTATTCACTTGAATTGTATAAATAATGATACAAATTATGACTATTTATATACAATCATAATTGAGTTTGGGTTTACCAACTTGAATTATTTTGATATTATATCTAATATCTCAACATATCTAACTTGGATTATATTTTATATTATATCTAATATATTAACATATTTAACTTGGATTATATTTGATATTATATCTAATATCTCAACATATCTAATTCGGATTATATTTTATATTATATCTAATATCTTAACATATCTATCTAACTTGGATTTTATTTGATATTATATCTAATATATCAACATACCCCCTATAATCCAAGTTGTCGAACCTATGCCAATCATATTCAATTTGAACTATTCCTAATTTATTTCTCAAATTCAGGAATTTGTCGATCTTCAATCCTTTGGTGAAGATATCAGTCAATTGTGCTTCACTTGAGAAATGCTTAACTTTAAGTTCACCTCGACTTACCTTTTCCCTCAAAATGTGAAATCTAGCTTTGATATGCTTACTTCTTCCATGCAAAAATGGATCCTTCGATAGATTTATGGCTAACTTGTTGACGATTTGCAACACAAGAAGTTTCTTAATTGTGACCTCAATTTCTTCAAGTATCAATCTGATCTGAATTGCATGATATGCATCATAGGATCCTGCTATATATTTAGCTTCACATGATGATAATGCCACCACATGTTACTTTTTCGAGCACCATGATATCTGAACACCAAATACTTATAATAAATAGTCAAGGTGTACTTCTTTGATCTTCCTTATCTCCACAACAATCAACATCTGAAAAGCAAGTAATTATAGCTTCTTTGCTTTCAGAATCTCATCGAAATAGAATTCCATAATTTGTCGATCCTTTTAAGTGTCACAAGATTCTTCTTGCAGCCTTCATGTGTGACACCCTTGGTTCACTCATGTATTTGCTTACTGTTTCGACTACGAAACATATATCAGGTAGATTGTTGCACACATACCTCAGAGATCCTAGAATTTGCTTGAAAAAAGTTACATCGACTTTGTCTTCCTCTCCATTCTCTTGCAACTTCACATTTGGTTCGATAGGTGAGGATACAGGATTCAAATAGTCCATTTTACTTCCTTTGATGTAACTTCATACCTTGGTTTTTGTAACACTGTGGGAGAATTGACTTGCTTGTTTTGCGTTTTTTCGCAAATGTTGCGGATAGCAAGAGTCGCCACCGACTTTTCTTTTATCCAATTAAGGGAAGGCGAAAAGAATAGGAAAAGACCTTCGTTAGATTCTGAGTAAGGGAGGCGGTTATGAAAAGGGAATGTATTAGCACTTTTTCCATCTGTAGTTATCTCTGGGCTCTTAATTTCTTAGCTCACTTTAATTACTTTTTGTGTGTGTGTGTTTGAAAAGATTTTGGAAAAGGCATTTCGCTTTGACTTCGTAATGATTCACGCTGGAATGTATACGAAGTGTTTGGAAATGTTTTGTTTTGCAAGAGAACTTTGTAGTGATTCGCGCTGGAATGTATACAAAGTGTCTTAAAAAAAGATTTTTGAAAGTGTGAGGTGTGAAAAGTGTTTTGAGCAAGCAAAAGAGACTTATTACCTACTCAGAACGGTCGTTTCTGTGTTATTTTGCTTTCTTTTAGAATAAGGCTATCCATACCATTGGTTGATAGGTAACCTTATTCGTTGGATGTAAAAGTGACATTCGAAGGGACATCGGATGGTCATAGAAGGAAACTTGTAAGGATATCTTAGCATATTCGTGGGGATCATCACTTTTAGTAGGCAACAATCGAGGGCGAGATCATATATTCGTAGGCAACATCGAGGGTCATCGAGGGAGTATGATCTTTGTATCTAAGGGACTATGATGATATGTTTGTAAGCGTCTTAGCTAAGATATCCCCACATTCGAGGAACATGACCATTATTCGTAAGGCAACAAGAGAGGATACCCTAAGGGGGTGTATGTGTGAAGAATGTGTTGTGTTCAGATATTTTCTCTTGTGTTAGAAGTGATCTAGATTGATTTTTATCTTTCCATACACGCCTAGTTACTAGCAGTTAATAGGTGTGGAAAGTAAATTGTGGAAATGTAAAGTGCGGAAAGTAAATGTCCTATGCTATTACATGGCTTTGGGGTAGATACATAATAGGAGGTGCGGAAAGTAAAAGCAGAAATATAAATCTACGCTATTACAAGATAAAACTTTACGACCTATACATCCTTTCTAGAATTTAAATGCAAAAAGAAATAAAATAGAAGAAAAATTGTCTAAGTGAATACGTAAATCCTAATTGCAAAAAGGAAAATATTTTTGGTATTTTTGAAGATTGATTTTAACGTAAAAATCCTAATTCTAATTGATTTTAATTAATAAAAGAAACTTAATTTAAATTAAATGATTAACCTAAATTAAACTAATTTAATTAATTAATTAAGAAAAATATAGAAAATTATTTGTGGAATTAATCCTAATTAAGCTAATTGTTTAACCTAATTACTAATTAATTAATTAATTAATTGAAATAATTAAAAAAAGAAAAATAAGAAAATAAACAGCAGAAAAATAAAAAAGGGGAAGGGTTTCCATCAGAGCTTGGCGGTGGCACGAAGCCAATCCTTGTGGTGTGCACGCCTGGGCATCCGGCGGAGTTTGGAGGGATCCTTCGAGGGTGTCCGAGTTGGAGCTTCGGGTGAATCTTTGGTGGGGGTCGAGCTGGAGCTTTTGGAGATTCTGCATATGGGGTCAGTGGAGCTTTTGGAGATTCGTCGAGGTCAGTGGAGCTTACGGAGATGATAAAATCCGAGTTAGGACTTGTCGGGCGGCAGGAGAGAAACTTCGGTCATCTTCTCCGGTCATCTTCAATCATCAACCTACAAAATAAACAGTATGAATGCAACAAGGGTACCCTATCCCCCTAATTCAAGGGCTACAAATCGATTGGTGGTGTTAGTTTATTATGAATCGGCCTAGAACTATGGATACGAAGCTTCTCCAGTTTGTGCCCTAACAATGGCAACTAGTGATTAAGCCATGAAAAGCTTCAACTGCCCAGATCTGTTCTATAACATGCTATAAACACATTAGAAACATTAGTTGCAAGCAAATCACACTCAAAAATAAAACACGAATTCATAAAACAAAGTGCAATCGGAGCAGTATGTATGGTATGTTTTAGCATGTTATGATCATGTATAATGATGCCTACTTACTCAGACTTACCCCAGGAGCACGATGGAATGCTTGAAAGTGACTGAAAGTGGCTGGAAAATAGAACACGAATTTGCCAACTTTTTGGAATTTTTGAGAATTTTAGGTTTGGTGTCTGAGGCTAGCAATCCGTGTAAGAGGCTAGCAAAATCGTCCCTTTGCCTTGTGAAGGTGTTAAGTATATATAGAGGAGTGGAAATAGGTCAAGACTTTAAGAGAAAATATATTCTTTAAATGGAGAATATTTGATTAGAAATTTGTATGAAATCTTTCCAAATTTGGCTCAATCTTTCCTTAAATATTCTTGCACAAAATTGACAGTTCTTCTGGGCTTCCTTGGTCCTCAAGACATGCACAAATCAAGCCCACCTTGTATTAATAATCCTCCTTGCATTTTATTTAATTAAATTTGAATTTAAGCCATTTAATTCAAAAATAAATAAATAAAAAGGACAAGTGGCGTGGCATGAGGTATAGAAGTCATGGATAATCTTATAATCAAGTTTGGATCATAAAATCTTAGGCCCATTTGAAAAATATTTGCATTTACTAGGTATTTTCCTTTATGCACCTCCTCAAAAATGCCCAACTTGCACAATTTGTATCTTGCTCAATTTTTAACATTTTTGGGTGTTCTTGGACTTTTTAGAAATCTCAAGATGTCTTCTAAACAGAACTTTTTGTTTCATCTTCATTGAAGTTTCCATTCTCATGAACACTTCTTTGTAAAAAGATGACTTTTTGTTGACTTTTAAAAGGACCTGTAATATTTTGATCCATAACTTCCAAATGAAGCATTTGGACCAAGCTTGTGAGACATGAAGTTGTAGAGAATTGAATTCTCTTTAAAATGAGCTTTTGTGTAAAAATTTCGATAAAGTATGTGAAAGTTATGTTTGGTCAAAGTTACATTGACTTTTATGCAAAGAACCTAATTTAGGAACTTTGACCTTTGATCCAATCTTGATTTTTCTTGATGAATCATGATTAACCCTTGATCAAATTATGAATATCACCTCAAAATATTGATGTTGACAAAAAATTATGAAGTTTGATTGTATGTTGACCATAATTAACTTTTTGTCTAATACAGCTGATTTTCAACCATCTGAGCAACTGGGTGAACAATTTTGACTTGTAGGGCTTGAAACTTGACATGGTAACCCCTTGAAGCATATGATGAGGTATGATGACCACTTGAAGCATTGGAAATCCATTTTTACTTGAGAGGAGCAAAAACCTAGCTTGGATGGATTGCTTAGAGGAGGGTTTGTCTGGTCAACCCTTGTGAACTCCTTGAGTATGGAGTTGTGGATTGTCTTGAGAAGTAGGAGGGAAAATTTTGGGGTATAACAGTCTTACATTTGAAATTCAATGCCTAGGAACTAAGATAATGTTTCCATATCCGACATTTCAAATTCTCTCATCATCAACTCTTTGAACTTCGACAAGTTCTCCAAGCTATTTCTAGTTACCAGCAAGTCATCGACATATAAGTAAATGATTTTTATATCTTGTGCTACAACCTAAACATAGACACCATACCCAGACTTGAATTTTACAAATCCTAATTCGATTAAGTATGAGTCGATCTTCTTGTTCCTTATCCTAGGTGCCTGCTTGAGGCCATAAAACACTTTGTGAAACTTATATAATTTACTCGCTTCCTTATGAATCACAAGTATTAAAGATTGTGTGACATAGACCTCTTCGTCTAAAGGACCATTAAAAATTCTGATTTCACATCTAAATGAATTTTCGACCAACCTTGGTTGCATTCCAATACTTCCACTAGGCGAACAATCTCAAATCTTCCTACTGGAGGAAATACTTCAGATTGGTCTAGTCCTTCTCTTTGAAGAAAAACTAGAGCTAATAATCTTGCTTTATGTCTTGTATCGACCCATTTGCATTTTATTTTAACTTGAACACCGAATTTACTTCGATAGCTTTTGTATGTGATGGAAATTTGACTAACTCCCATGTGTTGTTTCTTTTGATTGATTTTAACTCTTCAACCATATCCAACTTCCACTATATAATATTCAAAGCTTCCCTAGAGTTGATTCGTTCAACACATTCAAGTAAAGCAAAATGAACTAATTATCCATCTGGTGTAACTTCATCATCACCAACTGTAACATCCTGATTTTAATAGTTAATTGTTCATTGTTATTATTTATTATATTATGTGATAATTAATTTAATCAAGTGATTTAAAGGAGTAATTTAATTAAGTGATTTAGTGTTGGGCCTAATTTTAAGAATAGAATTAATAAGTAGGTGTTAATTTTTAAGCCTAATTTGAGTTTTACTAGTTAGTAAAGGGTTAGAGAAAAAACATAGTTAGTGTTGTCATTTGGTGAAAAAGAAAGAAAGGAGATAAGAGAAGAGGAGAAGAGAAGATAAGAGGAAACTCTAAGAAGATAAATCTTCAAGATGTAAGGGGGAGAATCTTCTTTATTATGCATTTGTATGTTGTTGGGTAGTGATTAGTAACATGCTATAGGATTGGCTATCTCAATTTCTACGTTTTGGTTATTCAAATTGAAGTTGTAATTTGGGGTTTTTGAGGATTAAAACAGGATTTGGATGATATGAATAGGTTCCCTATAGTGTATACATGTTAGATGATGTTTAATTGATGTTAGATAAGCATAAAACTGATTTTCGGAAAGGGTTTCGTAGTTGGGGGTCTTTGTCCTGTTGTAGATTTTTGTATAATTTTGAGGCATTGGGAGCTTGGTGCCGTAGCGTGCTTCCTTTGTGTGAGAGAAATAAATACTTTGATAATGCATGAATGTTTTGGAGGATTTCTTCCTTAGGATTTATCATTAATTTACATGATTTCTAATAATTATTTTGATGAGTTTCAGATTGTATTTTGATACGATATCGATGAATACATGCTACTTGAATTAATGTATGTATGTTATGTTTTGGATGAATTATTGAGAATAACATGTGTTTTCTTGTATTCTATGTGTTATTTGTGATGTGTGATGATAGTAAATACTATGTGTATTGCTTGTTAATGATGAAACATGATGTTTGTACAAAATGATGTATAGTTCAAACGTGTTTGGACTATTGTGGTATGCTTGACAATTAAGGTTGATGAATAATCTTAATTGCATATGTAGTTGGTTAAATTTCACATGCATTCATGGGGAGTTGGAACTCTGGTATATGATTGGCTTCATCCTTAAGTGGAAACAGTAGCGGTGAAACTTTGGGTTCATAATATGCTTGATCCTATATGGAAACAGTAGCAGTGGACTATATGTTCATATTGGTGGCTTTGGTCTTGTTTGGATCGAAAATGTGGCTTCGATTCTAAGTTATTGAATCGGAAGCAAGGTGAGAGGAATGTTCATGATAGTACCACATGCATGAGTCACACTGTATTGTTGTCTCATTAGTCATTAAAGAATGTGTGTTGTATGTTGGTATTTGTGGTAATTTTTTTTTTGAATCAAAATAGAAAATTAATTAATTCAAAAAATACACTGAATACAAAGGCGATCGCTCGGATCCAGCCATCAAACAGCCAAAAACGGTTCTAGAGGGAACCCTCATTATAGCATAAGGTGAGCAATGTGCCCCCTTAGCTTCCTATTAAACAAGCCCCTATAGACAATTTTATCAATAATACTATCCTCAATTTTTGCACTAGGGATAGTATCTCCGAATTGAGTCTTGTTCCTAAAATTCCAGATCCCATAAACAGTTTTAGCAAGCGCAAGTTTAAGAAGTTGCTTCCGCCAACCTTTGCCTTTCACACTCTGTTCCAGCCAAGTACGCTCCAGGTCCCATGGAAACGGGTTATGGTGGATGCCAATCCACCGAAGCACAGAAATCCAGATATGTTTCAGTGTATTACAGTTAAAGAACAAGTGTCCATGCGATTCATTCTCGCTGCAGAAACTGCACTGAGTGTTAGTCACCATTCCAAATTTGCTAAGTCTGTCCTTCGTAGCCAACCGGTTATGGCACACAAGCCACAGGGTGAAGATAACCCTAGGTCTGGCCACATTGCCCATAACCAGATTCCTCCAGGTCACTGGTCTCTCATTAACCAGCAAAGCATCATATAGGTTTTTCATGTGAAACTTCTTACCTTTCACCATTTGATCCCAGTTCTGCTGCACCTTACCAATTATTTCCCTAGCATTCAGAATGGTCCTCAGGATCCAGGAGCTGTCTTGCTTGATTCACATTCATCACAGACTCCTTTTTGATATAATAACCACGCACCCAACGAACCCACAAGTTATCAGTTTTCTGACAAAGATTCCATAAAAGCTTGAGCATAGTGACTTTATTCCAGATACCAACATCAATCAGATTCAACCCCCCTGTTTTAGCTGGTCTGCAAATCTGCTTCCAAGCCACAGGGCTCTTATTGCTGTTCTCCATACTCCCTTTCCAAAGAAATGTTCTACAAATGGTATTAATCTTCTTGATCACAGCTTGAGGCAAGGGAAAACATTGGAGCCAATAATTGGCTATAGCAAATGAAATGCTTCTGAGCAATTGAATACAGCCAGCATAGCTTAGAAGCTTTGTGTTCCAGTGTCTAGTTCTCTCAACAATTTTCTCAATCAACTATATATACTAATTAATAGATAGTCTCCTACAGGTGAAGAAGACGCCAAGATACCTAAAAGGAAGCTCTCCTTCTACAAAATTAGTACGCTGCAGAATCTGACTTTTTATATCCTCAGCCACTCCCCTAAAATAAATCTTGCTTTTAGAGGCATTGACTTTCATACCTGTAGACCTAATAAAGGTGCCAAAAGCTTGCATCATAATGTCAGCGAGAGAATATCCCTACGGAGAACAACGAATATCGTGCAAAGGTAAGGTGGGTAATCCTCGACTTTTCACACTTCACATGATGGTTAAAATTCGGTATAGCACATCCTAGTCGGGATCTGTTAAGATACTCCATGACCAATACAAAAGATAAGGGAAATAGGATCCCTTGCCTCAACCCTCTCTTTGCACCGAATATAGCGATCACGCCATTAACATTGAACTGTATGAGACAGTGGTAACAACAAGCATAATCCACTTGATGAATCTGGATGGTATCCCAACTTCCTGCAGAATTATCTCTATAGCATGCCAATCTACCATATCATATGCCTCCTGAAGATCAATCTGCATCATAGTCTTGGGTGCTCCTCCCTTTCTGCTATAGCCTTTAATAAGCTCAAATGCAAGCAAGATATGAGAGTGAATCTGCTGGCCAGGAACAAATGTTGCTTGGCTATCCCCAATAATCTTCCCCAAGATATCACCGTTCTTGGTCAAAACTTTAGAGATGATCTTATACACTGTGGTACATCCAACAATATGCCTAAAGTCTTTTATATGCTTGGCATCAACACTTTTAGGGATGAGAGTAACAAGGGTACAATTCCAAGCCAGATAAAGCCTATTGTTATCAAAGAACTCCTTCACAACATCCATCACATCATTCTTCACAATATGCCAGCTAGCCTTGAAAAATCTGGAACCGTAGCCATCTATGTAACACCCCATCTAAATACCCCGAATATATTAATTAAATTAATAACTAAATCATCTTTAATCAGAGTTAACACGGTATAATAAGGGATGTCACAATTAATAATTAAAACAAACTTCATTCAAACAGTAGCCATGCTACACTGAGGATCAACATCCAAATAAATTTTCAATCAATTTAAGACCATGTCTTACACAGCGGAAAATATCATCAGCAAAACCGGAATAATTTCAATCAACATTATTCCCACTAAGTTTTAAATAAATAATAGACTAAGTCTAATTCCTCATCTAACGTTCCCGATGTTACAATCTAATCGAGCATGACAACGACCGCGGACTAAGCGATGAGCTCTAGAGCCATCCTCACCGACTCTTCATGCTAACTTTAATCGAAATGGTAAAGTAAGGGTGAGACTTCTCATAATTAAAGCATATTATAAGCTTCTTAATTAACAATATATTTCAAGCATATTAATCCACCCATTTCAACATAACTCCAGTTCAATACATAAGTACAACCATATAATCATCATGCACAACAATCATCAATCGGAGAATAGTAACCTGGAAGACATCCTAACATGTTACTATTCCATACAAATATAATGCGAGACTCATGCATGCGGTACCGACTCGTGACCAAGTCACCCAACGATCCATTCATCAACGGATACGGTACCATCGATTCGTCCATAACCACTCGGACACGAATCCAGCCTAACCACCCATCCTCACTCGGGTATCGGTTATCGGCAATCCAAGTCAAATTCCGCACAATGGAATTAACTTCACAAACAATGCATATGCACACATCATTAGCATGCAACATCAATCGATCTATGTATACATTCATTGAACATAAGCGAATCTCAACAATCAACATGATATATCAACTAATCATGCATACATCTAACATCGGCATAACATGCAAACCAATCCATGATATATCAACCAATCATGCATACATCAACACGAGTTATGACCACATCGGACATCATAAACCCTCATCACCACCACATGATATAATCACCTATCATGAAACAATTCATCACAAAGCATAAATATGCCAAACACTTACCCTTCATTGGTAAGCTATCACGATATATATCACAACAACGACAACTAAGATCAGACCATCGAGCACATACACCCAACAAACACATGATATCAATACAATCATGAATACATCAATCATCATAAACGACTCGAACCCCAAAACATGATATTCCAACCATCATGCATACAATAACCACAGCGTAACACGCTTTACATTCACTCGATTATTACATCCATCAACACGGGATCTACGCATACGCATCAACATCGTCGGTCAAAAGTCACCTATCTCGAAATTTGGCTCATTTTCAAAATAATTTCAGGTTTTGGAAAATATTTTCAGTTCACAAAATAGAGCATTAAATTTAGAAAATAACGTCAAAGCAGCGCTCAAAAGCGGACTTCGGTTTGAAAGTTATGAATTTTCAAAGTTTGACATTTTTCAAAAATTAAAGGTGGAACCGGTTCCGTCACATCGAGGAACCGGTTCAAAATTCAAAAACCTCGTTCTGGAAAAATGTATAGGAACCGGTTCCGTCACATCGAGGCGGTTCCTAAGTGCAATTTTCAATTTTTACCAATTTTCAAGGGAACGGTTCCGTCACATCTGAACCGGTTCCCATTAAAAGCCATTTCACGCACTTTTGACATCCATCCATTTCAATTTAAACCCAAACATACCCATACGAACTCCAACATGGGAAACACTAAAACACCTCATTTTCATCATCTATCTCATCAAACAACATATTTCCATCATCTATTTTCATCTCTTGACACTCTAATCACATTCCATACACATTCGACACAATCGACACCCTCGACACTCTTAGGGACACATTCATGGAACCTAAATTTCACAAACACAATTTCCTAACATGCTATGATCTATAGAATCAACATCAAAACCTATAATAAGCATTAATCGATTGAAATCACCCACACCTTATGGGTTCTTGATTAGGCTTAGGTTTTCCTTCTTCTTTCTCCTCTTCTCACTTTCACGTAGTCTTGTTTTCTCCAAATGATTCTATTTTCCTCTTTTCCTTATTTAATTCCTTTTATTCCTTTTAACATAAATAAAATAATTATTTATTTCTCATTCTCCAATTAATTCCATAATTAATTCTCAATAATTCAATATATTAAATCAACTATGCTCTCAATTAATTTAATAATTAAAATCATAATTATTTAATTACTGAATTATTTTCGGGGTGTCACAATCTATGCTAGGAGATTTGATATCATTAATACTGTTCAAGGCCTGCAGGACTTTCTGCTCAGAGATATCTTTGGCTAGCATAACTGCTTGCTCCCTACTGATTTGACTACCAGCCCTCATAGCCACAATGTCAATACCCTCCAGAATTATCTCTTTTTTCCACATAAGGTTCAGATAGAAGGCCAAAACATCATTTTCCATCGACACAGTGCGAGATAGTCTTACCATCAGCGGTGAGAAGATAATTCATGGATTTACTCTTATTCTTGGCTTTAATAGAGGCATGGAAAAGGAAGAATTTCCATCTCGACTTAAGCCAATCAATTTTAGACCTTTGCTTGAATATCTTCCTCCAAGGCATTCCGACACAACTTCCTCTGTACATTTCCTTACAACATCAATCTTGAGGTTCATTCATCAGCGGGAGATCATTTTGGGCTTTAGTCGGTGGCGGGCACGAGTAAGGAGCCTAGCATGAGTAAGGGGTGCTCAATCTCTTCACTCGGGTTGCGACCTTTTGAGCTTTCTCCATGACACCCAATGAATTACGAATAAGCTGGTCTATTCGGCTTTGAAGCATTGTCTCATTATACCGGTCCTGCTTAGTAACACAATTTATAAACCGAAATCTGGGCCCAACCGGAGCTTTCTTCTGCTGTTCAGTGATAAAGAGTAGAGCATGATCTGATATGTGAGGGGACAACATACTCAGATTAAGATCTTTATTAAACCAGTCAAAATTACCAATAACCCTATCTATTCTGGAATAAATAGGATCCAAACTATGCTTATTAAACCAAGAGTAATAATCTCCCTTGGACTCCATTTCAAACAAGCCAGCACGAGCCATCATACTGGCCAAATCAGTGAATTCAACTTCAGTCACCATTGCCCCACCAATTTTGTCTTTCGATTGTAAAACATTGTTAAAATCTCCCAACACACCAGGGCCATGTTGTTGAAGCTTCTCAATGTCAAGCCAAAGTTGCTTTATTTGCTCAAGTTTATTGTGAGCATAGGCAGTGATTAGCCGGAAGTTACCACCGTCGGTGATCTCACAGTGAATCAGTTGCTCAGAGCTACTAATCTCCTTCACTTGTATGGTATTTTCATTCCAATGAATCCAAATGCGTCCATTCTCATGGTGATGGTAGTTATCAATATAGCTTCCTCGCGATTTCAAATTATTTCTAATGGCGGACCTTATCTTTTTCACCTAGTTTTCAAAAGGATAATAATGTCGACATTAAGCGCCGGAGATGGGAGCTAATCTCCTTGCATTTACCCACTTTATTGACCCCCCTGACATTCCAAGACACTATCATGGTCCAGGATCGTGCAGTGCTCCATTGTCCTTGAAGCGACTAGGCGTGAAATAAATTACCTTGCACTTCAGCGCATGGACTCTTTCCTCTATCTTTACCAGGTTTTGTTGCCAATTTCCAGTCTTCATGTTGAACTTCGATAATATTATGTCTAGCTCTAGGTGTGACAATTCCTCTTTGATTCTGGGTTTTATATTGGGGCTGTCTTCCACAAGTTGTGCCTGGCTATCAGGTTTCTGAGCCTTCTCTACAGGGGGCTTCTTCCTCTTAGGTTGCCAGATTCTTTCTTTTTGCTTAAGCTCCCACATGTCCGGCTCGTTGACATTTGATGCTCGGTTTCCACTCATATTCCACAACTTGAGTCATGTTGTTCCCCTCATTATCACGGATAACTATTTCCTTGGGCAACTCCTTTGTTATATCCACCTCAACCAATATCCTAGCATAGGATACTCTGAGTCTATTGGCGATCCATTCATCGATTAAAGCAGGACTCCTACCACTCCCAATTTTGCTAGGCTTGTTTCTCCCCACATATAGAGAGGAAGGTGAGGCAATTTGATCCATATAGGAAGCGTTCTAAGCATATCTGTTTTCAAATTGAAGTCTGGTTTCCATTCTTGTAGCAACATAGGCATGTTCCTAATAGTATAAGGCCCTTTCATAAGAACTTCATCCCTATCCACGAAGATGAGAATCTCGGGATGAAATAACCTTCCTCATGGTAATACATATCGGAAGAGTCACGAAATTCCAATTCTTCATCATGTATTGTTTCCTTTGTGTGCATACTAAGATCGCACCTAATACATACATGATTAGCGCGATGCTAGAACTTCATCTCCGCCATGACATCTTGTTCCTCCAGCATCACTTATAATTCCCCATTCACAACTATCGGAGCTATGAACCTCAACGGCATCCCTTTCCTAGGATTCATGTTGTCATTCAGAATATCAACCCATAGCTTCCTTGATTCGTCCCCAATCTTAAGGCTAGGGTTTCCTTCTTCTCGAAACCACCGTCAAAGGGTAGCAGACCTTCAACCTCTTGACCTTCTCCGCATCCTCAAGTTCCTTGATATTCTTGCATCATACTCCTCTTATAGCAGTAGTGTGTTTTGGTGTAGTGTGTGTCGTACTTTCATTCCTTTGGCGGGCGTAATTTCTTCGGCCTCCCTCGTCCCATTTTTTTAATTCCGATGCAAAATTACTTTTCAAAATAATAACCTTTTCACCTTTGCCTTTGCTCTGATGGAGAGCCTAGAGAAGTTCCATTATTTTACATTGATTATATAAATCATCGAATTGATTGTATTGATGACATTTATGCTATTTGTGATAAATGTGGATATGTTATACTTGAAATATTTGTATAATATTATTATTTGGAATATCACATGAAGTGTGTAGGATGCTTTAGTAGATGCTATTTCTATATTGCTTACAATTTATATACATTTGGATAATGATGTGAGTTCTCACCCTTCTGTTGTGATGTTGCCTCTATGTGGGTAACGTGCAGGTTCAAGGATAGCGGTGCTTCGCATGAGACTAGTTGAGAAGTTTATCTAGTTATTCCTTATACTACGTAGTGATTCATTGCTCTGGTCATGTAACACGAGGATTATTTGGATTTATGCTGCTATGAGATATTCATTATGTATTCTCATATGTTTTGGTTGTATGTTGAGATACTATGTTGATGTGGCCTTGGTGCCGATGTATGAATTTATA
This sequence comes from Vicia sativa, assembly GCA_021764765.1. NCBI lineage: Eukaryota > Viridiplantae > Streptophyta > Magnoliopsida > Fabales > Fabaceae > Vicia > Vicia sativa. The sequence continues at coordinate 295,319,138 of CM038792.1, forward strand.
TGACTTGATTATATTTTGGATTCATGGTTATTTCATCCAATGGTAATAATATAGGATGTAATCATTGATAGTATCTGAGAAAATGAAATACTCCGTTGTGAAATACATAGTTTTATTTTAAAGCATGAGATTCAAATATATGTTATGATTATGACCAGATGCATGTTATATTATGTTTTGTTGGTTTTCCTATGTGTGGAAAATAACATGTGATACCCTTTGTATGTGTGCATTCTATTTTACTCTGATTTATGCTTAATTATTTGGGGTTAGAAAAGGGGTCTTACATTAGTGGTATAAGATCCTGGTTCGGTCAGATTTGGCCAGGTTATTAATTAATTTAATTCCTATTGTATTTGATTTGTGTATCTGACACAATCAATGTTGTTGTCTATTGTTGTTGTTGGATGTATTAGGATGATGGTTGCGAGGAAAGAATGATGATGCTATTTATGAAGCCTTGATGATGTTGGTTAGATCTCTTGAGCGGATTTATGAAATCTTTGGGCATAGAGATAAGGGTGGTGAGTTTTGTGCTTTGGGGAAGTTTCAGAGGAACAATCCTCCTATCTTTGAGGGTGAGCATAAACCTGACAAGGCTCAAGCATCGATTAAGGCAATTGAGAAGATCTTCAGAGTTATGAATTGTCTTGATCGTAGAAGGTGCGATTTAGTGCATATGTTGGAGAAGGAAGCTGAGGATTGGTGGAGCAAAACTGTCCATAGATTTGAAGAGGAAGGTGTTGAAGTTTCTTGGGCTCTTTTTCGTGTTTCTTTTCAGGAGAACTATTTTCGGAAGATGTGTGTGTAAGAAAAGTTGAATTCCTTGAGTTGAAGTAGGGTAATGGAACATTGGTTGAGTATGCTTCAAGATTTCAAGAGTTGATTAAGTATTGTCCTCATTATAATACTATGAATTCCAAGAGATCTAAGTGTTTAAAGTTTGTGAATGGTTTGAGACACGATATCAAGAAGGCTATTGGATATCGGATTACTCATTTCTTTGAGTTGGTGAACAAAAGTAGGATATATGATGAGGATAGTAGGAGGTGCTTCTTACTATAAGAATGTGAATGATAGGAAAGGAAAAGGACAATTCCGTGGGAATTCCTATGATGACAAGAGGAAACGTCAAGCTAGTGGTGGTAAGAAGCCAAGTGGGGGAGGATCTTCTACTCCGATCAAGTGCTTCAAGTGTGGTGCGGAAGAGCATCGTGCTTCTGATTGTGGAAAGGATGTTGGAAAGTGCTTTAGGTGTGGCAAGGAGTGTCAAAAAGTTGTTGATTGCAAGTTTGGTGCAGATGTGACTTGCTACAACTGTGGTGAGCAAGGACAAATTATTACTAAGTGTGATAAGTCGAAGAAGGAGCAAGCTAGAGGTAACGTGTTTTCATTGTCTAGTACTGAGAATCGATTGAGGATACTATCCGAGTGCGTGCTTTATTAATGGTACACTTTGATTGCTATCATTGATATTGGTGCAGCGTTCTTTTATTTCTTCAAATTGTGTTAAGAGGTTGAATCTTGAATTGTCTGATATGCATGGAAATATGATTATTGATATTCCTGTTATGGGTTCTATTTGTACTTCTATTGCATGTCTGAATTGTCCGTTAAGTATTTTTGGTAGAGATTTTCGGATGGATTTAGTTTGTCTTCCGTTAGATCAATTGGATGTAATTCTTGGTATGAATTCGTTGGAATACAATTATGTTTTTATCAACTGTTTTGACAAGTCGGTTATTTTTGTTGATTCTGGTATCGAGGGGAATTTGTTTTTGTCTTCTAAGCAAGTGGATGAATCTTTGAAAGATTGTGATGTGTTGTTTGCTTTGTTGGTATCGTTGGATCTCGGTGAGAAACAAGCTGTGGGTAAATTTCCTGTTGTTTGTGACTTTCCTGAAGTATTTCCTGATGATGTAAGTGATTTGCTTCTAGAGCGTGAGGTGGAGTTTTCGATTGATTTAGTTCCTAGAACTAGTCCTGTTTCGATGGCTCCATATCAGATTTCTGCTTTTGAGTTGAAATAGTTGAAGAGTCAGCTTGAGGATTTTCTTGAGAAGATGTTTATTCGTCCGAGTGTGTCGCCGTGGGTTGCACCTATTTTGTTGGTTAAGAAGAAGGAAGGTTCTATGAGGTTGTGCATTGATTATAGACAACTAAACAAGGTGACTATTAAGAACAAGTATCCACTCGCGAGGAATGATGATTTGATGGATCAGTTGGTTGGTGCTTGTGTTTTCAGTAAGATTGATTTGAGGTCTGGTTATCACCAGATTCATGTGAAAGCTGAGGATATTCAGAAGACTGCTTTTAGGACAAGGTATGGTCACTATGAGTATTATGTAATGTGTTTGGTGTGACTAATGCTCCTGGTATATTTATGGAATATATGAATCAAATTTTTCATGAGTATCTGGATCAGTTTACTGTTGTGTTCATTGATGATATTTTGATTTATTCCAAGAGTGAAGAAGATCATGTTGAGCCTTTGAGGATTGTGTTATCTGTGCTAAAAGTTGTATGCTAAGCTTTCTAAGTGTGAGTTTTGGTTGAAGGAAGTGAGTTTCCTTGGGCATGTGATTTCGAGTGGTGGTATTTTTGTGGATCCTTATATGGTTGAGGCTGTATCTCAATGGGAAGCTCTAAAATCTGTTTCTGAGATTATAATTTTTCTTGGTTTGGATGGTTATTATCGTAAGTTCATTGAAGGTTTTTCTAAGTTGGCGTTACCTTTGACGCAGTTGACAAGGAAAGGTCAAGCTTTTATTTGGACGTTGCAGTGTGAAGCTAATTTTCAAGAGCTTAAGAGAAGGTTGACAACCTCTCCTATTTTGATTTTTCCTAATTCGGCAGAACCATTTGTGGTGTATTGTGATGCTTCATTGATAGGTTTAGGAGGTGTGTTGATGTATAATGGGAAAGTGGTATCTTATGCTCCAAGGAAACTTAAAGTTCATGAGAGGAATTATCCGACACGTGATTTAGAGTTAGCCGCTATTGTGTTTGTTGTGAAGATTTGGAGGCATTATTTGTTTGGTTTGATATTTAAGGTGTTTAGTGATCATAAGAGTTTGAAGTATTTGTTTGATCAGAAAGAGCTGAATATGAGGCAAAGAAGATGGTTGGAATTCTTGAAAGATTATGATTTTGGTTTGAATTATCATCCGGGTAAACCAAATGTTGTAGATGATGCTTTGAGTAGGAAGTCCTTGCATATGTCGATGTTGATGGTGCGAGAGTTGGATTTACTTGAGAAATTTTGAGATTTGAGTTTGGTTTGTGAAGCGACGTTTTCTTGTGTTAAGCTTGGTATGTTGAAGCTTATTAGTGGTATTTTGGACGAGATTAGAGAAGGTCATAAATATGATTTGGTTTTGGTAGATAAGTTGGTGTTGATTAATCAAGGATGAGGTGGTGATTTTCAGATTGCTGAGAATGGTATCATGAAGTGTCGTGATAGAGTTTGCATTCCTGATGTTGGTTTGAGTATTCATCCTGGTGCTACTAAGATGTATCAAGATTTGAGAAAATTATTTTGGTGGTTTGGTATGAAGAAGGATATTGCAGAGTTTGTGTATTCTTGTTTGATCTGTCAAAAGTCTAAGATTGAACATCAGAAACCATCGGTTTATTGCGATCGTTATCCACTCACAGTGGAAGTGGGATATTGTCATACCCCAATTTTTGACCTAATATACCACCTTACATTTGCATCATTGCATCACTAACAGTTCAGACAACATTAATCGGGTGTAACATTCATAGGTCAAAATTAGGGTTTCATCAGATTTTCATCTGATTCAAGAAGCAACCAATTAGGGTTTGAGTTTTACTCACCTCATGTGATCTATCTTGATCAAATCATCAACCTCTGATCATCAGATATCCATCTTTTCTCACTGATCAATTGAGGATCGACCAATTAGGGTTTTGGTCGAGCATGAGTATTCTCTGACTTTTTGAACAATAAATGACTTTTTTGGCTAGAGATTGGTCATTATATCTTAGATACAACATCTTGACCTAATCTCTGGATTCAAAACATCCAGTTCACAGACTTCATCGATCAATTTCGAAACATTTGATGAAAATTCATACACGAGAAAAGTCAAACTTTGACTTTTGGTCAAATTTTTCAAAACAAAACTTTTTCCATCATCAAAATACTTCAAATGATCCATCATGATCATAAAAAATCAAAGAATTTGGAAAAGTCAACAAAAAGTCAAAAGTTCCAATTCTAAATGTTAAAATTTTATATTTTTTCCAAACTTCATGGCATTTTTTCACATAGTTCCACTTTGATTTGGAAAAAACTCAAAACATGAAAGTTGTAGCTCTTGAAACAAGCTTTCCAAAATGTCCAAGAACTCTCAAATCCATGGAGTCTAGCTATACTTTTGAAATTGAAACATAAGGCTCCATGAACATGATTTTCAAAGTTCAAAACTTCAAATTATAGGTCATTTTGTGATTTCTTCATCTAGAAGCAATGCCACCTTGCCAAATGGAGTTTAGAGCTGATAAATATCAGCTAGAGATAATTGAGAAGAGATAAGATCAAATTGAGATTTTTACACATGGTTAAAAAAGGAAGCTTCCTTTTCCTTTTTGCAAAAGTCTTTCTTGCCCTTTAAGGCAACTTTGAATTACAAATGCCATGTCCTTGTGCCTAATTTTTCAGAACTTTTGACCTATAAATAGAGAATCCTTTTCAAGTTTAAAACACACCAAAGCAATGCAAGTTCATGCTTTCCTTCCACTTTCTCCAATTTCTTGAATTATAGTTCAAAGTGAGGATAACTTGCAATTTTGAAATTTAGTGAATACTATGATGAACTTTGGTGTCAAACATATTTCATAATCAATATCAAACTTGTCTAAAACATAAAAGCAACATGAACTAAGCCAAAAATCAGAATTACATTTCATGCTTTTCAAACTTGAACAAACTGCCTTAGGATTCGAATTCTTGGTTAGGCTTGATTAACTTGTGTTCCAAGCATCCAAACATCATCTATGAACATCATAGACATGATGTAGATCAATAACCAACATCTGTAACAACTCTAACCCATAAATCGAAGCTCCATTTTTAGACTGTGCAGGTGGACTTGGGTAGCACGATCCAGGCAAGCTCGAAGCAACCAGACCATTCCTACACTTTCTCTAACATCCGTTGAAGCTCAAACAATCATCAAATCCATTCTGGAAACACTCCAACATCATCTTCGATCTTAGCTTGAACAGGTGAGAACTCAAACTTCAATATCATGATTCCTTGCATTTAAATGAAAAAACGCTTGGCCATTTGTTTTACACCTATCACCTTAACCCTCAAACAATTTGAAAAATCATCAACTACACATCATTTCAATTAGAAATTACAGTTCTAGGGTTCTTCGTGATTTCCAGAAATTCAATTGTGTTAGGCCAAAAATAAATTCAATTAACAACCATCATCATATTCCTTGTTAAAAATCGAGCAACTTTCATGTTTACAACTTCCAATTTCATCAAAAGCGAGCAAGTTACAAAATCGGGAATCAAAGATGAAGAGCAGGGCATTCGCGTGTTCTTGAGTTTTAAATTCAAATTTTCAATATTATATTAACACGTGTTTTGTTTCAATAAGCGAATGAGCGCTTGTCCCAGCGGTTTGCCAGACGCTCGTAGTACTACGCCACTTAACCACCCCAATGGTCATGGGTTCAAACCTCCATGGACCATTTTTTAAAACTCTTCATATTTTCTTCATTTTTTCTTACAAACTTCAACATTTTTTAACCAATCAAAACTCCTCATTTGAGGTGATTTTTGTACACTTGTCAATAAATGTATCTATTTTATGATAGTGCAAAATTTTCAGAAAAAACTTTCATCGATTATGTTTTAATCGGGCAAGCGACACTTGAGCACTTTTCAAAACCACGTTTAAAGGTGAATTTTCAAACTTCGAATTCGATTCTTTTCAAAACTTCTCATGAATAAACTTCACATTTCAAAACACTTTTTAAATCATTTTTCAAAACTTTTCATCAAATTTACATCATTTTTACCATGATCGATCCGATTTAAATGATAAAACCGAATTCGTTTTCTCTCGAATTTCTCAATCGATCATGGGCCTCCCTTACGGTGTAAGTCCCAAAACATTCTTTTATGTACATATATTCATTTGTGCATATCCATTTCTTTATATACGTCTTTTACTGTACATAAATCTGACAAATTTCTTCCGTTTGTTTTCACTTTACACTGCATACCATTGGTATTGAAAGGAGCATTATTCCCTGTGAAACTGCTTTCAAACCAATGGGCCTCCCTTATGGTGTAAGTCCCATAACATTCTTTTATGTACATAATATTTCTTTGTACATATCAAACTCTTTTCGAGATACATACAAATTTTTATCATACATAACACAGATACTTTTTATACTCAATCTGGACAAACTTTGATCGTTTGTTTCACCTCATGTGTATACACAAACAAAACATTCTTTTATGTACATACATATTTTCCTTGTACATATCAAAATTCATTTATATTCATACCAATCTTTATGTACATCTGATACTTGTTTACTCAAACGGATAAACGATCGCTTTTCTCGTTTAAATACGTATATACTGAATACCATTGATATTGAAAGGAGCATTATTCCCTATGAAACTGCTTTCAAACCAATAGGCCACCTTTATGGTGTAAGTCCCAACCCTCCTATGTACATCCATCTTTCTCTGTACATAAATCCTCGTCCGTGTACATACTTACTTCCTTGTACACAATTCAGACTTGTAAATAACCAAGTTACGCTCGTTTAAGACGTTCGTTTCACAGACACTTGTTTATATTTCCTTCATAAACTCTTGTAAATAAACATCATACATTGTTTATATTTCCTTCATAAACTCCTATGAATACATATCACACACACACTTGTTTATATAATTGTCTAGTTATAACATAACAACTAGTCTAACCAGTAGGTTCCCCATAGTTAGCCTCCGCTTGGGCTTTATACAAGATAACTCTCCCCACAGAGTTCAGCCTCCTCTTTGGCTTCATATAAGAAAACTCATTCATCTGAGTTTAGCCTCCGCTTAGGCTTCATATAAGACACACTCCCCTGTTGAGTCAGCCTCCTCTTGGGCTTCGTTCAAAAGAACTCCTCATTGGGTTTAGCCTTCTCTTGGGCATCACACAATGAAAGAGACCATAAAATCTCTTAACAACCTCCTCTTGGGCTTACAATACAAAGAATCACCCGCGTTAGGATAGAACCCAGAGAGTATAATTTCCCGGTGAAATTGCTCTTAATTCCAAAAGGATGGTTTCCCGGTGAAATCCCTTTTAAAGACAAAGCCAGCCATACCCTATAGCTTCCTCTTGAGCTTCATACAAGGACCCTCGATGACCCTCGATGACCCTCGGAATGCCTCCTCTTGGGCTTACAATACAAGGACCCATGGGCTTCTTAAAAGCATCCCCTTAATCCAATCAATTTCTCCTCGAGATTTAGACATTTATCATCTCTATGGAAGAAGTATCTCATCTATCACATCACATACAATCAAAAACTTTTCAAACTCTTTTCAAACAAAAACATCTCTTAATTGTAAGTGGTAACGCTTGTACACTCAAGCAAAACACCCAATGCTTACAATTAAAAGATTCAATCATTTTTCAAACACCTTTCTTAAACATGTAAGTGGTAACGCTTGTACACTCAAGTAAAACACCTAATACTTACGACGAAAGATTTCAATCAATCAAACTTTTCAAAATGTATGTGATGAAATAGATTAGATACATTTTTCATTAAGATGACATTTATGCTCTCTTACTAACATCCGTTGCTTTCCACTAGCATAAGTGGGAACTACGATTGCTCGACTTTCTCAACATCCTTTTGAGAATACGTGGCACAAGGTCTCATCCTTGCCGAGCAAATTTCTTTCTCCCTCAGACCAAACAAACCATAGATCCCTGTAGATCCGAGCTACAAATGCTCTGATTCCCACTAGGGGATATGTATGCAGAAGATCCACAGATCTTTGCGAGCACAATAATAACAAAACATAGGATCCCTCATAATCTATCCTTCTTGAAATCCCAAAGGAGAAACTTTCCCAATCATAGAAATAGTAATTAAAACACACAAACATATCAAACATATTCATATATAAAGCTATAGATAATTATATATATTTAGGGTGCTCCATCTATTCCCTTTATATAACAAACCCCCTTACTCAGAATCTCCCCAATGTGTTGCGTCTAGTTTGCGCTAGTCGTTACGCATATCAAATCAATTGAGGGTATTGACTTTCCCTTTTTCATAATCATTAAATCATCTTTCTTGTGTTGAAAATAATAAAGCTTGATGCTCATCATCTTTATAAACAAATCAAAAGTAAATCGTTTGAGCGGAGGATGCGAATTCATATTCAAATCCTCTAGCGTCACTTTGCGACGAGAAAAAATGGCGACTCTGGGGGGAGGGCCTGAAACTTTGATTTTAAAAAAAATGTGACTCTGCTCAAGAGCACCAAGATTTTGTTTTCAAAAGAAAAGAAAGGGATAAGCTTTCATATTATGCATATATACATTTTTCTTTATTGTGTGTGTTCGCGATTTCATCGATGGAAAGAAATCCTAACCGGTTTAAGAAACATTTTAAGATCTAGGTGGGGGTATCGTGAGAAGTCTCAATACTTACGAGTTAATATCCCTCTCTCGATGGAGGTTGTCTTGGGGGTATTTGTGTTTAGCAGTATTTGCGACATTTTGCTTTCAAGGGGACTTGAAGGTGAGTTGGTATAGAACACATAACCCATCCGACCATTTAGGGTGTAGTCAGAGATTATTCGGGCGTAAGCCTAGAGTAGTGTCATGCGAGACTACGATCGGCGAGTTTCTCTTGAAAAATATTATTGGACCATCGGTATTCAACAAATCCGATAATATTTCAAAGAGGAGTGTTGAGCTGTATTATCGATAGAACCCGTTTCACGGATGAATAAGCCCTTAGAACTTAACCACGTTGATTCTTATCGTTGGCCTCATGCTCGTGACTTGAGCGCTTGACCGTGTGTATAACAACTAACCATGTTTGCCGCATCCATTCATGCATTCATTCATTCAAAAAAAAACTTCATTTCTCTTCCCATTTCAAAAGAATTTAGAGATTTTCTTTGTAAAATATTTTAGGTTAGAGTGATGGACGTCGGAGGAAGATTCACCAAGAATCGGTTTAGAATTCACGATGTAGGAAAGTTGAAAGAGTTAGCATCCTTGGTAGAAGATCCCTCGGTTTGACGCTATGGAACTCTTTTAACTATTACGAACACTAACGTTGATGAAGGACTTCTCAAAACTTTCGTTCGGTTTCTGATCCGATCTATCATTGTTTCACTTTCCACGATTATCGGTTGATGCCTACTTTGGAAGAATGCGCGCATATCCTAGGCATCTCGATGTCGGACAAAGTACCTTTCAATGGTTTGGAAGCCATTCCTAAATCACCGATCATTGCAGCGATGACTCACTTAAAGAAATACGAGATAAACAAAAACCTAACTACGGAGGAAAACTCTTAGGACTAACTTCAAAGTTCCTAATGGAGAAGGCTCTCAAATTCTCTGCATTGGTAGTATGGTAGCCTTTGAAGCTATTTTAGCTTTACTCCTCTATGGATTGGTGTTGTTTCCCAGCGTCCCAAATTTCGTTGATATCAACGCCATAAGGATCTTTCGATTGGAAATCCGTTCCCTCTACTTGGTGACACGTCGTCTCTATTCATCATAGAAATCGTCAAGGCGGAACTATCGTGTGTTGTGTACCTCTGTTTTCAAATGGATTGTCTCACACTTGCCTAAATCTCCTATCTTCCGAAAACAAAGATGAATGACATTGGTCTCGAAGACTCATGTCTCTTACAAGCGACGATATCCATTGGTATACCTTGAGATAATGAGATGGAAATCATTGAGAGCATGGAGAATTTGCCAGCGTACCTCTCATTGGTACGAAGGAGGAATCAACTACAACCCATTCACGGCAAGGCGTCAACTCGGATATGCAAACTCTAGTAAACCTCTTGGTTTCTGGTGAGAGTTATTTCTATCACGAAGGAGAAGATTCCCAAGGATTGAAGGCTAGGATGATCGAGCTTGGCATCACATCCGAAAGAAAGAAAAGGGTAAGGCAAAATTGTGTAGCCATGAAACCTACACTTCTTGGGTAAAAGAAGCGAAAAGAATTTGAATGCCTTACGCTTATGAAGAACCCATGTTCTCAACCGCTTCCAAATTAACAATTTTCCGTCGAAACTATGGGAGAATACCAAGCTTTGGCCAAAATAAGGTTTGAAAAGAGGCTTTGGAAAACAAGTTCCTTAAGACTAATCTTGAGAATGAGAAGCTCAAGAAACAAGTAAAAGATCATGAAAAGGCGCTTTACTTCCGGGATGAATGGCTCATGGAGAAGGATGAGAAGATTAGTCGAGAAAGATAACAATCAAAGATACGTCAAAGAAAGGAAAAGAAAGCTTGAGGCAATGACAACCAGCGATCCTGCTCCGGCAAGTGGAAGAAAGTCATTAGCAAGCTAAAAGCGAAAAAATTTGACTGAAGCTCACTATGGAAAATCACGAAGTTAAAGCTGCATCAAGCCTTTGGATCTTCATCAGCGAAGACATTTAATTAGTTCAATTTAGTTTGTAATTTTATCATTTATTTTATCATTTGTGAGCAATGCTCCAAAAACAATATTGTTGTAATCTTCTTTCAATAATCAATAAATGTGTGTTTTCCATCCAAATATTTGCGAAATTTCTCTTTAGCATAAATTCTTTGGAAATCTTTCTTTACAATCATAATCATGCATCATACTTTGCATTAAAGTCTATTGTCTAAGTCGATCTTTGAGCAGTTTGAGCAGATAGGAAAAGATCGGTATCGGCGTCTTAGAGTTTCTCGACCGCGTCCACGGCCAACTCGAGCGTCGATACAAGATCAAAAGAAGAAAAGTAATGGAAGGTTTTGAACAAGAGAATGTTGAACTTGTAATACAGTAACAACACTACAAGAAGAAGTGGAGAGACTCACATCTTTGGTCAACTCATTGGCCACGGCGCAAAGTCAACAAAGCATCGGCGGTCAAAACCAAGCGGCAATCTCGAGAAGACACTACTACTCGGTTTCGACTATCGCGATCGGTAGTTCACCTTCGGTATGCGGAAGGCTATCCATGGGGCATGCCTTTCAACTTTGGCATCGGTTCGCCAACCGACTTCTCAAACAACCCGGCAAAATACCTACTTTGCGGCAAAACTCTACATTTACTCCATAGCGTGGAGTAACTCTTCCTGATAAACAATGTCGGTTTCTCAACCAATTATGGCGAACTCGGCTTAGTAGTGCGCTACCATTGTGTCTGATTGAAGCCGACTTTGTAGGATTTTGTATCCAAATGTGCGGATAGCAAGAGTCGCCACCGACTTTTATTTTATCCAATTAAGGAAGGTAAAAGTACGAGAAAAAGACCTTCGTTAGATTACGAATTCGGAGAATGGTTATGAAAGGGAAGGTATTAGCACCCTTTCCATCCGTAGTTATCTGGGCTCTTAGTTGCTCTAGATTACCTTTTAAAATTGCTTTACTGTGTGTTTGACAAAAATGTTTTGAAAAAGGCATTTCGCTTTGACTTTGTAATGACTCATGTAGGAGTGTATACAAAGTGTTCGGAAATGTTCGTTTTGAAAAGAGTTTTGAACTTTGAAAAAGTGTGTGGTGTGAAAAGCATTTGATTTGAGCAAGCAACTAAAGACTTATTACCCACTCGAATTGGTCGTTTTTGTATTTTACGTTCCTTTAGAATAGCGTAGCGTACCATTAGTTAGTAGGTAGCTCCATTCGATTGGATGTAAGCGGGACATTCGAAGGACATCGGATGGTCATAGAAGGCAACTTGTAGGAAGTATCCTAGCACATTCGAAGGACTATCATCATTTTCGTAGGCGACAATCGAGGTCAAGATCATGTATTCGGAGGCGACATCGTGGGTCTTATGATCTTTGTATCGAAGGGACTATGATAATTTGTTTGGAAAGCAGCGGTGCTAGAATACCTCCGTTCGAGGACATGACCATTTTGAATTCGCAAAGGCAGAGAGAATTACCTAAGGGTGCGTGTGTGATAAAGTGTGTTGATTTCAAGTATTTTATCTTGCAAATTAGTGGGCTATGTTCATTGTTATCTTGCCATACACGCCTAGTTACTAGCAAGTTGATAGAGTGCGGAAATAAAATGCGGAATGTAAAGATGCGGAAAGGTAAATGTCTGCTATTACAAGGCTTTAGGCAGATACATAATTTTAAAATCACGGAAAATAAAGTCCTAATTTAAACTATTACATCCCATAGAGGTTACATTATTGAAAAATAAAATGAAAGCGGTAAAGAAAGTCGAATTGGAAACGACAGATCGGAAAAAATCGATGAAATCGAGATAAGAGAAATGTTAGAAAAATGCAAATTTTAATCGAAATAATCTTGAAAATAATATAAATATGGAAATAATATGCTAAAATAATATAAATATGCTAGAAAATGTTAGAAAATCTGGAAATAATATAAATATGCTAAAATAATTTTTTGGGATTTTTAGATGCAATTTAATAATTTAAAATGAATTAAAAGTGATTTAAATGCAAAATTATAAATAAAATAAATATGCATGCAAAAATATATTTTTAATTTTATAAATTAAATAAAGATTTTATGAAAATAAATGCAAAAAAAAATTTTTGATGATTTTTAATGCATAAATAAAATTATGAAAAGAATTAAAATAAAATGCAAAATATTAAAATAAATAGAAAATGAAAATATAATTGAAAAGTGAAGTTTGTAAAAGAAAAGAAAAGAACGGTCCAGATGGATCGAACTCGTGACATGGGAGGGAATCTTGAAATAGTGAATGCCTTAACCACCAGGCCAGCTTGCACTTTGTGTTGGAAAAGTCAAAATCCAAAGCTTTTGGTGATGACGCGTCGAGGAGTATTTGAAAATCAAAGTCGACGCAGCGTGGGGCCAGATTGGAAAAGAAGCGAATCAGCATGCATCGTGCCGCCCATGCATCGCCGGTCAAACAGTCGTGACGCGGAGCCTAGCTCGGTCGTCTTCCGATGACACGAAATCGAAACAAGAAAAAATCGCGAAATAAATGGAAAAGAAAGACCCTATCTAAATGGACCCTCTGAATCCATTGGTGGTCTCAGTTTGATTGAAAACACCCGCAGCTATCGATTCAAAGCTCAACGGTCAGAAAAGCCTAAACATGGCATCTGCGATTTTGGCGTTCAAACTCGCGATGCACGGATCGATCCCTTGGCATCTCATGATCATGATAAAAGCATTAGAATCAATGATAACGAAGCGGATAATAAAATGCAAAATCAGAAAATATTTGAATATGTATGCATGGATATGCATCGATTTGCTTGCTTTGATCCATATGATGATGTATTCTTACTCGACTTACCCCACGAACACGTTTGGATGGTTGGAAGAGGTAGAAAATTTGGAAAATTCGATTTTTCAAAGTTTCTTGAAATTTTTTGCAAGAATAGGGTTTGGCGAGCTAGGGTTTTCTCTTTTTGGTGGTATGCATTGCTTGGTATTTATAGAAGAGATTTGGAGAGAAAAAATCAAGCAAAAGATTGATTCATGATTATGCAATATATTCCATTTAAAAAAAATCAAATTTCCTTAAAAACTTGATTTTCTTTCCATATGCATGCTATCAAATTTGGTAAGGATTATGGGCTCTTGGACTTCAAGGAAAATATAAATCAATCTTTTCAAAATTTAATTTTCATATTTTATATAATTTATTTTAATTAAATGTTATAAAATTCAAATATAAATCATAAAATAGAAAAATACCAAGGCAAGCATTTATGGGTCAAGAATAATGTCATGAACAAGTTTGGATCAAAAAATTTTAGGCCCATTTGGAAAATTTGCATTTGACCAAAATGTCCTTTTGTGCAATTGTCAAAATTGCCCACTTGAATAGTGTATCTTGCTCAATTTTCCACATTTTTGAGTGTTCTTGGACTTTTTGGAAAGCTCTAAGAGTCCTCTAACCAACCTTTTTGGTCTCATCTCAATTGGAGTTTCCATGCTCAATATATCTTCAAAACAAAAAGTTGACTTTTGTTGACTTTGAAAATGACACATAATGTTTTGAGCTATACCTCTCAAATGAAGCATTTTTGGACATTCTTGTGAGACATGAAGTTGTAGAGAATTGAATTTCCTTCAAAACAAGAGGTGGTGGAAAATTTACGAAAGTATGAGAAAGTTATGATCAGTCAAAGTTCGGTTGACTTTTCACCTAGAAACCCTAATTTAGAAAGTTTGACTTTTGAGCAAATCTTGAGTTTTCTTGATGAATCATGATCAACCCTTGATCAAATGATGAATGTAACTTCAAAATGAGGATGTTGACCAAAAATTATGAAGTTTGTGTATGTTGACCACGATTGACTTTTTGTCAATCAATGATTTTCAACCATCGAGCAATTGTTAGAAACTTGACTTGAGCTTGAAACTTGACATGGAGAATCTTTGAAGCATATGAGGAGGCATGAAGACCATTGGAGATGTTGGAAGTCATCTTGACTTGAGAGATACCAAACCTAGTTTGGGTTGATTGTCTAGGAGAGAGTTTGTCGATCAACTCTTGAGAATCCTTGAGTATGGATGTATGAAATCTCTTGAGTAGATGGAGGGAAAATTTTGGGGTATGACAGCTTCCCTGTTCAATCTTCTTGTACGGAGGGTTAGATTGACTGCACTTGTCTTCGTGACACGGAGGTAGAAGATGATTGAACACTTCAATACACAATTTGCACTGTGGTTGGTGATGATGCGGGAATGGGCTTCGAGATGCCATTTGGATACTTGGGGGGATGAGTAAATCGCTAGACTGAGAATGTCGATAGGAGAATTGACGAGGATGGGCTTAAGATCCATCTGGAAAGATCGATCTTGGGGAGTAGTAAAATCGCTTCAAACTCAGTAATCGTTCTGGAGCATGGAGATGGGCAAGATGCCATCTGGAGGGAGTCGTACGTTGAACTTGATGTTCATTCATTTTCATTTTTTGAATGAAGTTATTGGTTTGCATTGATTTTTAACCATATATCGACATTAGAAAGTGAAGCCTTGTTGATAAGTATCGGAGATGGGCTTAAGATGCCATCGAGCAAGCCGGTAAATCGCCGGACTACGTAATCTTTGTTGAAAATCAAGAATCGGAATAAATCTTCGTCTTGATTACTACGAGGGAGGTTGTAGTTGGCAAAATGTGGATAGCTTATTGTTGTGCATGGGTGTTGATCCATTGCATTATGGAGGATTGAGGCGGTCTTTCGGATAGTTTTCCGTCGATTCGGGGCTTAATCTGGACTAGTCGTGGAGGAGGATAACCAGGCGGTCTTTGGATAGTTTTCCGTCGATTCGGGGCTTAATCTGGACCGATCGTGGAGGACAACCAAGGCGGTCTTTCGGATAGTTTTCCGTCGATTCGGGGCTTAATCTGGACCGTGTCGGGAGGACAACCAAGGCGGTCTTTCGAGATAGTTTTCCGTCGATTCGGGGCTTAATCTGGACGATCGTCGGAGGACAACCAAGAGGTCTTTGAGATAGTCTTATGCAAAATATGATGCATGATGTATATGAATGACATATGCATGAATTATGACTTTATGAGAATGTATGAATGATAGATGTTGTGGTATTTCAAAACATATCCATCTTGAAGAAGATGGATGTTACGCTTGAGATTTCGACTCCGCTTGGGAATTGGTGGTGAGAACCCGCTTTTGAAGGAGAAGAAAGAAATCATGGATTCCTCCGATGCACTATCGACCAAGTCTTGGGCCTAGATATTGTTGAGGAAGGTAGAGTTTGAGAGGCTCGTTGTTGGAGATCTCGTATATAGACCTGCTGAGGAGAATGGGAGGCGATCCGTTGGGGACCTTGTATGTAGATCCTGTTGAGGAAATTTAGGGAGGCGCTCTTTGGGGATTGAGTCTTGATCTCGTTGGAGAGCAATTGTAGTTGCAGGAGCCGGGTTGGAAGTCGGGATCGTTGTAATCCCAGTGGGGATGAAGATGTAGTTTCCTCGGTGCACTATCGACCAAGTTTGGTCTGGATCGCTGCGGGGAAAGGAAAGGGCCGAGAGATACCATTGGGGATAAATACCTTGATTGGGAGTGAGGTGTTCTTGCTTGGAGACCGATGTAACATTGCTTAGTTGAGTGGATTCTGCTCGTGGATTCCCTTTTACTCTGCTTGGGAAGTTGTGTTGTGGTGACACCTTTGTGGGGATCATGCTACGTGGGGAATGTTTTGGTGACTTTCGTCGTCATCTCAATTCTGGAGCACGTAGTAAGTACTTTTGTATGTTCACTTTTCGTATGTTTGTGATTAGATTCTTATTGTCATGCATATATATCATTCAAAGCAAGCGTTGGACTTTATGCAAACCACAATAGTGAAAATTGTAAAGAGAAGAACTTGTATTTATTTGAAAGGTGGCGTATGGCCAAGTAGTTTGTACACAAGAAAGGTAAAAGCTATGCGGAAACAATCTCGTTAAGTCTCAACTATGCTAGTACTCATATATTTACTATCTCATCTCCTTCTTATCGGTAGAAAGTGAGTGAATTGATCTTCGCCATTTGAATCTTGAATCTTGATAGTAGTGGAAGCGGGTAACTGGAAGAGACATAGTGTGCTTGAATCCTAACTTTTGCCTAGACCGCCCTTCGGGTTTGGTCTGGGATACCCTTTTTGCCTTTTCGGGTTTTCGACTTGGGTGTACATGTTTTGCATATATCCTTAACTTTTGCCGAACCTTTTGGTTCGCGGGATCTATATTTTTCCTAGGTTCGATCGACCTAGCGGGTCTCTTTATCGTAGTATTTTTGACTATGTCTGCGTTCACGGGGTGTGGGAAGTCTTCACCATCCATGGTGCTAAGTATCATAGCTCCACGGAAAATCTTGTCTTGACTACGAATGGTCCCTCATGGGTGGGAGTCCATTTCCCCAGGATCACCTTGTGGAAGAATGATGCGCTTGACTACTAGATCACCGACTTGGTAGACTCGGTGCTTGACCTTCTTGTTAAATGCTCGATCATTCGTTTCGATAAATCATCCATGGCGGATGGACGGTCGTTTCTCATCAATCAAGTTAATCGGTCAAGGCAGTCGGACCCGATCGTCTTCCCTTTCACCCTCTGGAGGACTACGGTTGAGGAATCGAACCTCGATGGGTAAGGCGGCTTCCATACAGTATCTGAGAGAGAAGGGAGTTGCCCTGTGGATGTCCGTGCTGTAGTGCGATAACCATGAAGAGAAAATGGTAACATCTCATGCCAATCCTTGTACGTCACTGTCATTTTATGTATAATCTTCTTAATGTTCTTGTTGGCGGCTTCCACTTCGCCATTCATCTTAGGCCGATGGAGAAGAGTTGTGATGCTTGATCTTGAGCTGCGTGCGAGTTCGGTGATCATCTTATTTTGAGATTAGAGCCGTTATCTGTGATAATCCTTTCGGAGTGCCATGAGCAGATAAGATTATGCTTGATGAATCGAGCCACAACATTCTTGTAACAGAGATCACGAGCATACTTTACCCATTTGGTAAAGTAATCAATTGCCACAAGGATGAAGCGATGTCCATTGGAATGTGGGCTTAATCTCTCCAATCATGTCAATGCCCACATTGCAAAAGGCCAAGGAGAAGTTAAAACATTTAGAGTCTTGGAGGACGTGTACTTTGTGCATAAATCGGCATTTGTGACAAGATCGGTAGCGGTGACAATCAGACTTCCATGGTGGACCAATAGTAACTGTTCTCAAAATCTTCTTAGCCATGGTATGTCCTTTGGAATGGGTACCAAATGCGCCGTGTAACTCTTCCATGATACGCATTCTTTGTTTCGGTCTACAGGTAGATAAGCACAAGTCGTGGTTGCGTTTGTATAAGATACCGTTCTTTGAGGAAGAATTTGGATGCAAATCTTCTCATGAACTTCTTATCATTAACAGATGCCTACGGGATATTCTGAGTCTCAAGATACCTCTTCACGTCATAATACCAAGGTTTCTCTTACGCGTCAAGCTCATAACAATCTGTTGGTTAGTCGAACTTCTCAATGATGATCAGGGGAGCCTCGTTGTCCCATCGACCTTGAACATAGATGACATAGTAGCCAATGCATCCATGATTCTCTTCTCGTGGAATGTGATTGAAAGTAATCTCTTGGTAGGGAATCAAACTCGAACATGCTCTCGTCTGGAATGAGGGATGCTTCGTATCCACTGCCTATAATCGACTGATCACTAAAGTGAGTCTCCATACACTTGTAAGAACTTGATTCTTAAGTCAATAGCGACTTTAATTCCATGATGCGCTTCGTATTCGGCCATGTTGTTAGTGAAACATAATCTGGCGGTGAAAGGGTATGTCCTTGTGGGAGATGTAATGATGGCGCCAATGCCATTGCCAAGTGCGTTTGAGGCTCCATCAAAAACCATGGTCCATCGGGATCCTTGTTCGGGTCCTTCGGGACTGGTTCTTCTGTCGATGACTAGTAAAACATCTTCATCACGGAAATTGAGCTGCATAGGCGATAGTCATCTGGCTTGATGAGCCAAATGATCGCTACTACACTTCCTTTGATCGCTTTAGAAGTGTCTTGGATGTCATATTCGGTCAAGATCATTTCCATCTTGCTATTCTTCTGAGGAGAAGCTGGTTTCTCAAATATGTATTTTATCGGATCCATCTTGAAATCAATAAGGTAGTGTGAGTCAACATATCTTCTTAGTCGTGACAGCCAACCAAAGCGTTGCAAGTTTTCTCAAGTGAGTATCTTGTTTCACGATCGGTAAACTTTTGCTAAGGTAGTATATTGCATGCTCTTTTCGACCAGACTCGTCATGTTGCCCCACACACACCCATTGAATTCTCTAACACTTGTACATGATAAGAGGTCTTCCTTGATGGGAGGATTACATGGGTACTCCTTGATCTTGTCAAAGCGATCGGCAATCGTCGTTCCATTCTACCACTTGATCTTTCTTTAGTAACTGAAGATTGGCTCACAAGTAGCGATTAGGTGTGCAATGATACGGCAATGTAGTTTAATCGGCCCGAAACCTCGACTTTTCTCGGTGCGGGGCGGCATCTCTTGAATAGCTTTAACCTTGGCGGGGTCAACCTCAATACCTTTACCGCGACAACAAACCCTAGGAGTTTTCGGATCGACTCAAGGTGCACTTGTTGGGATTAAGTCTCAATCATACTTCTTCAACTGTCGAGCAGTTTACGCAAATGATCTAGATGTTCTTCTTGATGCGTGAGCGAGTCATGTCGTCGGCGTAGACCTCTATCGTGATGAATCATGTCATGAAACAATGTCACCATACGCGATAAGTGGCGCTGCGTTCTTCATCAAGCGGCATAACCTAGCGAAAGTACCCCCTTGTAACAAAAGTAGTCTTCTCCATGTCTTGAGGAGCCATTTTGATCGATTGTAAGGAGAAACCATCCATGAAGGAAAAACCTTGTCTGGCGGTGTTGTCACTAGAACATCGATATGAGGGTGGAAAATCGTCTTTCGGACTTGCTTTGTTCGGATCTACGTAATCCACACATTCGTACCTTGCCATCCTTCTTAGATCAGTACCATTTGCAACCACTAGGGATAAGAGGTGGCTAAAAACGGTGTTGAGCATTTCATAACCGGCTTTGATTTTCTCGACATCTCGGGGCGCATCTGACGAACATTCACCTTCAAGGGAAAACCTTCTTTTATCGTGATCGGTGCACCACAATATCAATGTCTAAACACATGTCTTCTTGACCAAGCAAAAACCTCAATATAGTCTGTAGCATCTGAACCAATCTTTTTTTACACTGTTCTCAAGATCCGCTCCTATCTTGATCTCTTTTCTTCGTCGGTACCCAAATTCACAATCTCGACTTGCTCTTCGTGTGGTACGTATAACTCGTTCTTCTTCTTTGTAGCATTCGCAAGTTCTCTGGCACTTCACAATCTTCCTCACTTTTCTTGACTTGGTAGATCGGATTATCGAAGTCATATTTAGCAATAGCGCAGTGTTATTGAGATTCGGAGTGATTACTGCGATGTATCACGTGGTGTGTAAAAACACATAGCTTTTTGAAGGGGTGATAAAGTAAAGAAAGAAAACAAACAATTGAATGCAAAAGTCCAACGATTTATTGAATGAAAATCGCAAGCAACGAGATAATAACCCTCATGAGCCATGATGCCGGGCAAGGCACTAGGCTTTCAAAGTTTATTGTTCAAAATGTAAAGAAATGCGAAAAGCAAAACAAAACAAGAGCAATTACTCGACTAAAGGAGATTGGTATGGCGTCTTGATCTTCAATTCTTGAGCCCATGATCGGAGTTAGGAAGATCCACTTGCGATGTCGAAGTCGTTGTTGTTGTCTTCTAGCATGGATTCCACTACAGCTAATCACGGAAAGGAAGTTGGCGGCGCGTTCGCGTATCATCTTGACCCTTGATGGTGAAGCCTAAACCGTCTTGTCAAATTTGAAAGGAAGATCGGGGAGCTGACCCCAAATAGTACTACCTTCTTCAGCATGACTTGAGCATCTTTCAACGAGGCCATCCTAGGCGGAGTTTGTGTAACCGGGAGTGATGGGAGAGTCAGCAGGCATGACTGGGATTGTCTCAAAATCTTGAGGAGTCTCAAAGAATTCACCTTCCATCTCGAGATATTGGTATGGTGTAGATGGTGACCATATACTCTTCTTCACCATCACAACAACCTTCCCTTTCACGGGTACTTGATTTATGCAAGGTAGAGTAGCCTTCGCCCATGTATCAAGGCGTCCAAGTAGGCAAGTAAGGTGAGCGAGATGTCCATAACAAAGAATGTGGAATCAAAGTCTAGGAACCGACTTTAGGGAAGGTGAGCTCTCCAATCTTTCGCTTAGAACCATCAAAAGCTCTCACAATAATGTCAGGGTCTTAGAACCAACCCTTGATATCAAGTCGATCAAAAGCGGTCTTGGAAGGATATTGAGCGAGACCGGTATCCACTAAAACATGAGACAATGTAGTGTCCTTGCATTCAAGAGAGATGTGCAAGGCTTTGTTGTGTTTCTTTCCGGAGAGTCAAATCGACATCGAGAGCCCTAGGCCGTTGTTGGCAGCCAGGCTAGCAATACAAACTTCAAGCTGGTTGGTGGTAGTGTCTTGAGTATGTGAGCATTCTTGAAACTTCACCAAGGCGTTAGCATGAGCCTCAGTACAAGCGGATCAAGCATGGAGATCTTGGATGGATCATCCCAGTTCCACAACATTGTAGTCACTCTTCTTGATAATCTTGAATTTCCTCCATTTCTTGTTTGGAGCGTCTTGATAACTTCCTTTGGCATACGGTTGGCGGGATGAGTCACTAGTTCTTTCCCTCTAGCTTGGGGAATGGATTGGATAGGCGGAATGCGAGGAGTCGCGGTGTCTTTTGGAGGAGAGATTTGGAGAGATACTCTTCGGTTGGGTCACCTTACTTGACCGGTGATGTTGTCAATGTCGGGAATGGTAGCTTCAACGTAAGATCTTCAATGGTCGGAGGGTCTTGCTTGGCCATGATAGTAAACATCGACTCCATAATTCCAAGGGATAGCCTTGTCGGAGGAATGGGCGGCCTTGGAGAAGTGATAATGAGAGCGCCACTTTAGGCACGGGGATCGTGAGAGGAAATCCTTATAGTGTTAACATCGGCATAGTCTTACGGAAATCGTCACCCGTCCGGTCGCCTTAACATCTTCAATAGGAATCTTGTAACTCTCGGGGGCAGTGTACTTCACCATGTAATCATATTTTCCACTTGGCTGCCCCAAGGTATCCCACAGATGGTGCGGTTTCATTCGCCTCTTGATCTTCAACTTAGACATGTCTTCACACACACGCGGTGGTTTCGAAATAGTATCTCACGGTTATCCATCATGCGAACCGTCTTCTCGACCAAGCACAACCATCGGTAGCGGATGGGCACCAACAATTCTCTGGGCATCTGGATTGACACCGGCTTGGCAAATTCTTCTTAGATCATCGGAGGAATGGTCAAGTCATCTATGTTGAAAACATAAGTATCGTCCTGTGACATTGGAACCCTTGTCATGGTTAGGCATAGGCGTTGATCACATTGAGTCTCAGCGGGGATCAAATTCAATCTACTTAGCTTCATCATATCTTGAATCTTGTTCTTGAGCCCAACAATCATCAATCTTGTGCCTGGGCTGGGTGGTAAGCACACTTAGCATTAGGATTGTATCTCGGAGAAGTGTTGATTTTGAGGAGGATCCTCAGGTTATCACTCTGCTTTCAACATGTGTTGCAAGGCTTGCGACAAAGGCATGTTGATCTTAAATGTTGTCTTAGTGGCGCGTTAAGTTCTGTGCGTTGTCTCGTTGAGGTTGTCTTGATGTAGGATTGAAGATCTGGCCCCACAGTTGAGCACGGTCGGTCTTGGCTCGGCTTTTCGACCATACCGCATTAGTTTCTTTCTTACCACCAAAAGATCTTTTCGACATTTGAAGATGTCTCTATCAGATCTTTCCACTCTTGATACCGGCTTCATACGCTCGCTTTGTCAATATCATTTCGGTGAACTGGTGAAGAGTTTCAATCGGATGATTGAAGAATGGGCTGTCGGTGTTCCCATGAACATATCAACCAACTCCCTATTGGACAAGGGTGGTTGAACTACTGCTAGATCTCTCCACTTGAGCATACTCCTTGAACTTCTCGTCGACCCATAGACATGCTTTGTAGTTGCATGCGAGTGGGTGTCAATTTAACATTATACTCATATTGCTGTAAAGCATCATTAGTCACTCCAAATGCGGATACGGTCATTCTCTCGTGATAATACCACTCCAATTGAGTTCGGACAAACTCTCTTGAAAATAATGCATCCACACTTTCATCATCGGTGTGGGGTTGATCTTACGGACATAGGACTTTAGATGCGACTTAGGGCAAGACATGCCATCATACTTGGCAAAAGTAGGAACTTTGAACTTGGGAGGAATCACAACACGGGAACAAGACTCGGATCTTCAAAATTCACTGGACATCTTGAGTTTTCCACACATTGAGACGGTCTTCAAGTTGTTTGTACTTATCATCTTCATCAGTATTGGCCATCATCATAGTTCTTCTCAGCTCGGTGACTTCCTTCACCATTCCCTTGTTACTTTGTTCGGTCTTGACACTTCCTTCTGAGAGCTCTATCCGACTGACCCTCTTAGGACCACCTTTGTAGCGTCTGCCCATGTTGAGGAGACCAACAACCTTCTTCTTTCTGTTGATGAGCTTCTTCAGATCTTCTTGGCCTTGGACCAAGCTGGTGAACATCTGCTTGGCCAGGCATTCGAGCTTGAAGATCTTTGTGGACTATTCAAGAGCCATTTACGCTAAAATAAATAGCGAGCAAATGAGAAAACCAATCTCAATGTACACTGATGCAATGTTATGCTATGATATGCAATGTTTATGCGAATGCAATGCAATGTTTTCAAGGACCTTAGAGATTTAAATTTGTTAACAAGCAATGAACAAACATTTATTAGTACTCTTCTTATTATTCTTTTTCTTTTTTTAAGTACAAAAGATAGTTCAAAACAATAAAAGAAAACATATAAATCCCAAAGCTCTAAGTCTCCCATGGGCGCTTCCTCTTGGTGCCGAGGTAGGCGTTGATGTTTCGCTCCTCGTGAAGTAGCTTGGTCAATTCTAGCACTTTCTTCTCACTTACATAGCATTGAGCTTCAAAGGTATCCCTTTCTTCCTTGAGCTGAATCCAGGATCTCTTCAAGCCTTCAAAATCAGTAGGCATGTCAGGATGGAGAACAGTATAGGGTATGTCACCTATAACGGTTCCATAATTCTTGGTAGAACAGTGTGAATGGCATCATGAGGTTTTGAGCTCGAGCTCTCACCCATTTGAGGTAAGGTTCCCAAGGAATGGAGTTTTGGTGCCCCAAAGTCTTGGTATCGTCTCTTTACCATGCCCCAGCGTGTATGAACCTTAATCGGTGATGCGGAGATCGTGGTTGTAGTCGAACACAACATCTTGGAGAAGCATATCATGTGGACCATCTTTTGAGCAAAACAAGTAGAGCTCCTCTTATACCAAGTAGTGGTACATTAGAATTCTCCACAACGCTCAATGAAGGTGAAATCCTTTTGAGAGAAAAGATTCCAATGGATATCTGAATGAGAGAGTGACATCAACCTTTGAGACCATCTCACCTTTGTTCATTCTTCAAAGCGATGGAGGAAGGTGCGAAATAAACCACCGGAAAGTAATGGTACACAACACATGAGAGTTCCTTGTCGCAGTAATGCAGTGTGGAGAGAATGTAGGATGTCTCCAGTAAAGTAGCACAGGATTACGGGTGAAACAACTTGATGGCATTGATGTCTATGAATTGATCCGAGTTAGGAAAGAACCAAACCATAGATTAGCAAGGCCACAATGTCTTGAATGCATGGAAACTCATAACTTTGAGGAATTCTCGGGCTTTCTTGATTAAGAACTTGGAAAGTAAACCCTTAACTCACTTCTAGTTTCCCAATTGGCTTCAATGTCGGCGCTTAGATGTAAGGCGGATGCAATGTCTTCGTACCTAGGAACCTTCTCTAGACCGGTGAATGGCATTTGGTCAAGAATAGGTATCCCAAGTAGCTTAGAGAACTCTTCAAGGTAGGAACAGGCGATAATCTGGGATTGTAAAGCAATGGTGTTTGGATCAAAGCGGAATAGGACATGCATCATATCTTCTTCAAAACAGGAGATAACCAAATCAAGTAGATAACCATGTCTTTTGATGGTGAGCATGGTGGGAATTTACGAAACCAATTCTTTGGTGAGAAGGTATACCCATGAAGTTGATTCGGATAGTCTTTCTAGAAGCCATAATTCCTCACAAAGCGAGCAAAGATAAATCCCTAGGTCCTTGAAATAGTTAGAAATGATATGCAATGCAAATGATGTCATGATGTCATGTTTAGCACACACAAACAATTCACACAATGAGCCTAGGGTTAAGGCTTGCATGAGGTATAGGTGATTACCCACCAAAAGTTTGAGTTGGTTCATCTGTCCTATAATAATGTAAGGGTTCTAGGAATCTCACATCATCGATCTTTCTCGTGGCGTTTATTTCAATAAGACTACCAAGTGGTCGATCGAAAATATCCCAAAGTCGATCTCAATAGGCGTAGCATCGAGTATCAACCAACCTTAGTGCACCAAGTCGGCCATCTCACTACCTTCTAATGGCCAAGATGGGTCAATTAAGGTTCTAAAAGTTTAGTTAGCGCTTGATGACACCACGCAGAAGCCAAATACTATCTTCAACTTGGGAATGAAGAGTATCGGGACAACCAAAGTGTCACACTAACGTAGCCATCATGTTGACCGTTTTGATATCGTCTAGCAGTCGCGTGATTTATTGCTCCTTACCTAGAAGGAAACCCGGATCTGGGTGTAGGATCCCCCACAAATATAATACCCAAGCAACCCTTAAAGATAAAGCATACAAGTCTAACAAAAAGCAATAAAGGTTATCTAGAAATCCCTAAGGCAATTCTCTCTTTTAGGACCTCTCCCCAGCAGAGTCGCCAGTTCTGTAACACGGTGAACTGACTTTGTAGGATTTTGTATCGCAAATGTGCGGATAGCAAAAGTCGCCACCGACTTTTATTTTATCAATTAAGGGAAGGTAAAATACGAGAAAAAGACCTTCGTTTAGATTACGAGTTGGGAGAATGGTTATGAAAAGGGAAGGTATTAGCACCTTTCCATCCGTAGTTATCTCACGGCTCTTAGTTGCTCTAGATCACCTTTTAAAATTGCTTTACGTGTGTTTGACAAAATATTTTGAAAAAGGCATTTCGCTTTGACTTTGTAATGACTCATGTAGGAGTGTATACAAAGTGTTGGAAATGTTCGTTTTGAAAAGTTTGAACTTTGAAAAAGAGTGTGTGGTGTGAAAAGCATTTGGTTTTAGAGCAAGCAACTAAAAGACTTATTACCCACTCAGAATTGGTCGTTTTCATACTTTTACGTTCCTTTAGAATAGCTCTAGCCGTACCATTAGTTAGTAGGTAGCTCCATTCGTTGGATGTAAGCGGGACATTCGAAGGGACATCGGATGGTCATAGAAGGCAACTTGTAGGAAGTATCCTAGCACATTCGAAGGGACTATCATCATTTTTTCGTAGGCGACAATCGAGGGTCAAGATCATGTATTCGGAGGCGACATCGTGGGTCTTATGATCTTTGTATCGAAGGGACTATGATGATTTGTTTGGAAACAGCGGTGCTAGAATACCTCTACGTTCGAGGACATGACCATTTGAATTATAAAGGCAACGAGAGAGAATTACCCTAAGGGGTGCATGTGTGAAAAGAGTGTGTTGATTCAAGTATTTTATCTTGAAAATTAGTGTGAGCTATGTTCATTATTATCTTGCCATACGCCTAATTACTAGCAATTATAGGGTGCGGAAAATAATGCGGAATGTAAAGATGCGGAAAGGTAAATCCTACGCTATTACATGGCTTTGGGGCAGATACATAATTTAAAAATGCGGAAAATAAAGTCCTAATTTAAACTATTACATCCCATAGACAGTTACATTATTGAAAAAATAAAATGATAAAGAAAAAATCGTCTGAATCGGATCAACCTGCAAGAGAGTGAGAGATCGGAAAATGCGATACCAATTGAACAAGAGAAAAAATTTTAGAAAAATGCAAATTTTAAAATAAGAAAAATATGCCATGCTGGAAATAATATAAATATGTTAAAATAATTTTTTGGGATTTTTTGGATGCAATTTAATGATTTAAGATGAATTAAAAGTGATTTAAATGCAAAATTATGAATAAAAATAAATATGCATGCAAAATTGTATTTTTTAATTTTATAAATTAAATAAAGATTTTAAAAAATAATATAAAAAGAAAAATAATTTTTGATGGTTTTTTAATGCATAAATAAAATATGAAATTAATTAAAATAACATGCAAATATTAAAAAAAAGTGAAAATATGAAAATAATATGAAAAGTTTGAAGTTTGGAAAGGAAAACAAAACCAGGCCACAGGTGGATCGAGCAGGGGACATGGGAGAGTATCTTTACAGAGCGCTGAACCACTTTGGGACATTTGGCTCATGTGTTGGAAAAGACAAAATCATTTGAATATGAATGATGGCGTCGTCGATTATGTTTCAAGCGGAGTCGCGTGGACCAATTGACTAGATGAATGAATCGGATCGCTTGCTTTCGCCAGCGTACTTCATGCGGATTCAATATCGGTCAGGCACGGAGCCCTACTCAATTCGTCTTCTCCGATCAAGCAAAATCAAAACACGCAAAACACGAAAGATAAATGGCAAAGGAATACCTACCCCTAAATCGACCCTTGCGATTCTAATGGTGGCCTTAGTTTCTCACGAAAGTGCGTATGGGCGGTTCGAAAACTCAACGACTCAAAACCTAAACATGGCATTGTGAGATTTATACGTTCAAACTTGCTAGCGATTGCCCAGATCGAACCTATGGAGTCTCATGAACACAAAAAAGGCATTAGAAACAATTAACACAAGCAGGATAATCAAATGCAAAAATCAAGAAAAGTTGAATATGTATGCGTGTACAGGGCTCGATTCTGGATGGTTTGATCAATGACAATAGTGCATTCTTACTCAAACTTACCCCCTGAGCACGATGGAATGGTGTTTGAAGGCTGAAAGTGGCTGGAAATAAAAATACGATTTTCTCCAATTCTTGAAAAAAATTTGGCAAAATAAGGGTTTGGCTTGAGCTAGGGTTTCCTCCTTGTGGCTGGCTATGATGCTTGGTATTTATAGAGAAAATTTGGATGGCAAAGGGAGTGAAAAAAGATTTGATTTGGAGCATTCAAGTTTTTTTCAAATAAAATCAATTTTCTTGAAGAAAATTTGATTTCTTCTTCAATGCATGATCATGCACGAATTTGGCAAGAGTCTTGGGCTATCTTGGACTTCAAGGAAGATATAAAATCAGCCCTTTTGGAAAAATATATCATTTTCATATTTTATATAATTTAATTTTGAATTAAATGTTCTAAAATTCAAAAATAAATTAATAAAATAGAAAATTGCCATGGCCAAGCATTTATGGGTCAAGAATAATGTCATGAACAAGTTTGGATCAAAAGATTTTAGGCCCATTTGGAAAATTTTGCATTTTGACCAAAATGTCCTTTTGTGCAATTGTCCAAAATTGCCCAACTTCTGAATAGTGTATCTT
The DNA here is from genome assembly GCA_021764765.1 of Vicia sativa. Taxonomy (NCBI): domain Eukaryota; kingdom Viridiplantae; phylum Streptophyta; class Magnoliopsida; order Fabales; family Fabaceae; genus Vicia; species Vicia sativa. The sequence goes on from CM038792.1 coordinate 295,347,603, forward strand.
GCTCAATTTTCCATATTTTTTAGTGTTCTTGGACTTTTTGTAAAGCTCTAAGAGTCATCTAACCAACCTTTTTGGTCTCATCCCAATTGGAGTTTCCATGCTCAATATATCTTCAAAACAAAAAGTTGACTTTTTGTTGACTTTGAAAATGACCTGTAATGTTTTGAGCTATACCTCTCAAATGAAGCATTTTTTGGACATTCTTGTGAGACATGAAGTTGTAGAAATTGAATTTCCTTCAAAACAAGAGGTGGTGGAAAAATTTACGAAAGTATGAGAAAGTTATGATCGGTCAAAGTTCGATTGACTTTTCACCTAGAAACCCTAATTTAGAAAGTTTGACTTTTGAGCAAATCTTGAGTTTTCTTGATGAATCATGATCAACCCTTGATCAAATGATGAATGTAACTAAAATGAGGATGTTGACCAAAAATCATGAAGTTTGGTGTATGTTGACCACAGTTGACTTTTGTCCAATACTGATTTTCACCATCCGAGCAATTGTCAGAAACTTGACTTGTAAGGCTTGAAACTTGACATGGAGAATCTTTGAAGCATATGAGGAGGCATGAAGACCATTGGAGATGTTGGAAGCCCATCTTGACCTGAGAGATACCAAACCCTAGTTTGGGTTGATTGTCTAGGAGAGAGTTTGTCTGATCAACTCTTGAGGAATCCTTGAGTATAGATGTATGAAATCTCTTGAGAAGATGGAGGCAAATTTTGGGGTATGACAAACATGACATAGGAATGGTATCCGAGGAAACCGCGTAAGAATGTTATTCAACAATGATAGGTAGCTGCCATAGCACCCGCCGTCAACACAAGTCTAAACACAGGAATTGCTCCGCAATTTCAACAAAATCAACAAACTCAAACTCGTCAGCAGGGCTCGGCAGTTCGACAATCAAAACCGTGCGCCTCGGGTCCGCAATTCGACCCAATTCCAATGACGTACATAGAACTTTACCCTGCGCTAATAGAAAAGAATCTGATACAGACAAGATCACCACCTCCGATTCCCGAAAAATTGCCATGGTGGTACAAAGCAGACGTATCTTGCCCTTTTCACCAAGGAGCACCAGGCCATGACCTTGAGCATTGCATAACATTAAAAGTAGAAGTACAAAGATTAGTAAAATCTAATCTTCTTTCCTTCAGAAGTACAAATCCGAGCGTCTGCCAATCCGCTTCCGGTCACATCGGACATTCGGTGAGTTTGATACTAAGAAATACGAGACGGTATCTTGTCACGAGCGTAAACGATCGAGAGGAAACTTGGTGCATCTCCATGAAGCATACATTACAATGAGCACCTTCACTAAGCACGATTACGCACTTGCCACATACGCTCCAAGGATCTTCAAGGATGTCCCACCATAAGGCGAGACATTCGGCGATTGTTAGGCAGGTGACCTAGATCTATAGAAGCAGAGATGACCATAGCGTAAATCTGATGGGGCATTTTCCGCATGAGCTTTTAGTCTCGAATATCAACTCGGAAAATCCGAAGTAAACGTTATCATCCCTTGTTTCAACGTACCCAAACATGTGGAGATTGAATGCACAGTTCCGGCACGAGTCTCCTTTGGTGATTTGCCTACCGGTCTGTTCCATACAGTTCTACCAAAGCAATTCCTTACCAATACAATGCAACCACGATAGAGGATGGGAAGGAGAAACCCATGCCTACTCTTCGGCTAATGTCAATATAACAATCGAGCAGGTAACACGAAATGGGTACACTCCATTGCCACCAAGACCACTGCGGTTCTGTTGTCGGACAAAATCCGATTAACATACCTTGAGAATCCCAAGCGATTCCGTTGATAACCCAACACAAATGTTGGTCCTCTTGATAAAGCCAACGTCAGCATGATTTTGATGAGATCTTGAAATTAATCAAGAAGCGAATCCGAGTCGTGGATCAGCGATCACGAGACTCCTTCAAGATTAATCTGTCTATGCTCCTCAACTCAAAGCTCACCGAGAGGATTTAATGAAAGTATTAGACCAAGCCTATATGACCATGATGTGACTACGACCCGGTTTGGAGGTATTATCGCCAACATACGACTTGTAATAATCTAAGTTTCATGACGAGGAACTTCGGAAGAAGGAAAGATCACAACTTGGCCTTGCACATCTCAATGATTTGCCAATCGGTTCCTGTCCAATGTATTGGTGAATCTTGCTTCATCTTTGAGCGTAATGCCAAAGACGACACTCGCTCGTTTGGCTTACAAAGGGACATTAATGAAGTTCAATGACATAGTAGTAAGAGCTTTCGATGGGTCAAGGAAGTCGGTTATTGGGAAGTTGATCTCCCATGACAATTGGTCCGCACACTTTCAAATTACTTTCCAAGTCATGGGCGTGCGGTACTTCGGTTGTCTACTAGGAAGAACTTGGATCCACGAGGCGGGCGATAACTTCTCTCTCATCGAAATTAAAATTCACGATGAAATGGAAAGTTGGTGACCATCAGTGGTGAACAAGCTTTGCTTGTAAGCCATTTGTCCAGTTTCTCTTTCATCACAGCTAATGACATTGAAGGAACACATCTCCTCGAACATCCGTTAGAAGATGAATCTACCAGCAAAAACAGATCATCTATCTCTTCATATAAAGAAGCGGCACAGATAGTGAAAGATGGCAATGCTGAAGGATGGGGACAAGTAATCAAACCTGTCAAGAACGTAACAAAAGCCGGACTCGGGTTCACACTCATATTCTCCAAAGACAAGCAAAAGGATGAAGCACTTCGTCCAATTAAAGAAGTCTTCAACAATGGGGGTTTCTTAAACCCTGTTCTCCAAGAGGTTAGCGTTGTCACCATTGAAGATGATGAAGAGGATCCCTCTGAATCTGAAGAGTGGAGCACTTACTTAAACAGCCCTGAATATGTGTCTCAAGAGGAATTATGCTGCCGGTGATCAATTCAAAGACATGTCCTGCAGCGACATGAAAATCCACTGTCCTTACAAGTTTGGGATACCTTGGGAGAACCCAGTGGTAAATTTGACTACATGGTAAAGTATACTGCGCCAGAAAGCTCGAGAATCAGAATCGAAGATATACAACCCACAGGATGGGGTGATTCTTTTGAGTATACTAGTCAATCAGAGGAGGTATACTCGTCTTCTCAGTCTACTCACCAATCGAGGTCGAATGAAGATCTACGCTTTAACTGCGCTGTGGAATTCACTAAACCGGATCGGATTATCACTACATCAACATGATCACTTTGAAGATCAGAGTACGATTCAGGATACGAAGTGGAAAGTGTCATGACAACGAGTCTCTTCATTCAGAAGATTGGAGGTGCATCCTCGAATTCAACACAAAGATCAACGGAAGCACATATGCTATATCCCATACTTCCGATCATTCATCAAGCGAAGAAGGCGCTTTAGCGACCGAGGCAAAGTCCATCGTCCGAGTCTTCAAAACACTGCTCGAACAACGACCAAAGTCTACTCAAGGTTAAACCAAAGGAAAATTACAGTACCTCGACTTCCAAGGAGTTCGTCACTCACGGAAACCCGTTGAAGTTCGGACTAACGCTCCTAGTTCTAAGTAGTTTATCTTTGCTTTTGTTTTGAACTCTCACTTTGCCCAAAGTGTAGAGATGTTTTATAGGGTTTAGATTTTAAATAATTTCTCTTTGTCTTGCCCAAGGCAGATGAGTTTGTATTTTAGGGCCTGTTTCATATGGTGAATCATAAATAAAATCGTTGTTTTGATTCCACACTTTGTGTTTATTTTCATTTTACCCTTTCCTGGAAATGATAATCCTAAAAAACACAATAAAACAAAAAAATCTTCAAAAAAAAAATAATAATCTGCATACACTTTCACATTAACTTTTTTCAAACAAAAATTATAAGGAGTTAATTAATCAAACATAAATCGAATATGCAGATTAACAGATGGACAAATCCATTGAAAGCAATAACTCTATGCCCTCTCCCAACTTTGAAATCCCCTGTGAAGTTGCCAAGGAAGAAGTTGAAGAAGAGATTCCCATATGAAATTTCTAGACTGCTAAAGCACGAGGAAAGGATCATTCAACCTCACAAAGAACCTCTGGAAGCAATCAACTTAGGTTCTGAAGAAGACAAGAAAGAAGTAAATATCGGAGCTTCACTCGACAACAACGTCAAGGGAAAACTGATAGATCTTCTCAAAGAATATGTTGATGTGTTCGCTTGGTCCTACCAGGACATGCCAGGGTAGATACCAGTATCGTGGAGCATCATTTGCCATTAAAGCCGGTGTGTTCACCAGTTAAGCAAAAGCTGAGAAGAGTTCACCCTGATATGGCCGATAAAATCAAAAAGGAAGTTCAAAAACAGCTCGACGTAGGTTTCCTCGTCACTTCTGAATATCCTCAATGGCTGGCCAAACTTAGTACCTGTCTCCAAGAAAGACGGAAAGGTCCGAATGTGTGTTGACTACCGAGATCTGAACAAGGCAAGTCCGAAAGACGATTTCCCGCTTCCGCATATTGACATGCTAGTGGATAGCACTGCTGCAAAATTCAACGTCTTTTCCTTCATGGACAGTTTCTCTGGTTATAATCAGATCAGAATGGCTCCCGAAGATATGGAGAAGATATCCTTCATCACGCCGTGGGGCACTTTTTGCTACAAAGTAATGCTGTTTGGATTAAAGAATGTAGGCGCAACTTACCAAAGGGCGATGACTACTCTCTTCCATGACATGATGCACAAAGAGATCGAAGTCTATGTGGATGACATGATAGCATAGTCTGACACTGAAGATGAGCATATAGAGTATCTCTTGAAGTTGTTTCAATGACTAAGGAAATTCCAGCTCCGCCTGAACCCTAATGCACCTTTGGGGTAAGATCTGGAAAACTCCTAGGTTTCATCGTCAATCAAAGAGGTATTGAAGTGGACCCTGAGAAAGTCAAGGCTATTCAAGAAATGCCTACGCCACATACGGAGAAGCAAGTAAGAGGATTTCTCGGACGGTTGAATTACATCTCTAGATTTATCTCTCAAATGACTGCTACCTGTGGGCCGATATTCAAACTTCTCCGCAAGAATCAAGAAGTTGTATGGATAGAAGATTGTCAAAAAGCTTTTGATAGTATCAAGGAATACCTGTCAGAACCACCAATATTGATCCCTCCAGTGGAAGGAAGACCGTTAATCCTGTACCTTACCGTGCTAGAAGAATCCATGGGCTGCGTACTTGGACAGAAAGATGACACCGTGAAGGAGCATGCCATTTACTACTTGAGTAAAAGTTCACGGTTGTGAAACTCGTTACTCCATGCTCGAGAAAACATGTTGTGCTTTGGTGTGGGCTTCAAACGTCTCCGCGATACATGATCAATCAAACGACTTGGTTAATCTCCAAAATGGATCCAATCAAGTCGTCTTTGAAAAGCGCCTTAACGGGAAGAATTGCTCGATGGCGAATCTTGCTATCTGAATATGACATCGATGCGCTCAGCGGTCAAAGGAAGCATTCTCGCGATCACTTGGCTTATCAACCGCTCAGCGAATACCAATCTCTCAAATGTGTTTTGCGATGAGGATGTTATGTACTTAAAGATGAAAGATTATGTACCGAAAGATAATTGATGGGCGGTCATCATCACTCCAGGGTTCTCATATCCGTTTTCCTCTAGACTACTATTTGATTGCACCAACAACATCGCAGAATACGAAGCTTGCATCATGGGTATCGAAGAAGCCATCGACTTGAGGATCAAGATCCTTGACATATATGGAGACTCAACCCTTGTGATCAATCAAATTAAAGACAAGTATGAAACTCATCATCTTGGTCTAATTCCTTATAGAGATTATGCAAGACGTTTGTTGACTTTCTTCAACAAAGTTGAACTGCATCATATCCCTCGAGATCAGAATCGAATGGCCAGACGCCTTGGCAATTCTATCTTCCATGTTCAAAGTCAACGATTGGAACGATATGCCTAAGATCCGCATCAAACGCCTTGAAAGACCTGCATATGTGTTTGCAACTGAAGCAGTCTTTGATGATAAACCGTGGTTCCACGATATCAAACGTTTCCTTCAAACACGAGAGTACCCACTCGGGGCATCGTACAACGGTAAGAAAACCCTAAGGAGGCTTTCTCGAAACTTCTTCCTCAATGAAGATGTGCTATACAAAAGAAACTTGACATGGTTACGCTCGGATCGTCGGCAGACAAAGCGAAGCACGATCATCCATGAAGTGCATGAAGGGTCCTGGAACCCATTCAGCTGGGCATGCAATGTCCAGAAAAATCTTGAGGCGGTACTATTGGATAGCGATGGAATCGATTCGTAAACACGTCAAAAGATATCACAAGTTCCAGATCTACGCAGATAAGATCCATGTACCGCCAACTTTACTCAACGTTCTCTCTTCTCCGTGGCCTTTCTCCATGTGGGGCATTGACATGATCGAAATGATCGAACCAAAAACGTCCAACGGACATCGCTTCATTCTAGTAGCTATTGATTACTTCACCAAATGGGTCGAAGCAGCGTCTTATGCCAACGTTACAAGACAAGTGGTTGTGAGGTTCATCAAGAACAACCTCATTTGCCGATATGGAGTTCCAAGCAAGATCATTACAGACAATGGATCAAACTTGAACAACAAAATAATGAAAGAACTGTGTGAGGAATTCAAGATCGAGCATCATAACTCATCTCCTTACCGGCCAAAGATGAACCGCGCCGTTCAAGCTGCCAACAAAAACATCAAAAAGATTGTCCAGAAGATGGTCATCACCTACAAGGCGGCAATCTTGCCATTTGCTCTGCATGTATCGTACCTCGATCACTTCAACAGGGCAACTCCTTTTCTTTAGTATCGGACATGGGCGGTGCTCCCGTAGAAGTTGAGATCCGTCAATGAGGTTCTCATGGAAACAAAACGATCGAGGTGAATGGTGTCAAGCGGATCGATCATGAACTTAATTGAAGAAAAGCGCTGACCGCTCGTGTCACGGACAACTATATCAAAGAAGAATGAAGAAAGCTTTCGACAAAAGGTCCGACCTCGTGAATTCGAGGCGACCTCGTGCTTAAAAGATTCTATCTTTTCAATCGATTCTAGGGGCAAGTGGACTCCTAATTATGAAGGCCCATACATCGTCAAAGAAGCTTTTACGCGGTGCTATGACTCTCACAACCATGGACGGTGATGAACTCCCGCATCCTGTGAATCTTGATGCGATCGAAATAATTTGTCTAAAAAAACAAAAGAACAGCTCGGTAAGTCGAAAACCGAGCAGGCGGCTTAGGCAAAAAAAGCGTCTCGGTGGATTGAAAACACGAAAAGGCGATCGGGCAAAATTAGAGACAATAAACAGAAATTATCCGGATAGATTGAAAACCTGAAAAGGCAATCTAGGCAAAAATAGGGATACAAAAAATGACAAAGTAACTGCAATCAGTCCGTACTTCGTCAATCTGAAGAATCTTCCGTCAACGGATCTTCAATCAAATCTTCTGAAGCAACAAACACAGTTTGGAATTCAAAATTGTTAGGGATAATAGTGGTTATTTGCTTTCAATGTAGCCTTTTCCCAATAAATTATCATTTCCAACTTTTGTAAATAACTCATGGGATCACGCCTTTGGCTGATTACCATTCTATCAATAAATTTGAACCTTGTGCCTTTTGTTTGCAATCCTTACTTTATTCTGTTTTGCAAAATGACGCTTTTATTGTGAAAATCACTTTTTGAAACTAAAACGGTTTTAAATGAATTTTTACTTCAAATTTTTGAAACAAAAGCGAAATTTTCCTTTGAACTATGAACACAGAAAGAACTTCAGCAGTTCCTCTGAGTGTTTCAATCTCAGAAGGATAGAATGGTTGCTCTGAGTCTTCTTTTCCTCGTGAGAAATCATCAAAGGACGGTATTCTTATCCAAAAAATTCCTAACAAAGTTGCCAATGAAATGCCTTTCTCCGAAAGTTTAAAGCATGCAACTCGGATCCTTCATCGACAAGCGTCTACACCATTCTGCGGATATTGCTAAGTATTTGTTCGAAGCGTGGTCCTTTTCCCAAATGCCTCTTTAGTGTCTTTGTCAAGTATTGTTAGCATGCATATAACATTCATGACATTCATACATAATAGCATCATTCATGCATTTTGCATTCCTCAAAATGTTTGCTTTCATATCCCTGGTTTAAATCACACTTACTCATGTAAGTACAATCATATCCCCAATAGATTATCCCAAAGCAGAGAGATACATCTTTTCTCTCTCCTATTCCCCAGTTAAGATTATTCCTCATCAGGAACAAAGTTTTGATTAACCCTTTCTTTCCAGTTCATTCCTGGATAGAACCACATCTATAATCAACAAAGCAATAAGCAATAGCCTCATCATTTGAGCCGCTTATTTCTTTTTCATTCTTAAACTTGTCATGAAAGTTTGTTCTTCTCAACAAAGTCAAATCACGACCGTACGAGAAATTCCCCAGCAGTTGTCTTTCTATTTAAAAGAAAACATGTCTTAGATCAAAATGCGCGTTTTCTCAAAAGAGAGATCCTCGGCAAGATTTTATTCAAGAAAGTAGAAACTCATTTGAGTTCTGTTTCTTTCACTGTCTGTTATTCACAAGGATGAATACGCAGTAATATATCTCAAAGATTTACCTTGTTATAGTTATCACTTTGCTGATAATTGGTAATATCTTCGAAATTCATTTGAGATCCGTTTCCATCATTTGTCAGATATTCACAAAGCTGAATACTCAAACAAAATTTCTTAAAAGATTTACCTTGTTATAATTATCACATTGCTGATAATTGGTAATATCTTTATACTTCATTACCATAAACTATCACAAGGCTGATACTTGGTAATGTCATCTTTACTTACCTTAAACATTGTCATAAGGCTGACAGAAGGTAATCCCTTTGTTTCTCAAAACGAAACGGATATTCACATGTTTTGTGAATCTCTTTTTCCCCAGCGAGACATACTGCGTGTTTCCCAACAAATAGGATCCTCTTTTCTTGAGCAGATCGAGTCATCCTCACAAAATTTTTCCCACCATGTCATTTCTTTGATATCATTTGGGTAAAACTTTTACAATCATTTTGCATCATCCGCATTTTTGGTATCTTAGGTCCAAAATTTGTGTATTACGATATTTAAGTCTCTTTACACCTATCAAAACAAAGATATTCATCTTCATCTTTCGGTTAAAGAAACTTAAATAGGGGCATATCATACCCCATTTTGACCTAATATACCACCTTACATTTGCATCATTGCATTACTAACGATTCGAATGACATTAATCGGTGTAACATTCACGAGTCAAAATTAGGGTTTCATCGATTTTCATCGATTCAAGAAGCAACCAATTAGGGTTTGAGTTTTACTCACCTCATTTGATCTATCTTGATCAAATCATCAACCTCTGATCATCAGATATCCATCTTTTCTCAGCGATCGATTGAGGATCGACCAATTAGGGTTTTGGTCGAGCATGAGTATTCTCTGACTTTTTGAACAATAAATGACTTTTTTGGCTAGAGATTGGTCATTACATCTTAGATAAAACATATTTACCTAATATCTGGATTCAAAACATCCCAGAAGTTCACAGACTTCATCATTCAATTTCAGAAACATCTGATGAAAATTCATACGCGGAAAAGTCAAACTTTGACTTTTGGTCAAATTTTTCAAATCAAAACTTTTTCCATCATCAAAATACTTCAAATGATCGATCATGATCATAAAAAATCAAAGAATTTGGAAAAGTCAACAAAAAGTCAAAAGTTCCAATTCTAAATGTTAAAATTTTATATTTTTTCCAAACTTCATGGCATTTTTTCACATAATTCCACTTTGATTTGGAAAAAACTCAAAACATGAAAGTTGTAGCTCTTGAAACAAGCTTTCCAAAATGTCCAAGAACTCTCAAATCCATGGAGTCTAGCTATACTTTTGAAATTGAAACATAAGGCTCCATGAACATGATTTTCAAAGTTCAAAACTTCAAATTATAGGTCATTTTGTGATTTCTTCATCTAGAAGCAATGCCACCTTGCCAAATGGAGTTTAGAGCTGATAAATATCAGCTAGAGATAATTGAGAGATAAAGATCAAATTGAGATTTTACACATGGTTAAAAAGGAAGCTTCCTTTTCCTTTTTGCAAAAGTCTTTCTTGCCCTTTAAGGCAACTTTGAATTACAAATGCCATGTCCTTGTGCCTAATTTTTCAGAACTTTTGACCTATAAATAGAGAATCCTTTTCAAGTTCAAAACACACCAAAGCAATGCAAGTTCATGCTTTCCTTCCACTTTCTCCAATTTCTTGAATTATAGTTCAAAGTGAGGATAACTTGCAATTTTGAAATTTAGTGAATACTATGATGAACTTTGGTGTCAAACATATTTCATAATCAATATCAAACTTGTCTAAAACATAAAAGCAACATGAACTAAGACAAAACTCAGAATTATATGTCATGCTTTTCAAACTTGAACAAACTGCCTTAGGATTCGAATTCTTGGTTAGGCTCGATTAACTTGTGTTCCAAGCATCCAAACATCATCTATGAACATCATAGACATGATGCAGATCAATAACCAACATCTGTAACAACTCTAACCCATAAATCGAAGCTCCATTTTTAGACTGTGCAGGTGGACTTGGGTAGCACGATCCAGGCAAGCTCGAAGCAAGCAGACCATTCCTACACTTTCTCTAACATCCGTTGAAGCTCAAACAATCATCAAATCCATTCTGGAAACACTCCAACATCATCTTCGATCTTATCTTGAACAGGTGAGAACTCAAACTTCAATATCATGATTCCTTGCATTTAAATGAAAAAACACTTGGCCATTTGTTTTCTGCACCTATCACGATCCTTAACCCTCAAACAATTTGAAAAATCATCAACTACACATCATTTCAATTAGAAATTACAGTTCTAGGGTTCTTCGTGATTTCCAGAAATTCAATTGTGTTAGGCCAAAAATAAATTCAATTAACAACCATCATCATATTCCTTGTTAAAAATCGAGCAACTTTCATGTTTACAACTTCCAATTTCATCAAGAAACGAGCAAGTTACAAAATCTGGGAATCAAAGATGAAGAACAGGGCATTCGCGCGTGTTCTTGAGTTTTTTTAAATTCAAATTTTCCAATATTATATTAACACGTGTTTTTGTTTCAATAAACGAATGAGCGCTTGTCCCAGCGGTTGCCAGCACGCTCGTAGTACTTTCTGCCACGTAACCACCCCAATGGTCATGGGTTCAAACCTCCCATGGACCATTTTTTTTAAAACTCTTCATATTTTCTTCATTTTTCTTACAAACTTCAACATTTTTTTTAACCAATCAAAACTCCTCATTTTGAGATGATTTTTTGTACACTTGTCAATAAATGTATCTATTTTATGATAGTGCAAAAATTTTCAGAAAAAAATTTCATCTGATTATGTTTTAATCGAGCCGAAAACGACACTTCGAGCACTTTTCAAAACCACCTTTAAAGGTGAATTTTTCAAACTTTCGAATTCCGATTCTTTTCAAAACTTCTCATGAATAAACTTCACATTTCAAAACACTTTTTAAATCATTTTTTCAAAACTTTTCATCAAATTTACATCATTTTTACCATGATCGATCCGATTTAAATGATAAAACCGAATTCGTTTTCTCTCGAATTTCTCAATCGATCATGGGCCTCCCTTACGGTGTAAGTCCCAAAAACATTCTTTTTATGTACATATATTCATTTGTGCATATCCATTTCTTTTATGTATACGTCTTTTTACCTGTACATAAATACAGACAAATTTCTTCCGTTTGTTTTCACTTTACACTGCATACCATTGGTATTGAAAGGAGCATTATTCCCTGTGAAACTGCTTTCAAACCAATGGGCCTCCCTTATGGTGTAAGTCCCATAACATTATTTTATGTACATAATATTTCTTTGTACATATCAAACTCTTTTCAGATACATACAAATTTTTATCTGTACATAACACAGATACTTTTTATACTCAAGTACAGACAAACTTTAATCATTTGTTTTCACCTCACTTGTGTATACACAAACAAAACATTATTTTATGTACATACATATTTTCCTTGTACATATCAAAAATTCATTTTATATTCATACCAATCTTTATCTGTACATAATACAGATACTTGTTTACTCAAACACGGATAAACTTCGATCGTTTGTTCTCCGTTTCGTCTGTATATACACTGAATACCATTGATATTGAAAGGAGCAGTATTCCCTGTGAAACTGCTTTCAAACCAATGGGCTACCCTTATGGTGTAAGTCCCAACCCTCCTATGTACATCCATCTTTCTCTGTACATAAATCCTCGTCCGTGTACATACTTACTTCCTTGTACACAATTCAGACTTGTAAATAACCAAGTTACGCTTGTTTCAGACGTTCGTTTCACAGACACTTGTTTATATTTCCTTCATAAACTCTTGTAAATAAACATCATACATTGTTTATATTTCCTTCATAAACTCCTGTGAATACATATCACACACACACACACACACACTTGTTTATACAAATTGTCTAATCATAACATAACAATTAGACTAATCAATAGGTTCCCCACAGTATAGCCTCCGCTTGGGCTTTATACAAGATAATTTATCTCCAACAGAGTCTAGCCTTCTCTTGGGCTTTGTACAAAGAAAACTCTCCCCACAGAGTTTAGCCTCCGCTTAGGCTTCGTATAAGACAGTACTCCCCTGTTGAGTCAGCCTCCTCTTGGGCTTCGTTCAAAAGAACTCCTCATTGAGTTTAGCCTTCTCTTGGGCATCATACAATGAAAGAGACCATAAAATCTCTTAACAGCCTCCTCTAGGGCTTACAATACAAAGAATCACCCGCGTTACGATAGAACCCAGAGAGTATAATTTCCCGGTGAAATTGCTCTTAATTCCAAAAGGATGGTTTCCCGGTGAAATCCCTTTTAAAGACAAAGCCAGCCATACCCTATAGCTTCCTCTTGAGCTTCATACAAGGACCCTCGATGACCCTCGGAATGCCTCCTCTTGGGCTAACAATAGAAGGACCCATGGGCTTCTTAAAAGCATCCCCTTAATCCAATCAATTTCTCCTCGAGATTTAGACATTTATCATCTCTATGGAAGAAGTATCTCATCTATCACATCACATACAATCAAAAACTTTTCAAACTCTTTTCAAACAAAAACATCTCTTAATTGTAAGTGGTAACGCTTGTACACTCAAGAAAAACACCCAATGCTTACAATTAAAAGATTCAATCATTTTTCAAACATCTTTCTTAAACATGTAAGGTAGTAGCGCTTGTACACTCAAGCAAAACACCTAATACTTACGACGAAAGATTTCAATCAATCAAACTTTTCAAAATGTATGTGATGAAATAGATTAGATACATTTTCATTAAGATGACATTTGTATGTCTCTTACTAACATCCGTTGCTTTCCACTAGCATAAGTGGGAACTACGATTGCTCTGAATTTCTAACATCCTTTTGAGAATACGTAGGCACAAGGTCTCATCCTTGCCGAGCAAATTTCTTTCTCCCTCAGACCAAACAAACCATAGATCCCTGTAGATCCGAGCTACAAATGCTCTGATTCCCACTAGGGGATATGTATGCAGAAGATCCACAGATCTTTGCGAGCACAATAATAACAAAACATAGGATCCCTCATAATCTATCCTTCTTGAAATCCCAAAGGAGAAACTTTCCCAATCATAGAAATAGCAATTAAAACACACAAACATATCAAACATATTCATATATAAAGCTATAGATAACTATATATATTTAGGGTGCTCCATCTATTCCCTTTATATAACAAACCCCCTTACTCAGAATCTCCCCAATGTGTTGCGTCTAGTTTGCGCTAGTCGTTACGCATATCAAATCAATTGAGGGTATTAACAGCTTTCCCCTTTTTCATAATCATTAAATCATCTTTCTTGTGTTGAAAATAATAAAGCTTGATGCTCGCAGCATCTTTATTAACAAATCAAAAGAGTAAATCGTTTTGAGCCAGAGGATCTGAATTCATATTCAAATCCTCTAGCGCGTCACTTTTTAACGCGAACAGATATCATTTCTATGGATTTTTTTTATGGATTTATGAGGACCCCGAGTAGTCATGATGCTGTTTGGGTTATTGTGGATAGATTGACAAAATCTGCTCACTTTATTCCAATTTTGATGGATTATCCTATGGAGAAGTCTGCCAAGTTGTATGTTGAGAATGTTGTGAGTTTTCATGGTGTTCCGTCGAGTATTGTTTCAGATAGAGATCCGAGGTTTACTTCACATTTTTGGGTAGGTTTGCAAGATGCTTTGGGTACTAAGTTGCGTTTGAGTTCGACGTATCATCCGCAGACTGATGGTCATATTGAAAGGACAATTCAATGATTGGAGGATCTTTTGAGAGCTTGTGTTTTAGAGAAAGGAGGTGCTTGGGATAGTTATTTTCCTTTTATTGAGTTTACCTATAAAAATAGTTTTCATTCGAGTATTAGAATGGCTCCCTTTAAAGCTTTGTATGGAAGAAGGTGTAGGACACCTTTATGTTGGTATGAATCCGGTGAGAGTGTTGTGGTTGGACCTGAGATAATTTAACATACTGCTAGAAAGATTAAGATGATTAGGTAAAAGATGAAGATTTCCCAGAGTCGTCCGAAGAGTTATCATGATAAGAGGAGGAAGGATCTTAGCTTTGAGAAAGGGGATCATGTGTTTTTGAGAGTTACTCCTGTGACTGGTGCTGGTAGAGCTTTGAAGTCACGTAAATGAACTCCGTGTTTTATTGGTCCTTATCAGATTGTTGAGAAAGTAGGTGAAGTGGCTTATCAGATACATTTGCACATGTACTTTCTAATCTATATGATGTATTCCATGTATCTCAGGGGAGCGACCAACCCTTGGTCAATGATAGGAGAAATTTTGTACACAACTCTTGTGAAGAGTAGACAATTGGGGCTTTAAGAAGCTCAAATGGAAATTCAAAGATAATATTTGACAAGAAAAGTCCTCACTGGGTATTGTTCGCGTTAAAAAATGACGCGCGAGAGAATCGAATCGGAATTCGGATTCTCTGGCTCGAAACGATTTACTCTTTTGATTTGTTTATAAAGATGCCGCGAGCATCAAGCTTTATTTTTTTCAACACAAGAAAAATGATTATGAAAAAGGGGAAAGCTGCAATACCCTCAATTGATATGATATGCATTACGACTAGCGCGAACTAGACGCAACACATTGGGGAGATTCTGGGCAAGGGGGTTTGTTATATAAAGGGAATAGATGTGGCACCCTAAATATATATAGTTATCTATAGCTTTATATATGAATAGTTTGATATGTTTGTGTGTTTTAAATTGCTATTTCTATTGTTGGGAAAGTTTCTCCTTTGGATTTAAAGAAGGGAAGATTATGTGGGATCCTAGGTTTTGTTATTATTGTGCTCGCAAAGATCATTGGGATCTCCTGTATACATATCCCTTAATGGGAATCAGAGCATTTGTAGCTCGGATCTAAGGGGAGCTATGGTTTGTTTGGTTTGAGGGAGAAAGAAGTTTTGCTCGCCAAGGATGAGACCTTGTGCCTACGTATTCTCAAAGGGATGTTGAGAAAGTCAGAGCAATCGTAGTTCCCACTTATGCTAGTGGAAGCAACGAGATATTGTTAAGAGACAAAGACAAATGTCATCTTAATGAAAAATGCATCTAATCTATTTCATCACATACATTTTTGAAGGATTTGATTGATTAAATCTTTCGTCGTAAGTTAGAGGTGTTTTGCTTGAGTGTACAAGCGTTACCACTTATGAGTTAAGAAAGATGTTTGAAAAATGATTGAATCTTTTAATTGTAAGCATTGGGTGTTTTGCTTGAGTGTACAAGTGTTACCACTTACGATTAAGAGATGTTTTTGTTTGAAAAAGTGTTTGAAAAGTATTTGATTGTATGTGATGTGATAGATGAGATACTTCTTCCATAGAGATGATAAATGTCTAAATCTCTAGGAGAAATTGATTGGATTAGGGGGATGATTTTAAGAAGCGTGGGTCCTTGTATTGTAAGCCCAGGAGGCATTCGAGAGTCATCGAGGGTCCTTGTATTAGCCCAAGAAGACATTAGGGGTCATCGAGGTCCTTGTATGAAGCTCAAGAGGAAGCTATAGGGTATGGTTGGCTTTGTCTTTAAGTGTGGTTTCACCGGAAACCATCCTCTTAGGATTTTAAGAGTGATATCACCGGAAATCATCCTCTTGGGTTCTATCCTAGCGGGTGATTCTTTGTATTGGAAGCCCAATAGGAGGCATTAAGAGATTTCTGGTCTCTTTCTTGTTTGATGCCCAGTGAAGGCTAAACTCAACGAGGAGTTCTTTTGAGCGAAGCCCAAGGGAGGCTAAACTCGGCCAGTGTTGTCTTATATGAAGCCTAAGCGGAGGCTAAACTCAATATGTGAGTTTTCTTATATGAAGCCTAAGAGGAGGCTAACTCACTAAATGAGTTATCTTGTACAAAGCCCAGAGGAGGCTAAAGGAACCTAGTTGTTAGACTAGTTGTTATGTTATAACTGAACAATTATATAAACAAGTGTGTGATGTGTATTCACAAGAGTTTATGAAGGAAATATAAATAAGTGTATAAAACAAGCGTTTAAAGCAAGTGTAACTTGATTATTTGCGAAGTTGAATGTGTACAAGGGAATGAATATGTACACGAAGGGGTGATTATGTACAAGAAATGAATATGTACATATGAGGTTGAGACTTACAGTGAGGAGGCCCATTGGTTTAAGAGGAGTTTCACCGGGAATAATCCTTCTCTTAATACCAATGGATTTGGTGTATAAACAAGCGAATGAAAACAAACGAACGAAGTTTGTTTATGCTTGAATATTTTTGAAGATGATTGAATATGTACAAGGAAAATTTAATATGTACATAAAAAGGATTGGGACTTACACCGTGAGGGAGACCCATGATCAATTAAGAAATTCAAGGAGAAACCCTGGTTGGTTTATCTTTAAATCTAATCGATCATGGAAAAAGGTGTGTAAGTTTGTTGAAATGTTTTGAAAAAGGTTTTGAAAATGATTTTTGAAAAGTGAAGTATATTCACAAGAAGTTTTGAAAAGATTTGAGTTTGAAAGTTTGAAAGAAAACATCTTTGAAAAGTATTAAGAAATACTTAAAATGTTTCATAAAAATATAATCAAGAGAAAATATTTTTTGGATTTTTTTGACATAATCATAAAATAGGTATATTAAATGACAAGTGTGCAAAAAATCATCTCAAAATGAGAAGTTTTGAATGGTTTTTGAAAATGTTTTAAGTTTGCTAGAATCTTGAGAAAAAAAGAGTTTTTGGTCCTAAGGAGGTTTGAACCTTGGACATTTAGCTTAGAAAATGAAGATTTTCCAATGAGCCATTTGTTAAACTTGTCATTTAATCACCTTGTTTAGAAGGAATTTTGAAAAAAAGAATGTTTTGAAAAAAGTCCAGAAATTAGATTTCTGAAGGGTTCAGAAACTGCTTTGAAAAAGTTTTGAAAAATGTTTAAAAGTTGTTTTGAAAATGGAAGCTTGAAAAAAAAGGGTCAAGAAGATGGAATTCTGAAAGATTCAGAAGTTGCTTACTTCTGGAGAGATGAGAAGCATGGCTTCTGAAGCGTGAGAAAGGAGCTCTTGCTAGCAGCTTCTGGGGCGTATTGGGCTAGCATGGTGTTTCTGGAGCATGGAGAAGGCTTGCTTATGGGCATGAGAAGGCTTGCTTCTGGCGGCTTCTGGGCATGAGAAGGAGCGTGTTGCTTCTTGAGAAGTTAGAAACATGTTGGAAAACTTGCTTCTAAGGGTAGAAATATTAGAAGCTTAAAGCTTCTAAGGATAGAAGTACTTCTGGAGATAGTGAAATGAAGAGCTTCTGGGGGCAGAAGCTTCAGAAGTACTTCTGGAGGGTTGAACCTCAGAAGTGCTTCTGAAGAAGCAAGTTTCAGAAACTGGCTATTTCCTTTTAATAAAAAAGGGTTCCAGGGGGATTCGAACCCTGGACCTTTGGCAAGCCAAGTGACATGAGAAGCGTGCTGGCAACCGCTGGGGCGGTAATACATCCGTTTATTTAACTTAAACTAGAAATATATATTATAAGTCTAGCTTCAGAAATTGAAATTCAAACTTCTTCTTCTTCGCTGGAACAGGCGCGACACCATGGCCATGGCAAATTCGAACTTCTTCATTTTTTGATCAATTTTGAAAGTTTAAAATGCCATTTTGTCTAGTTTTTTGCCACGATTTTGGACATGTATTTTATTAACATTATTAATCAAAGATCAACGGTTTAGGGTTTAGTGATTGGATATCTACATTTTTCTTTTCAATTTTAAAGCTAAAAGTACATGAATGAAGGATTCAAAGTTTGAAAGACTCACCTCTTGGTATGAAATACCAGTTCGAGTTTGGCTACTTCCAGATGTAAAGTGATTATTGATTAAGCTTCCTTGAACCTCCCTGAGTGTGTTCCAACCCTTAGTTTGTTCTGAGGATGGCTAGAACTCTCTGACCAAGTCAAGTTGCAGCCACTTGAAGTGAGTTTTGATTTTGGATTTAGAGTTGTTACAGATCAGTGATGATGATTTGGATTACTTCTATGAAGTGTATGGAATGTGTTTGAAGTGTTAAATCAAAGTTAGCACGAGCAAATTAGGAGATGGCAAGTTAAGGCATCATTTGCAAGCTTTTGGTTTTTTGAGTATGATTCTGAGTTTGGTCACTTCTTGTGATGTTTTTAAGTTTTAGACAAGTTCTAATTGATGTTTAAAACATGTTAGAAACTTAAATTTACTCAGATTTTGCAAGGTTTGGAGATTGCAAAAATTCCCTCTTATAACTTAGAAACTTGGATTTCAAGAAAGAAAGAGTGAAAGCTTGATTATGATAGCTTTGGTGTAGTTTGAAAATGATGAAATGACCTCTATTTATAGGCCTAGAAATCTTAATGATATGGTATGGTTATCATTGAGAGAGCTTGCAACTTGGCTTAAGTGGTAAGAAAGAATCTTTTGCATTTAATGCAAAAGTTACTTTTCTAACCATGGTTAAAAATCTCTCCTTGATCCAATCCTCTCTCAATCATTCCTAACTGATATTTATCACTTATAACTTATCTCTAAGTGATGACAAAGCTTCTAGGAAGAGAGTTTGTGAAAAAATGACTTAAAGTTCTTGAAAAATGACTTATAATTCATGGTTATGGAGCTCTACGTTTAATTTTCAAAACCTTAGCTACACAAAGTGTTTTTTTCAAGTTCTTGGACATTTTGGAAAGCTTGTAACAAGGGCTACAACTTTCATGTTTTGAGTTTTTTCTGAATCCAAATGGATCTAGGTGAAAAATGGCCTAAAAAGTGGAAAAAACCATGTTTCTTAACACTTGAAAATTTTTCTAAGTGTTAGAAAATTTTCAAATCTTGACTTTTTGTTGACTTTTTCACATTTCTTGATTTTTTATGATCATGATGGATTATTTGAAATGTTTTAATGATTGAAAAATTTTGATTTTGAAAAAGTTGACCAAAAGTCAAAGTTTGACTTTTTTGATCAGATGAATTTTCATCAGATGATCCAGAATTTGTCTGATGAAGAAACATGGACTTTTGTGATGTTTTGAATCAAGAAATTAGGTCAAGATGTTGCATTGAAGATGTGAAGATCAATCTCCAAGCAAATAGGTCATTCATTGAGCAGAAAGTCAATGATTCACTATCCTCGATAAAAACCCTAATTGGTCGATTCATGATAGTTCATGAGAAAAAGTTGAGAATCTGAAGATCAAATGTTGATGATTGATTAAGATAGATCATTTGAGGTGAGTGGAAACTCAAACCCTAATTGATCATATCTTGAACAGATGAAATTTTGAAGAAACCCTGATTTTGACTTCTAGAAGCCACACACGATCTATTCTGTTCTGAAACTGTTAGTAATGCAGTAATGCAAATGTAAGGTGGTATCTTAGGTAAAAAATTGGGGTATGAAAGATTCCCCTATTTAAGTTTCTTTAACCTGAGATATGAAGATGAGGATCTTCGTCTCGATAGGTGTGAAGAGACTTAAATATCAGAATATGCAAATTTTGGACCTAAGATACCAAAAAATGCGATGATGCAAAGTGATTGAAAAAAGTTTACCCAGGAGATATCAAAAATTGATATGCTGGGGGAATGATTGTGAGGATGACTCAATCTGTCTAAGAAAGGAGAATCCTATTTGTTGGGAAACAAGCAATTTGCTTCACTGGGAAAATAGATTCATAATGTATGTGAATATCTGTTTCGCTTTGGGAAATGAGGAGATTACCTTCTGTCAGCCTTGTGACAATGTTTAAGGTAAGTGAAAATGATATTACCAATTATCAGTCTTGTGATAGTTTATGGTAATGAGTTCTGAAGATATTACTAATTATCAGCAAAGTGATAACTATAACAAGGTAATTCTTGAGAAATTTACTAAGCATTTAGCCTTGTGAATAACAGACAATGATGGAAACAGATCTCAAATGAGTTTCTATTTTCATAGCTCCAACCTTGCCAGGGATCTCTCTTTTGAGAAGATGCATGCATTTTGGTTGTAAAGATGCAGGTTTTCTCTTTTAGACAGAAAGGCAACTGCGAAGATTTCTTGAACTTTCATGATTTGAACTTGCTAAGAAGAACAATCGTTTTATGACAAGTTTCAAGATGAAAAGGAAATAAGGAGCTCGGATGACGAGGCGATTGCTTATTGTTTGCAGGTAGATTTTTCTGTGAAATCTAATCCTGAGTCGGTCAGAGGCGAGGTTCTATCCAGGAATGAACTGGAAAGAAATGGTCAATCAAAACTTTGTTCCCAATGAGAAATGATCTCAGCTGGGGAACATGATAGAAAAATGTACTTTCTGCTAGGGGATAATCTACTGGAGAGATGACACACCCACACTTGTTTTTAGGAATAAATGCAACCTAAACAAGTGATGTTGAAGCAAACATTTGAGAAATGCAGGAATACATTAATGATGCTATTATGTATGAATGATGAATGTCATGAATGTCATATGCATGTTGACGATACTTGTCAAGACAACAAAAAAGGGTATTTGGGAAAAGGACTACGTCACAGTTCAAACAAATACTCAGCAAAATCTGCAGCCATAGTGTAAACGTTTACTGATGATGAATCTGAGTTGCATGCATTAAACTTTTCTAGAAAAGGAATTTCATTGGAAACCTTGTTGGGGATTCTTTTTGTATAAGAATACCGTCCTTTGATGCTCTCTTTGAAGGAGAGGAAGACTTCTTAGCAGTTGTTTTATCTTTCTGAGGTCGAAACACTCATGGAGAAAACTGTTTGAGGTTCTTTATGTGTTCATAGTTCAAAGGAGGATTTCACTTTTATTTCAAAATTTTGAAGTAAAAATTCATTTAAAACTTTTTTTTTTTAGTTTCAAAAGTGACTTTCACAGTAAAAAGCGTTATTTTGCAAAACAGAATAAAGCGGTGCAAACAAAAGGGCACAAGGCTCAAATTTTATTGATAGAATGGTAATCAGCCAAAGGCGTGATTCAATGAACTATTTACAAAAGTTGGAAATGATAATTTATTGGGAAAAGGCTACATTGAAAGCAATAACCACTATTATCCTTAACAACTTTGAATTCCAACTGTGCTTGTTACTTTAGAAGATTTGATTGAAGATCCGTTGATGGAAGATTCTTGAGATTAATGCGGATGATGCAATTACTTTGTAATTTTTATCCTTAATTTTGCCTAGATTGTCTTTTCGAGTTTCAATCTATCGGGATAATTTCATTTATTGTCTCTAATTTTTACTGGACCGCCTTTTCGGGTTTGATCCACGAGGCGCTCATTTTGCCTAAGCCGCCCTTTTCGGTTTTCGACTTACCGGTATTCTTTTGTTTTTAGACAAAGTATTTCTTATTGCATCAACATTTACAGGATGCGCGAGTTCATCACCATCCATGGTTGTGAGAGTCATAGCACCGCTAGAAAAGCTTCTTTTGACGATGTATGGTCCTTCATAATTAGGAGTCCATTTTCCCCTAGAATCTGGTTGAAAAGACAAAATCTTTTTAAGCACGAGGTCGCCTTCTCGGAATTCACGAGGTCGAACATTTTTGTCGAAGGCTTTCTTCATCCTTCTTTGATATAATTGTCCATGACACAGAGCGGTCAGACGCTTTTCTTTAATTAAATTCAGCTGGCCGTATCTGCTTTGACACCATTCGACCTCAGATAACTTAGCTTCCATGAGAACTCTCATTGACGAAATCTCAACTTCTACGGAACCTTCCATGCGTATACTAGAGAAAAGGAGTTGCCCTTGATGTACGTCTTGATACGATACCCATGCAGAGCAAATGGTAGCATTTCGTGCCAGTCTTTGTAGGTGATGACCATTTTCTGGACGATCTTTTTGATGTTCTTGTTGGCAGCTTCAATGGCGCCGTTCATCTTTGGCCGGTAAGGAGATGAGTTATGATGCTCAATCTTGAATTCCTCACACAGTTCTTTCATCATTTTGTTGTTCAAGTTCGATCCATTGTCTGTAATGATCTTACTTGGAACTCCATATTGACAAATGAGGTTGTTCTTGATGAACCTCACAACCACTTGTCTTTGTAACATTGGCGTAAGATGCTGCTTCGACCCATTTGGTGAAGTAATCAATAGCCACTAAAATAAAGCGATGTCCGTTGGACACTTTTGGTTCGATCATCCAAATCATGTCGATGCCCCACATGGAGAAAGGCCACGGAGAAGAGAGAATGTTGAGTAGAGTTGGTGGCACATAGATCTTATCTGCGTAGATCTGGCACTTGTGACATCTCTTGACGTGTTTACAAAAGTCAAATTCCATTGTTATCCAATAGTATCCTGCTCTCAAGATTTTTCTGGACATTGCATGCCCATTTGAATGGGTTCCAAAGGACCCTGATGCACCGTGAATTATCATATGCCTTGTGTGCATCCCACGCATCGGCGGGACCATGTCGAAGTTTCTTTTGTATAGCACATCTTCATTCGGGAAGAAATTTCTAGAAAGCCTCCTTAGAGTTTTCCTATCTTTGTGCGATGCCCAGTGGGTACTCTTGAGTTTGAAGGCGTTTGATGTCGTGGAACCACGGTTTATCATCGATATTTGATTTGCAAACACATATGCGGTCTTTCAAGGCGTCGATCGGATCTTAGGCATATCGTTCCAATGGTTGACTTCGAACATGGAAGATAGAGTAGCCAAGGCATCTGCCATTCGATTCTGATCTCGAGGGATGTGATGCAGTTCAACTTTGTTGAAGAAAGTCAACAAACGTCTTGCATAATCTCTGTAGGGAATCAAACCAAGATGATGAGTTTCATACTTGTCTTTGATTTGATTGATCACAAGGTGAATCTCCATATATGTCAAGGATCTTGATCCTCAAGTCGATGGCTTCTTCGATACCCATGATACAAGCTTCATATTCTGCAATGTTGTTGGTGCAATCAAATAGTAATCTAGCAGAGAACGGGATATGAGAACCCTCGGGAGTAATGATAACTGCCCCAATTCCACTGCCAAAAACGTTAACTGCTCCATCAAAGATTAAGCCCCATCTAGATTCTGGATCAGGACCTTCTTCAGGTAATCGTTCATCACAATCTTTCATCTTTAAGTACATAACATCCTCGTCAGGGAAGTCAAACTTGAGAGATTGGTATTCATTGATCGGTTGATAAGCCAAGTGATCAGCAAGAATGCTTCCTTTGACCGCTTTTTGAGCAGTCTTGGATGTCATATTCGGATAATAGCATCTGCCATCTAGCGATTCTTCCTGTTAAGGCAGGCTTTTCAAAGACGTACTTGATTGGATCCATTTTAGAGATTAACCAAGTCGTGTGATTGATCATGTACTGGCAGAGAAATTTTGAACCCCACACCAAAGCACAACATGTTTTCTCGAGCATGGAGTAACGAGTTTCACAATCTGTGAACTTTTTACTCAAGTAGTAAATGGCATGCTCTTTCTTACGGTTTCATCTTCTTGTCCAACCACGACCCATGGAATCTTCTAGCGATAAGGTACATGATTAATGGTCTTCCTTGATTGGAGGAATCAATATTGGAGGTTCGGCGGTATTCCTTGATCTTGTCAAGCGCTCTTTGGCAATCTTACATCCACACAACCTCTTGATTTTTGCGGAAGCTTGAATATCGGCCCACAATAGCGGTCATTTGAGAGATAAACACGGAGATGTAATTCAACGTCAAGAAATCCTCTTACTTGCTTTTACGTATGTGGCGTAGGCATTTCTTGAATAGCCTTGACTTTGTCGAGTCAACTTCAATACCTCTTTGGTGATGATGAAACCTAGGAGTTTTCGGATCTTACCCCAAAGGTGCATTTGTTAGGATTCGAGATGAAATTTCCTTCATTGAAACAACTTGAGAGATATTCTATATGCTCTTCTTGATGTTAGACTTTGCTATCATGTCGTCCACGTAGACTTCGATCTCTTTGTGCATCATGTCATGAAAGAGAGTGGTCATTGCCCTTTGGTAAGTTGCGCCTGCATTCTTTAATCCAAACGGCATTACTTTGTAGCAAAATGTGCCCCATGGCGTGATGAAATATGTCTTCTCCATGTCTTGGGAGCCATTACGATCGGATTGTAGCGGAGAAACCGTCCATGAAGGAAAAGGCGTTGAACTTTGCGGTCTATCCACTAGCATGTCGATATGCGATGGTGGAAATCGTCTTTTGGACTAGCTTTGTTCAAGTCCGATAGTCAACACACATTCGACTTTTCGTCTTTCTTGGAGACGGGCACTATGTTGGCTAACCATTGAGGATATTCGGAGGTGACGAAACTGCGTCGAGCTGCTTTTGAACTTCCTTTTTATTTTGTCGGCCATATGCGGGTGAACTCTTCTCAATCTTTGTTTAAGCTGGCGGACACTCGGTTTTAATGGCAAGTGATGCTCCGATCTTGGTATCTAAACTGGCATGTCTTGGTAAGCCCAAGCAAACACATCAAATATTCTTTGAGAAGATTTATCGAGTTTTCCCTTGGCGTTCTTTGTCGGTAGAGCTCCGTTTACTTCTTTTTGTCTTCCTCGGAACCTAAGTTGATTGCTTCCAAGGCTCTTTGTGAGGTGAATGATTCTTTCCTCATGTGCTTAAGTAGTCGAGAAATCTCATCCGGGATCTCTTCTTCAACTTTTTCCTCGGCGTCGAACACAGGGAATTCAAAGTTGGGAGAGAGCATATAATTATTGCGTTCAATGGATTTGTCCATTTGTTAATCTGCATGTTTGATTTATGTTTGATTAATTAACTCTTCTTCTTTTTTTTTTTAGAAAAAGTTAATGTGAAAGTGTATGCAGATCATTTATTATATTATTATTATTTTTGAAGATTGTTTGTTTTTATTTGGGTTTTTTAGGATTACCATTTCCAGAAAAAAGGGTAAAAAACGATAAACAAACACAAAATGTGGAATCAAAACAACGCTTTTATTTATGATTCACAATATGAAACAGGGCCCTAAATACAAACTCATTTGTCTTGGGCAAGACAAAGAGAAATTATTTAAAAGCTAAACCCTATAAAACATCTCTCGCCTTGGGCGAGGCGAGGAGTTCAAAACAAAAGCAAAATAAACTACTTAGAACTACGAACATCGATCGAGCTTTAGAGCTTCCAATAGTGGCGAACTCCTTGGAGTCTAGATACTCAGTAGTTTTCTTTTGGCTTATTTCTTGTGTAGACTTTGGTCGTTGGTCGAGCAGGCTTTGAAGACTACGGTCGGTTGACCTTGCCTTTGTCTTCTTTGAAGCGATCTTCTTACCTTGATTGATAGATCGAGGAGCATAATCATAACATATGTATTTTCAAGTGGCATATATTACGGATTCTTGGGATGTACTTCCAATCTTACGAGTGAAGAGACTCATTATCTGCGCTTTCTAACTCGTTTCCAGAATTATCTTCTTGTTCTTCTTTGGTAATTACGTTGACGTAGTAATAGTCAAAATCTGGCTTAACATCCTCGGCAGGCACATTGAAGCAGATATTTTCATTTGGGATCTCAATTTGGTGATGAGATCGAGAAGATGTGTATAACTCTTCTGGTTGACTAGGATACTCAAAAGGATCGTCCCATCCAGTTGGTTGGATGTCTTCAATTCTGATTTTTGAGCTTTTAGGTGCAGTGTATTTCACCATGTAATCAAACTTTCCACTTGGTTCTCCCAAGGTATCCCAAACTTCAGAAGGGATAGGTGGATTTTCATTCTCATTCTTTTGTAGGAACATGCCTTTGACTTGATCTGTCGGAGGATAGAATGGTGCGTACAATTCTTCCTGGGACACATATTCAGAGCTATCAAGATAAGTGCTCCACTCTTCGGATTCGGAGAGATTGTCTTTATCAACAAGAACATAATCCTCTTGAAGAATGACATTTGCTTTGGGAATTTTCGAGTTGATATCTGAGACTAAAAGCTCATGCGGATAATGCCCTACCATATTCACGTTATAATCGTTTCTATTTCTGAAGATCTGAATATCGCCAATGTCTATTAACCGTTGAAGGTCTGCTCTCACAGTTGGACATCCTCGAAAATCCGTGAAGCAGATTCTGCAAGATGTGTAGTCATGTTTAGCAAAGGCGCCCATTGTACTGAATGTATCATGGAGCTGTACCAAGATTTCTCTTATCATATTTATGTTAGTGATAAGATACCGATCTGTATTCCTTCGTATCAAATTCACGGTATGTCCACTATGATTGGGAAGTGGATTTGCTTGTACATTTGGATTTGCATTCCTGAAGAAGAGAAGGTTAGCCCTCACTAACCTTTGGACTTGACTTTTAGCTATATAGTGCTCGAGATCATGACCGGTGCACCTTGATGAAAAGGGCAAGACATATACTTTGTACCACCAAGGTAATTTATGCAGTCTTTGGAGGTGGTGACCTTGTTTGCACAAGATTCCTTTCTATCAAAGCGGATATAATTTTGTGTATGTCATCGAATTGGATCAATGCGAGATTCAAGGTGCAGTTCGATTGTTGAATTGAGCCTGTTGTCGAGGTATTGAGTTTCTTTGGAATTGCGGGGTAATACCCATGTTTGAACTTGCATTAACAACTGGTGCTATTGTGGCTACCTGTTGTCGGTGACTGACATTTTTCCTTGGTTTCCCTCTGGATACCATTCCTACATCATGTTCTTTCTTCTTCGGGAAACCAGTTCCGACCTTCTTGGTTCCACTTGAAGACCCCATTTCTTTGGTTAGGCGTCCTGTTCGGACTCCTTCTTCTAGTCGCATTCCCATGCTTACCATTTCGGTGAAATCTCTAGGAGCGCTGGCGACCATGCGTTCGTAGTAAAATGGGCCAAGAGTGTTTAGGAAAACCTTGGTCATTTCTTTTTCTTCTAAAGGTGGATTGACTTAGGCAGCAATTTCCCTCCAACGTTGGGCGTATTCTTTGAACGTCTCTTTTTCCTTTTGAGACATAGAACGAAGTTGATCTCGATCTGGAGCCATGTCCAAATTGAATTTGTACTGTTGGACAAAACTTCGCCTAGGTCATTGAATATACGGATATTTGCACTATCTAGTCCCATGTACCACTTCATTCGGCACTGTAAGGCTGTCTTGGAAATAGTGAATGAGCAATTGGTGATTGTCATTATATGTAGACATCTTCTAGCGTACATTGTAAGATGACTCTGCAGCGAGAATTTCCTTTATATTTTTCAAAATCGGGGACTTTGAATTTAGCGGGTATCCATACCACGGTTGTTTTGATCTCATTGCATCTTATGGAATTGTTCTGGAGATTCTCCATCACCCACGAAGATTAGTGTTGTCGCTGAGTTATGATAGACTTCTTCGTCATGATGGCGTGAACTCTGAAGAGTTTGTCATGATTGGTTGAAAGACATAGTGACTTGCGGAAAAGTTACTCCATCTTTGCGGAGTAAATCTTTGAGTTATGGTAGGAACCTCAATCGTGGTTACTGTACTTCGAAGTGGGTTGGCGAAATCCAATGCGAAATTGAAAGGCATGCCCCATGGATAACCTTCCGGCATCTTGAAGAGGATTACTAGCGCAGCACTAAAAGCGGGTAGTAGTGATCTACGAACTCGTCGCTTGATTTTGGTATTTAATGTTGCTTGCGACTTTGCGTGTTGCCAGCGAACTTACTAAAGTGAGTCTCTCCACCTATTCACGAAGTGTTGTCACCGTGCTCTGACTCAACATTTTCTTGCTCAAAATCTTCCATTGCTTTTCTCTATTTGCCGAGTATTGTATCTGCGAGTTAAGCTTGTGAGCGTGGTCGAGAAACTCTAAGGCCGCTGACGACAGCTTGGCGATCTTTCTCTCTGGAAAAAATTTCAAAATATAAGACTCTAAATAACAAACTCGATATGCAAAGTATGATGCATCATTATGAATGTAAAGAGAAAAATTTCCAAAATTTACGCTAAAGAAATTTCTAGCAAATATTTGGATGGAAAAACACTTATTTTATTAATTATTGAAAGAAGATTACAACAATTTTTTTGGAGCATAGCTATTACAATGATAAAATAAATGATAAAGCTAAAGCTAAACTAATTAATCGTCTTCGTCTGATGAAAAACCAAAGGTTTGATGTAGCTTCAACTTCAGGATTTCTTTCCCATAGTAAGCTTTCAGTTCAGCTTTCTCGGCTTTGAGCTTGTTGATGACTTTCTTCCACTCGTCGGAAGCGGGCTTTGGTTGTCATTTAAATCAAGCTTTCTTTTTCTTTCTTTGATGTATCTTTTGATCGCGTTATCTTTCCGAGGAATCTTCTCATCTTTCTCCATGAGCCATTCACCTTGGAAGTAGAGCGTTTTCTCATGATCTTTGACCTGTGTCATACCCCAATTTTTGACCTAATATACCACCTTACATTGGCATCATTGCATCACTAACAATTAGAACGACATTAATCGGGTGTAGATCCGGTCAAAATAGGGTTTCATCGATTTTCATCGAATCAAGAGACAATCAAATTAGGGTTTGAGTTTTTCTCACCATATTTGATCTATCTTGATCAAATCATCAGCCTCTGATCATCAGATATCCATTTTTCTCACAGAACAATCGAGGATCGACCAATTAGGGTTTTGGTCGAGCATAGGCATTCTCTGATTTTTTGAGCAAGGAATGACTTTTTTGGATAGAGATTGGTCATTATATCTTAGATACAACATGTTGACCTAATTTCTGGATTCAGAACATCACAAACTTCATCAGTCAATTTCAGAAACGTCTGATGAAAATTCATCTGCACAGAAAAGTCAAACTTTGACTTTTGACCAAATTTTTCAAAACAAAACTTTTTCCAACATCAAAATACTTCAAATGATCCATCATGATCATAAAAAATCAAAGAATTTGAAAAAGTCAACAAAAAGTCAAAAGTTTTTATACTTAGAAATTTTTCTAAGTGTTGAAATTTCTTACTTTTCAAACTTCATGCCATTTTTCACCTAGTTCCAATTTGAATTGGAAAAACTCAAAACATAAAGTTGTAGCTTGTGAAAAATCTTTCCAAAATGTCCAAGAACTCTCAAATCCATGGAGTCTAGCTATGCTTTTGAAATTGAAACATAAGGCTCCATGAAACTTGATTTTCAAAAGTCAAAACATCAAATTATAGGTCATTTTGTGTTTTTCTCATTTAGACCACTTGCCACCATGCCAAAGGAGTCATCAAACTGATAAATATCAGCCTAGAGTAATAATTGAGAGGATTGGATCAAATTGTAAAAATTGAAGCACATGGTGAAAAAAGAAAGTTTCCTTTTTTGGCAATTGTCATTCTTGCCCCTTAAGCAATCCATGATTCATCCAATTGCCATGTCCTTGTTGCCTAACAAATCAGAACTTTTGGCCTATAAAAGGATCACCAATTCAAGTTCAACTTACACCAAAGCATCACAAATCCATGCTTTCCTTCCACTTTCTTCAAATTCAAGCATTATAGTTCAATTTGCCAAACATTGCAATTTTCAAATTTAGCAAGAACTATGATAAACTTTGGTGTCTAACATATCATAATATCCATATGGAATCTGTTTAAACATTAAAATCAAGCTAGATCAAGCTAAAAAACAGTTTTCACTTTCCATGCTTTCCACTTTCAAAGCGCAAGCAATCGAATTTGGAGTTAAGCTTGATCAAGCGTGATCAAATCACTCAAGCGACATCACTATACATCATGTATATGATCCGGGCCATTAAAATCTAAGCGTACGATTCCTCAAAATCCGGTTGCCATTTTGAGCTGTGCGGTGGACTTGGCTGGATTGATTGGAAAGGATTCAAGGCAAGCAGACTATCCTCACAGCTTCCATACATGCCGTTGGTGCTCAAGCAGTCATAAAACAACAACTGGAAGCACTTAAATCCAGTTTTCGATTCTCACTTTTCCAGGTATGAACACGAACTATGATATCATAATTCCTTGCATCAATTGAAAAAACTCACGGCCATTCTCTTTACACTAATAACGATCATTAACCCTCAAAAAATCCAGAATCATCAACCACGTCATTTAATTTGAATTCTTAGATTCTAGGGTTCTTCGTGTTCTCAGAAATCAAAACATGTTAGGCTAAATATAAATGAAATTAACAACTACCTTCATGTTCGTGATGAAAAACCGGTCAAGTTTGATTTTTATTTCACTCAATTTGGTTGAGAAACAAAGATTTGGTGGAATTTGGATTTACGAAAATCAAACCACGAAGAACATGATCTGTGCGTGTTCTTCATTTTGAATATTTGAATTTTCCAATATTATTTTAACACGTGTTCTGGTCCACTAACACCCAGCGTGTTTGGTCTAGTGGTTGCTTGCTTGGTCTTAAGTTTCTTTGCCGCGTCCCACCTCATGGTCATGTGTTCAATACCACGGGACCATTCTTTTTACAACTTTTCAAATTTTTCATGTTTTTGACAAAACTTCCACAATTTTTGAACAATCAAAACTTCTCATTTTGAGATGATTTTTAAACACTTGTCAACAAATACATCTATTTTATGATAGTGCAAAATTTTCGGAAAAACTTTCATCGATTAAATTTTAATCGAGCGAAAGCAGCGTTACGAACACTTTTCAAACCTCCTTAAAAGGTGAATTTTTCAAGTTTTTGAATTCGATTTTTCAAAACTTTTCATAAATGAACCTCACCTTTCAAAACATTTTCAAATCATTTTCAAAACATTTCATCAAAGCTTACATCTTTTACCACGATCGATCCAATTTAAGCGATAAAATCAAATTCGTTCTTTCTCGAATTTCTCGATCGATCTTGGGCCACCCTTATGGTGTAAGTCCCAATCCTTTATTTACATACTTAGTTTTACTTGTACATACTCAAATTATCATTGTCAATATTCAAACATAAACAAATTTCTTTCGTTTGTTTTCATTCGTTTGTTTATACACGATACCATTGGTATTGAAAGGAGCATTATTCCACAATGGCTTTCAAACCAATGGGCCTCCTTCACGTGTAAGTCCCATAACATTCTTTTGTGTACATAATATTTCTTTGTACATATCAAATTCTTTTCAAAACACATACAAATTTTATACATACATAACACGGATACTTCTTTTCAAATACTTTTTATCGTACATAATGAGATACCTTTTCTAGATAAACTTCAATCTATCATGTTCGTTTCATCTACATTTTACACTGAATACCATTGATTTTGAAAGAAGCATTATTCCCTGTGAAACTGTTTTCAAATCAATGGGCCTCCCTTATGGTGTAAGTCCCAACCCTCCTATGTACATCCACCCTTCTCTGTACATAAATACTCGTTCGTGTACATATTCATTTCCTTGTACACAGTTCAAACTTGTAAATAATCAAGTTACGCTCGTTTTTTTAACGTTCGTTTCACAGACACTTGTTTATATTTCATAAACTGCTGTAAATAAACATCATGCATTGTTTATATTTCCTTCATAAACTCCTGTGAATACATATCACACACACACACTTGTTTATACAAATTGTCTAATCATAACATAACAATTAGACTAATCAATAGGTTCCCCACAGTATAGCCTCCGCTTGGGCTTTATACAAGATAATTTATCTCCAACTGAGTCTAGCCTTCTCTTGGGCTTTGTACAAAGAAAACTCTCCCCACAGAGTTTAGCCTCCGCTTAGGCTTCGTATAAGACAGTACTCCCCTGTTGAGTCAGCCTCCTCTTGGGCTTCGTTCAAAAGAACTCCTCATTGAGTTTAGCCTTCTCTTGGGCATCATACAATGAAAGAGATAGGAAATATCTTATGCCTCCTATTGGGCTTCAATACAAAGAATCACCCGCGCTAAGATAGAACCTTGAAAGGATGGTTTCCCGGTGAAATCACTTTCAACTCCCCCAGAGAGTAAAATTTCCCGGTGAAATTGCTCTTATTCAGAAAAGGATGGTTTCTCGGTGAAATCCCTTTCAAGCCAAAGCCACCATACCACATAGCTTCCTCTTGAGCTTCATACAAGGACCCTCGATGACCCTCGATGACCCTCGGAATGCCTCCTCTTGGGCTAACAATACAAGGACCCACGGGCTTCTTAAAAGCATCCCTTTAATCCAATCAATTTCTCCTTGAGATTTAGACATTTATCATCTCTATGGAAGAAGTATCTCATCTATCACATCACATACAGTCAAAAACTTTTCAAAACTTTTTCAAAACTCTTTTCAAACAAAAAAAACATCTCTTAATTGTAAGTGGTAACGCTTGTACACTCAAGCAAAACACCCAATACTTACAGTCAAAAGATTCAATCATCTTTTTCAAACATCTTTCTTAAACATGTAAGTGGTAACGCTTGTACACTCAAGCAAAACACCTAATACTTACGACGAAAGATTTTTATCAATCAAAATTTTCAAAAATGTATGTGATGAAATAGATTAGATACATTTTCATTAAGATGACATTTATACATCTCTTAATAACATCCGTTGCTTTCCACTAGCATAAGTGGGAACTACGATTGCTCGACTTTCTCAACATCCCTTTGAGAATACGTAGGCACAGGTCTCATCCTTGGCGAGCAAATTTCTTTCTCCCTCGGACCAAACAAACCATAGAACCACGTAGATCCGAGCTACAAATGCTCGATTCCCACTAGGGGATATGTCACGGAAGATCCACGGATCTTTGCAAGCACAATAATAATAAATGCTAGAATCCCACACATCATTTCTTAAAATCCCAAAGGAGAAACTTTCCCAATCATAGAAATAGCAATTAAAACACACAAACATATCAAGCGTATTCATATATAAAGTGTAGATAACTACATATATTTAGGGTGCTCCATCTATTCCTTTATATAACAATCCCCTTACTCGAATCTCCCCGATGCGTTGCGTCTAGTTTGCGCTAGTCGTTACGCATATCAATATCAATTGAGGGTATTTGACTTTCCCTTTTCATAATCATTAAATCATCTTTCTTGTGTTGAAAATAATAAAGCTTGATGCTGCGGCATCTTTATAAACAAATCAAAAGATTTAAATCGTTTCGAGCAGAATCCGAACTCGTGTTCGCATCCTCTAGTCGTCACCTTTTAGAGCAGGAAAAATGGCGACTCTGTGGGAGTCTGCTGAAACTTTGATTTTCAAAAAAAAAAAAAAAAAGCGCGTTACTCTTGAGAGCACCAAGCTTTTTGTTTTGAAAAAGAAAGAAAGGGATAAGCTTTTCATATTTTGCATATATCTGTTTTTCTTTATTGTGTGTTTAGCGATTTCACTTGATGGAAAGAAATCCTAACCGGTTAAGAAACATTTTAAGATCTAGGTGGAGATATTAATCGTGAAGCGATTCAATGCTCGGAAGTTAATATTTCCCTGTGATGGAGGTTGTCTTGGGGGTATTATGTTTAGCAAGTAATTGCGAAGACACTGTGCTTTTGAGGGAACTCAAGAAGCTGAGTGGACTGTAGAACACATAAACCATCCTGGCCATTAGGATGTAGTGCAGAGATTATTCGGGTGTAAGCCTAGAGTAATTGTCATGCGATACTACGATCAGGCGAGTTTCTCTTGAAAATATTATTGGACCATCGAGTATTCAACAAATCCAATAATGTTTTGAAGGGGAGTGTTGAGCCTGTATTATTAGTAGAACCCATTTCACAGATGTATAAGCCCATAGAACTTAACCACGTTGATTCTTATCGTTGGCTTCATGCTCGTGACTTCGAACACTTGCCCGTGTGTATAACTACTAACCATGTTTGCCGCATTCATGCATTCATTCATTCATTCAAAAAAAAAATTCATTTCTCTTCCCATTTCCAAAGAATTTAGAGATTTTTTTTGTAAAAATATTTTAGGTTAGAGTAATGGACGTCAGAGGAAGATTCACCAAAAGATACAGTTTTAGGATTCCTGACGTAGGAAAGTTGAAAGAGTTAGCATCCTTGGTAGAAGATCCCTCGGTTTGAGGCTATGGAACTCTTTTAACTCTTACGAGCACTGCGTCGATGAAGGACTTCTCAAAACCTTTTCGGTTCTACGATCGATCTATCATTTCACTTTCCCTGATTATCAGTTGATGCCTACTTTGGAAGAGTATGCGCATATCCTAGGTATCTCAGTATCAGACAAAGTGCCTTTCAATGGTTTGGAAGCCATTCCTAAGTCACCAGTTATTGCAATGATGACTCACATAAAGAAATCTGAGATAGACAAAAACCTAACTACCAGAGGAAAACTCTTAGGACTGACTTCAAAATTCCTAATGGAGAAGGCTCTCAAATTCTCGGAAGCTGGTAGTATAGTAGCCTTTGAAGCTATTTTAGCTTTACTCCTCTATGGATTGGTGTTGTTTCCCAACGTCCCAAACTTCATTGATATTAACGCCATAAGGATCTTTCTGATTGGAAATCTCGTTCCTACCCTGCTTGGTGATACGTACGTCTCTATTCATCATAGGAATCGTCAAGGAGACGGAACTATCATGTGCTGCGTACCTCTGTTTTTCAAATGGATTACCTCACATCTGCCTAAATCTCCTATCTTCCACGAAAACAAAGGCAGTGGCATTGGTCAAGAAGACTCATGTCTCTTACAAGCGATGATATCCATTGGTATACCTTGGCGGACAATGAGATGGAAATCATTGATGTGGAGAATTTGCCAGCGTACCTCTCATTAGTACGAGAGGGAATCACTACAACCCATTTCTAGCAAAGCGTCATTTCGGATCGCAAATTACGGTAAACCTTACGGTTTCTGGTGAAAGCTACTTCATGAAGGAGAGATTCCCGGGGTTGAAAGCTAGGATGATCAAAGCTTGGCACTACATCCGAAGGAAAGAAAAGGAAAGCAAATTGTGTAGCCATGGAGACCTACACTTCTTGGGTAAAGAAAAGCGAAGGAATTTGAATGCCTTACGCTTATGAGGATCCCATGTTCTCGATCGCTTCCAAATCGACAAATTTTCCGTTGGTGGGAGAATACCAAGCCTTGACCAAGATAAGGTTTGAGAAGGAAGCTTTGGAAAGCAAATTCCTTAAGACCAACCTTGAGAATGAGAAGCTCGAAGCAAGTCAAAGATCATGAAAAGGCTTTACTTCGGGATGAATGGCTCATGGAGAAGATGAGAAGATTCGCGGAAGGATAGCATGATCAATCGTCAAGGAAAGGAAAAGAAAGCTCGAGAAATGACAACCAGCGATCCGCTCCCAACGAGTGGAAGAGTCATTATCAAGCTAAAAGCGAAAGCCAAACTAAAAGCTCACTATGGGGCGAAATCACAGCGAAGGCGCATCAAGCCTTTGGATCGTCATCCGGCGAAGGCGTTTAATTAGTTCAATTTAGTTTGTAATTTTATCATTTATTTTATCATTTGTGTGAGCAATGCTCCAACAAAAACAATTGTTGTAATCTTCCTTCATTAATCAATAAAATTCGTGTTTTCCATCCAAATATTTGCGAGAAATATCTCGTTTAGCGTAAATTCTTTGAAATTTCTTTTCTTTACAATCATATTCATGCATCATACTTTGCATTTAAGTCTATTGTTTAGGGTTATATACTTTCCACTTTTCGACTTTTCGGCTTGAACAATTCGAGCGAGATAGAAAGATCGTCAGTATCGCGTCTTAGGGTTTCTCGACCGCATCCACGCCAACTCGAGCGTGCGATACTAGATCAAAAGAAGAAAAGTAATGGAGAATTTTGAACAAGAAAGCGTTGAACTCCGTAATACGGTAACTACACTACAAGAAGAAGTGGAGAGACTCACATCTTTGGTCACTCGCTTGCCACGGTAGCAAAGTCAACAAGCGACATCGGCGGTCAAAACCAAGCAACAACTTGAGGATTCTACTACTCCGGTTTGTATCATGCCGGTGGTTCACCTTTCGGCATGCGAAGGCTATCCATGGGAATGCCTTTCAACTTGACATCGGAGTTAGCAACCGACTTCTCAAACAACCCGCTTGAAATACCTGCTGCGGACAAAGCGCTACGTTCACTCCACACGTGGAATAACTTTCCACAAGTAACAATCTCGGTTTCTCAACCGATCATGTTGAATCGACTTACGTAGTGCGCTACCACAGACGAAGAAGTTCATCACACTCCGGGAAATAACACGAGCGCTCGTGGTTCAATGGAGAATCTCCGGGAACAACTCCTCAAAATGCGACTTGAGATAAAAGCGATTCGAGGAAAGAATTGTTTGGAAAAAGCGCCGAGGATACATGCTTAGTTCCTCGCGTAAAAATACGCAAAATTCAAAGTCCACGACTTTGAAAAGTACAAAAAACTCACATCCATAAAGTCATCTCACGATGTATGCGAGGAAAATGTCTACGTACAATGAGGATCATCGATTCTTGATCCATTACTTCGAGACAGTCTCACGGTGCCGCCTTGAAGTGGTATATGGGTTTAGGCAGCACGAATATCAAACATTCAACGACCTAGGCAAAGCCTTTATCCGACAATACAAATTCAACTTGGATATGGCTCACGATAGGGATCAACTCCGCTCCATGTCTCAAAAGGAAGAGACATTCAAGGAATATCTTGCGATGGAGGAAATTGCCCAAGTCAACCGCCCTTGGAAGAAAGAGATGACTAAGGTATTCTTGAATACTCTAGGCTCATTCTATTATGAGCGAATGATCGCTAAGCTCCGGGAACTTCAGCGAAATGGTAAGCATGGGAATGCGACTAGAAGAAGGGGTTCGGACGGGACGTCTAACCAATGAAGTAGGATCTTCTAGTAGTACCAAGAAAATTGGAACCCGGTTTCCCAAGGAAAAAGAACATGACATAGGAATGGTGTCAGAAACCACGAAAATGTCATTCAACAACGACGGTGGCTGCCATAGCACCCTCTGTCAACCAACTCAAACACGAGTTGCTCATAATTTCAACAAAATCAACAAACTCAACGGCCTCGTCAGCGAGGCTCGGATATAACAATCAAAACCGTGCGCCTCGGGTCACTCGATTCGATCCAATTCCAATGGCGTACATAGAACTTTACCTGATAGAAAGGAATCTAATCTGACAAGGTTACCACCTCGGTCCACGAAAAACTACCATGGTGGTACAAACGGCGTTTCTTGCCCTTTTCACCAAGGGCACCGGGCCATGACCTTGAGCATTGCATAGCATTGAAAGCGGTACGAGAGATTAGTGAAGACTAATCTTCTTTCCTTGAAACACAAGTCCGAATGTGCAAGCCAATCCACTTCCAGTCATAATGGACACTCGGTGAATCTAATGCTAAGGAATACAGAGGTACCTTGTCACGGATGTAAACTTAGTCAAAAAACTTGGTGCATCTCCATGAAGCATATAGTAAAATGAGTACCTTCACTAAGCACAATTATGCGACTTGCTATATCGCTCCAAGAATATCCATGGATGTCCCACCATAGGCGGATATTCATTATTTGTTAGACATTGGTGACCTACAAATTCTGAAATAGAGATGACCATGGCGTAAATACAATAGGGCATTTTCGCATGAGCTTTTAGTCTCGGATATCAACTCGGAAAATCCCGAAGTAAGCGTTGTGATCCCTTGTTTCAACATACCCAGCATGTGGAGATCGCGTACAATGGTTCCAACATTCCAACATCTCCTTTGGTGATTTGTCCACACGGTCTGTTAAAATGCAGTTCTACGAGCAATTCCTTACCGATACAATGCAACCACGATAGAAGATGGGAAGGAGAAACCCATACCTACTCTTCGGCTAATGTCAATATAGCAAATCGGACGAGTAGCGAAGTGGGCAGTACGCTCCATTGCCACCAAAATTGCCTTGACTCTGTTGTTAAACAAAACCAAGTTAACATATCTTACGAGAATCACTGCGATTCCCATTGTTAACCCAAGAACAAACATTGGTTCTCTTGATGGAACCAACATCAACTCAGACTTTGGCGAGATCTTGAAACTAATCAAGAAGAGTGAATATCAGTCGTAGACCAATGTCTGAGACTCCTTCAAAAATTTCAATCTGTCTTTACTCCTCGACTCAGAAGCTCACGAAGCTTTGATGAGAGTACTAGACCGAGCTTATGTGGATCACGATGTGACTACGGACCAATTTGGAGGATCGCCTCCAACATAACGCAATAATCGAGTTTTAGTGACGAAGAACTTAGGAAGAAGGAAAGATCACAACTTGGCCTTGCACATCTCGATGATTTTCGAGAGATTCCTATCCAATGTATTGGTGGATACGAGGTTCATCTTTAAGCGTAATGCCAAAAGCGGCTCGCTCGTTTAGCTTACAAAGCTTACAAAGGCAATGAAGTTCAACGACATAATAGTAAGAGCTTTTGATGGATCAAGGAAGTCGGTTATTGGGAAGTAGATCTCCAGATGACGATTGGCCCTTTCACAAATTACCTTCAAGTCTTGGGCGTACCAGTTGCATCTGATTTTACTAGGAAGACCTTGGATCCATGAGGCGAGGCGATAACTTCTCTCCATCGAAAATTAAAATTCACGATAAATGGAAAGTTGGTGACCATCGGTGGTGAACAAGCTTTACTTGTAAGTCATCTATCGGTTTCTCCTTCATCACGCCAATGACATTGAGCGCCGCATCTCCCGGAAAATCCGTTAGAAGATGAATCTACTAAAACGGATCATCTATCTCTTCGTATAAAGCGGCACAAATGGTGAAAGATGGAAATACTCGAGGATGGGGACAAGTTATCAAACACATCAAGAATGAAATGAAAGTCGGACTTGGGTTCACACCGTATTCTCCAAAAAAAGCGGAAAGATGAAACATTTTCCCGATCAAGGAAGTATTTCATAGTGGAGGTTTCTTAAACCACTGTTCATGAGAGTTAATGTTGTAACCATTGAAGAGGATGAAGAGGATCCATCTGGCGAAGAGTGGAGCACTTATTTGAATAGCCACGAATATGTGTCTCAAGAGGAATCATATGCAATCAATTCAAAGACATGTCCTGCGGCAACATGAAAATCCATGATCCTGCTGAAGTTTGGGATACCTTGGGAGAACCAAGTGGTAAATTTGACTACATGGTGAAATACTACTGCGAGAGCTCAAAAATCCGGATTGAAGATATCCACCCACGGGATGGGGTGATGACTTTGAATACCTAGTCAATCGAGAGAGGAATACTCGTCTTCTCAACCTAATCAACAAATCGAGATCCCAAAGATCTTTGTTTCAACGTCGTGGATTTCACCAAGCGGATCACGGTTATCACTACATCAACATGATCACTAAAGATCGAGTATGACTCGGGATACGATGCGGAAAGTGTCGTGACAGCGAGTCTCTTCACTCGGAAGGCTGGAAGGAACATCCCGATATTCAACACAAAGATCAACGGGAAGTACAAATGTTATATCTCATACTTCTCGATCTGTTAATCAAGAAGATCGCTTGATGCACAAAGGCAAAGGCCATCGTCCGAGTCTTCAAAGCACTTCGACCCATCAAAGTTTACTCGAGGTTAAACCAAGCGGAAAATTACCGAGTACCTCGATTTCAAGGAGTTCGTCACTCTGGAAACTGTTGAAGTTTGGACTAATGTTCATAGCTCTAAGTAGTTTATCTTTGCTTTTGTTTTGAACTCTCGCTTAGCCAAGAAGATGTTTATAGGGTTTAGCTTTTAAATAAATTTCTCTTTGTCTTGCCCAAGACAAATGAGTTTGTATTTTAGGGCCTGTTCATATTGTGAATCATAAATAAAGCGCGTTGTTTTGATTCCACATTTTGTGTTTATTTTCATTTTACCCTTTTAAAATGATAATCCTAAAAAACACAATAAAAAAATCTCTCTTCAAAAATAATAAAATTAATGCATACACTTTCACAAAAATTTTTTTAATCAAAATAAAATCAAAACATGCAGATTAAGCAGATGGACAAATCCATTGAAAGCAATAACTCTCGCTCTCTCTCAACTTTGAAATCCCTATGAAGTCGAGGAAGAAATTGAAAAAGAGATCCGGATGAAATTTCTAGGTTGCTAAGGCAGGGAAAGGATCATTCAACCTCATAAAGAACCTCATGTTCGCTTGGTCTTACCGGGACATGCGGGTTTGGATACCAACATCGTGGAGCATCGCTTGCCGTTAAGACAGTGTCCGATTAAGCGGCGAGAAGAGTTCACCACGAAATGGTGAGAAAATCGGAAAGGAAGTTCAAAAGCGCTCGGCTGGTTTCCTAATCACTCGAATATCCTCAATGGTTAGCCAACATAGTGCCCGTCTCGAAGGACGGAAGGTCGAATGTGTGTTGACTACGGGATCTGAATAAAGCAAGTCAGAAAGGCGATTTCCCACTACCATGTCGACATGCTAGTGGATAGTCTGCCAAATTCAACGTCTTTTCCTTCATGGATGGTTTCTCGGTTATAATCGGATCAGAATGGCTCCGAAGACATGGAAGACATCTTTCATCACGCCATGGGGCACCTTTTGCTACAAAGTAATGCCGTTTGGATTAAAGAATGCGGTAACTTACCAAAGGCAATGACTACTCTCTTTCACGACATGATGCACAAAGAGATCGAAGTCTCGTAGAGGACATGATAGCAAAGTCGTCTGAAAGAAGATCATATAGAATATCTCTTAAATTTGTTTGATTAAGGAAATTTCGACCGCTGAATCTAACAAATGCACCTTTGGGGTAAGATCGGAAAACTCCTAGGTTTCATCGTCGGTCAAAGGAATTGAAGTGGACCACGACAAAGTCAAGGCTATTCAAAAATGCCTCGCCACGTCGGAAAAGCAAGTAAGAGGATTTCTCGGACGGTTGAATTACATCTCAGGTTATCTCTCGGATAGCGCTACACGTGGGCGATATTCAAGCTTCTCCGCAAAAATCAAAGGTTGTGTGGATAGAGATTGCCAAAAGCATTCGACGATATCAAGGGATACACAGAACCACCAATCTTGATCCCTCGGTAGAAGGAAGACCCTTAATCACTGTACCTTACCGTGCTAGAAGAATCCATGGGTTGTGTACTTGGACAACAAGGCGAAACCGGTGAAGGAGCATGCCATCTACTACAGGTAAGAAATTCACGGTGTGAAACTCGTTACTCTATGCTCGAGAAAACATCTTGCGCTTTGGTGTCTTTGAAGCGTCTTCGCGATACATGATCAATCACCGACTTGGTTAATATCCAAAATGGATCCTATCAAATCGTCTTTGAAAACCTGCCTATGAGGAGAATCACTCGATGGCAGATGTTACTATCCGAATATGACATCCAGTACCGCGCTCAGAAAGCGGTCAAAGGAAGCGTTCTCGCCGATCACTTGGCTTATCAGCCGCTCAACGAATACCAATCTCTCAAATTTGACTTCCCAGACGAGGATGTTATGTACTTAAAGATGAAAGATTGTGACGAACCGCTACGGAGAAGGACCCGGATCGAAACGAGATGGGGCCTAGTCTTTGATGGGCGATTAACATTTTGGCAATGGAATTGGGGCGATCATCATCACTCAGGGGTTCTCATATCCGTTTTCCGATTGTTATTCGTACTAATAACATAGCGAATATGAGCATGCATCATGGGTATTGAAGAAGCCATCGAATTGAGGATCAAGATCCTTGACATATCTGAGATTGACCCTCGTGATCAATCAAATCAAAGACAAGTATGAAACTCATCATCTTGGTCTAATTCCTTCTGAGAGATTATGCAAGGCGGTTGTTGACTTTCTTCAACAAAGTAGAGGCATCATATCCCTCGAGATCAAAATCGAATGGCGGGGCCTTGGCTACTCTATATTCCATGTTCAAAGTCAATGATCGGACGATATGCCCGAGTCGCATCGGACACCTTGAAAGACTGCATATGTCTTTGCAGCTGGCGATCTTTGATGATAAACCGTGGTTCCACGACATCAAGCGTTTCCTTCAAACGAGTACCCACTCGGGGCATCGTACAAAGATAAGAAAACTCTAAGGAGGCTTTCGAAATTTCTTCCCAATAAGATGTCTATACAAAAGAAACTTGACATGGTTACGCTCGGATCGTCGACGAGACGAGAGAACAATCATCCATGAAGTACATGAAGGGTCCTTTGGAACCCATTCAAGCGGGCATGCAATGTCTAGAAAAATCTTGAGGCGAGGATACTATTGGATAACGATGGAATCCGATTGCCGTAAACACGTCAAAAGATGTCACAAGTGCGGATCTCGCGAGATAAGATCCATGTGCCACCGACTCTACTCAACGTTCTCTCTTCTCGTGGCCTTTCTCCATGTGGGGCATTGACATGATCGGGATGATCGAACCAAAAGCGTCCAACGGACATCGTTTCATTTAGTAGCCATTGACTACTTCACCAAATGGGTCGAGCGGCATCTTCGCCAGCGTCACGAGGCGGTGGTTGTGAGGTTCATCAAGAACAACCTCATTTGCCGATATGGAATTCCAAGTAAGATCATTACGGACAATGGATCAAACTTGAACAACAAAATGATGAAGGCGTGTGAGGAATTCAAGATCGAGCATCACAACTCATCTCCTTAGGCCAAAGATGAGCAGTATTGAAGCGCCAACAAGAACATCAAAAGATCGTCCGGAAGATGGTAATCACCTACAAAGGCGGCACGAAATCTGCCATTTGCTCTGCATGGATATCGTGCTTGATCGCACTTCAACGAGCAACTCCCTTTTCTCTAGTATCTGGCATGGGCGGTGCTCCCGTAAGTTGAGATCCCATCAATGAGAGTTCTCATGGAAACTAAGCTATCGAGGCGAATGGTGTCAAAGCGCGACCAATGAACTTAATTGAAGAAAAGCGCTTGACCGCTCTGTGTCACGGACAACTCTATCAAAGAAGAATGAAAAAAGCTTTTGACAAAAAGGTCCGACCTCGTGAATTCCGAGAAGGTGACCTCGTGCTTAAAAGATTACATCTTTTCAACGATTCTAGGGGCAAATGGACTTCTAATTACGAAGGCCCATACATCGTCAAAAGAAGCTTTTCTGGCGGTGCTATAACTCTCACAACCATGGACGGTGATGAACTCCCGCATCCTGTGAATGCTAATGCAGTCAAGAAATACTTTGTCTAAAAAAAAAACAAAAGAACAGCTCGGTAAGTCGAAAACCCGAAAAGGGCGGCTTAGGCAAAAAAGAGCGTCTCGGTGGATTGAAAACACGAAAAGCGATCCGGGCAAAATTAGAGACAATAAACAGAAATTATCTTGATAGATTGAAAACCTGAAAAGGCAATCTAGGCAAAAACAAGGATACAAAAAAAATGACAAAGTAACTGCAGTCAGTCTGTATTTTGTCCATATGAAGAATTTCCCATCAACGGATCTTCAATCAACTCTTACGAAACAAGCACGGTTGGAATTCAAAGTTGTTAGGGATAGTAGTGGTTATTTGCTTTCAATGTAGCCTTTTCCCAATACATTATCATTTCCAACTTTTGTAAATAGTTCATGGAATCACGCATTTGGCTGATTACCATTCTATCAATAAATTTGAACTTTGTGCCTTTTGTTTGCAAATCACTTTATTACATTACGCAAAATAACGCTTTTTATTGTGAAAATCACTTTTGAAACAAAAATGTT
This sequence comes from Vicia sativa, assembly GCA_021764765.1. Classification (NCBI taxonomy): domain Eukaryota; kingdom Viridiplantae; phylum Streptophyta; class Magnoliopsida; order Fabales; family Fabaceae; genus Vicia; species Vicia sativa. The sequence continues at coordinate 295,391,854 of CM038792.1, forward strand.
TTAAATGAATTTTTACTTCAAAATTTTGAAACAAAAGCAAAAATTTCCTTTGAACTATGAACACGGAAAAACTTCAGAGTTTTCCAAGAGTGTTTCGGTCTCGAAGGATAAAACAAGCTGCTACTGATCTTCTCCTCAGAAATCATCAAAGGCGGTATTCTTATTCCAAAAAGAATCCCCACCAAGTTGCCAATGAAGTGCCTTTCTCGGAAAGTTTAAAGCACGCAACTCAAAATCTTCATTAGTGAACATCTGCACCATTGCGCAAATTTCACAGTATTTATTCGAGCGTGGCGTGGTCCTTTTCCCAAATATCCCTTTAAGTGTCTTTGTCAAGTATTGTTAGCATACATATAACATTCATGACATTCATACATAATAGCATCATTCATTGCATTTTGCATTCCTCAAATGTTTGCTTCCCATCATTGTAAATCACACTTACTCATGTAAGTACAAGTCTATCGATGAGTATCTCCCAAGCGGAAAGATACATTTTCCCTTTTCCCGTGAGTCCCCAAGCAGAGAAATGCATTTTCTTCTCTCCACCACATTCCCAGTGAGATCATTCCTCATTGGGAATAATGTCTTGATTGATTTTTTCTTTCGGTTCATCCTGGATAGAACAACATCTATAATCAACAAAGCAATAAGCAATAGCCTCATCATCGCTTATCTTTCTCCTCATTCGTAAAATTGTCATAAAATTTGTTTTCTCGACAAAGTCAAAATCATGACTATCGAGAGATTTCCCGACAGTTGTCTTTGTCTAAAAGAAAACATGCCTTCAATCAAAATGCATGCATCTTCTCAAAGGAGAGATCTTGACAAGACTTTATCCAAGAAAATAGAAACTCATTGGAGTTCTATTTCTTTCAACTTGTCTGTTATTCACAAAGTGAATACAGATGTTCTAAAAGATTTACCTTGTTATAGTTATCACTTTGCGATAATTGGTAATATCTTTAAAACTCATTTGAGATCTGTTTCCGTCATTTTGTTTGATATTCACAAAGTGAATATTTAACAAAATTTCTAAAATTTACCTTGTTATAGTTATCACTTTCTTGATGATTGGTAATATCTTCAAAACTCATTTAAAATTTGTTTTCTTTCACCTGTCTATTATTCACAAAGCGGAATACACAGCAACCCATTTCTCAAGATTTACCTTGTTATAGTTATCACTTCGCTGATAATTGGTAACATCTTTAGAACTCCTTACCATGAACTATCACAAGAGTGATAATTGGTAATGTCATTCTCATTTACCTTAAACATTGTCACAAGGCTGACAGAAGGTAATCTCTCTGTTTCAGAAACGAAACAAACATTCACATGCTTTGTGAATCATTCTTCCCCAATGAGGACGTATCCACAAAATTTTTCCCCATGTCATTCCTTGATAGTTATACGGGTGAAACTTTTACAATCATTTTGCATCATCCGCATTTTGGTATCTTAGGTCCAAAATTTGCGTGATACGATATTTAAGTCTCTTTACACCTATCAAAGCGAAGATATTCATCTTCATCTCTCGAGTTAAAGAAACTTAAATAGGGGCATCTGTCATACCCAATTTTTGACCTAATATACCACCTTACATTGGCATCATTGCATCACTAACAATTCGAGACATTAATCGGTGTAGCGATCCGCGGTCAAAATTAGGGTTTCATCGATTTTCATCTAAATCAAGAGACAATCAAATTAGGGTTTGAGTTTTTCTCACCAAATTTGATCTATCTTGATCAAATCATCATCCTCTGATCATCAGATACCCATTTTTCTCACAGAACAATCGAGGATCGACCAATTAGGGTTTTGGTCGAGCATAGGCATTCTCTGATTTTTTGAGCAAGGAATGACTTTTTTGGATAGAGATTGGTCATTATATCTTAGATACAACATGTTGACCTAATTTCTAGATTCAGAACATCACAGAGGTTCACATACTTCATCAGTCAATTTCAGAAACGTTTGATGAAAATACATTTGCACAGAAAAGTCAAACTTTGACTTTTGACCAAAATTTTCAAAACAAAACTTTTTCCAACATCAAAATACTTCAAATGATCCATCATGATCATAAAAAATCAAAGAATTTGAAAAAGTCAACAAAAAGTCAAAAGTTTTATACTTAGAAATTTTCTAAGTGTTGAAATTTCTTACTTTTTCAAACTTCATGCCATTTTTCACCTAGTTCCAATTTGAATTGGAAAAACTCAAAACATGAAAGTTGTAGCTTGTGAAAAATCTTTCCAAAATGTCCAGAACTCTCAAATCCATGGAGTCTAGCTATGCTTTTGAAATTGAAACATAAGGCTCCATGAAACTTGATTTTCAAAAGTCAAAACATCAAATTATAGGTCATTTTGTGTTTTCTCATTTAGACCACTTGCCACCATGCCAAATGAGTCATCAAACTGATAAATATCAGCCTAGAGTAATAATTGAGAGGATTGGATCAAATTGTAAAATTGAAGCACATGGTGAAAAAAAGTTTCCTTTTTGGCAATTGTCATTTTGCCCTTAAGCGATCCATGATTCATCCAATTGCCATGTCCTTGTTGCCTAACAAATCAGAACTTTTGGCCTATAAAAGGATCACCAATTCAAGTTCAACTTACACCAAAGCATCACAAATCCATGCTTTCCTTCCACTTTCTTCAAATTCAAGCATTATAGTTCAATTTGCCAAACATTGCAATTTTCAAATTTAGCAAGAACTATGATAAACTTTGGTGTCTAACATATCATAATATCCATATGGAATCTGTTTAAACATTAAAATCAAGCTAGATCAAGCTAAAAAATAGTTTTCACTTTCCATGCTTTCACAACTTTCAAGCGCCAATCGAATTTGGAGTTAAGCTTGATCAAGCGTGATCAAATCACTCAAGCAGCATCACTATACATCATGTATATGATCCGAGCCATTAAAATCTAAGCGTAGCGATTTCTATCAAAATCCGTTGCCATTTTGAACTGTGCAGGTGGACTTGGCTGGATTGATTGGAAAGGGTTCAAGGCAAACAGACTATCCTCACAGGTTCCATACATGCCGTTGGTGCTCAAGCAGTCATAAAACAACAACTGGAAGCACTTAAATCCAGTTTTCGATTCTCACTTTTCCATGTATGAACACGAACTGTGATATCATAATTCCTTGCATCAATTGAAAAAAACTCACGGCCATTCTCTTTCTGCACTAATAACGATCATTAACCCTCAAAAAAATCCAAGAATCATCAACCACATATCATTTAATTTGAATTCTTAGATTTTAGGGTTCTTCGTGTTCTCAGAAATCAAAACATGTTAGGCTAAATATAAATGAAATTAACAACTACCTTCATGTTCGTGATGAAAAACCGGTCAAGTTTGATTTTTATTTCACTCAATTTGGTTGAGAAACAAAGATTTGAGTGGAATTTGGATTTTGAAAATCAAACCACGAAGAACATGATCTGCGTGTTCTTAATTTTTGAATATTTGAATTTTCAATATTATTTTAACACGTGTTCTGGTCCACTAACACCCAGTAGCGTTTGGTCTAGTGGTTGCTTGCTTGGTCTTAAGTTTCTTTGCCACGCGTCCCACCTCATGGTCATGGGTTCAATACCGCAGGGACCATTCTTTTTACAACTTTTCAAATTTTTCATGTTTTTACAAAACTTCCACAATTTTTGACCAATCAAAACTTCTCATTTTGAGATGATTTTTAAACACTTGTCAACAAATACATCTATTTTATGATAGTGCAAAATTTTCAGAAAAAACTTTCATCGATTAAATTTTAATCGGGCAAAGCAGCGTTACGAACACTTTTCAAACCTCCTTAAAGGTGAATTTTTCAAGTTTTTCGACTTCGATTTTTCAAAACTTTTCATAAATGAACCTCACCTTTCAAAACATTTTCAAATCATTTTCAAAACATTTCATCAAAGCTTACATCTTTTACCACGATCGATCCAATTTAAGCGATAAAATCAAATTCGTTCTTTCTCGAATTTCTCGATCGATCTTGGGCCACCCTTATGGTGTAAGTCCCAATCCTTTATGTACATACTTAGTTTTACTTGTACATACTCAAATTATCATGGTCAATATTCAAACATAAACAAATTTCTTTCGTTTGTTTTCATTCGTTTGTTTATACATCGATACCATTGGTATTGAAAGGAGCATTATTCCAATGAAGCGCTTTCAAACCAATGGGCCTCCTTCACGGTGTAAGTCCCATAACATTCTTTTGTGTACATAATATTTCTTTGTACATATCAAATTCTTTTCAAAACACATACAAATTTTATACATACATAACACGGATACTTCTTTTCAAATACTTTTATACGCACATGTCTGAGATACCTTTACGGATAAACTTCATCTATCATTTTCGTTTCATCTGTAAATTTTACCTGAATACCATTGATTTTGAAAGAAGCATTATTCTCGTGAAGCTGTTTTCAAATCAATGGGCCTCCCTATGGTGTAAGTCCCAACCCTATGTACATCCACCCTTCTCTGTACATAAATACTCGTTCGTGTACATATTCATTTCCTTGTACATTCAAACTTGTAAATAATCAAGTTCGCTCGTTTTTTAACGTTCGTTTCACGAGACACTTGTTTATATTTCATAAACTGCGTAAATAAACATCATGCATTGTTTATATTTCCTTCATAAACTCACTGTGAATACATATCACACACACACTTGTTTATACAAATTGTCTAATCATAACATAACAATTAGACTAATCAATAGGTTCCCCAGTATAGCCTCGCTTGGGCTTTATACAAGATAATTTATCTCCAGAGTCTAGCCTTCTCTTGGGCTTTGTACAAAGAAAAATCTCCCCACGAGTTTAGCCTCCGCTTAGGCTTGTATAAGGCAGTACTCCTGTTGAGTCGACCTCCTCTTGGGCTTCGTTCAAAGAACTCCTCATTGAGTTTAGCCTTCTCTTGGGCATCATACAATGAAAGAGATAGGAAATCTCTTAACGACCTCCTATTGGGCTTCAATACAAAGAATCACCAGCTAAGATAGAACCCTGAAAGGATGGTTTCCCGGTGAAATCACTTTCAAATCCCCCAGAGAGTAAAATTTCCCGGTGAAATTGCTCTTATTCAGAAAAGGATGGTTTCTCGGTGAAATCCCTTTCAAGCCAAAGCCAGCCATACCCTATAGCTTCCTCTTGAGCTTCATACAAGGACCCTCGATGACCCTCGATGACCCTCGGAATGCCTCCTCTTGGGCTAACAATACAAGGACCCACGGGCTTCTTAAAAGCATCCCTTTAATCCAATCAATTTCTCCTTGAGATTTAGACATTTATCATCTCTATGGAAGAAGTATCTCATCTATCACATCACATACATCAAAACTTTTCAAAACTTTTCAAAACTCTTTTCAAACAAAAAAAACATCTCTTAATTGTAAGTGGTAACGATTGTACACTCAAGCAAAACACCCAATACTTACAGTCAAAAGATTCAATCATCTTTTTCAAACATCTTTCTTAAACATGTAAGTGGTAATGCTTGTACACTCAAGCAAAACACCTAATACTTACGACGAAAGATTTTTATCAATCAAAATTTTCAAAAATGTATGTGATGAAATAGATTAGATACATTTTCATTAAGATGACATTTATCATCTCTTAATAACATCCGTTGCTTTCCACTAGCATAAGTGGAACTACGATTGCTCGACTTTCTCAACATCCCTTTGAGAATACGTGAGCCACAGGTCTCATCCTTGGCGAGCAAATTTCTTTCTCCTCGGACCAAACAAACCATAGAACCACAGCAGATCCGAGCTACAAATGCTCGATTCCCACTAGGGGATATGTATGCAGAAGATCCACAGATCTTTGCAAGCACAATAATAATAAGCGCTAGAATCCCACAATCTGTTTCTTAAAATCCCAAAGGAGAAACTTTCCCAATCATAGAAATAGCAATTAAAACACACAAACATATCAAGCGTATTCATATATAAAGGTAGATAACTACATATATTTAGGGTGCTCCATCTATTCCCTTTATATAACAATCCCCTCGAGAATCTCCCCGATGCGTTGCGTCTAGTTTGCGCTAGTCGTTCGCATATCAATATCAATTGAGGGTATTTCACTTTCCCTTTTTCATAATCATTAAATCATCTTTCTTGTGTTGAAAATAATAAAGCTTGATGCTCGCGGCATCTTTATAAACAAATCAAAAGATTTAAATCGTTTCGAGCCAGAGAATCCGAACTCATGTTCGCATCCTCTAGCGCGTCACCTTTTAACGCGAACAACCTGCTTCTTAAGCTTCTCATTTTCAAAGTCAATCTCAAGAAACTTGTCTTCTAAAGCTCTTTTTCTAGCCTCATCTTGGCCAAAGCTTCTTGGTATTCTCCCATAGTTTCAACGGGAAAGGCGGTCGATTTGGACGCTGCTAAGAACATGGGTTCTTCATAAGCATAAGGCATTTGGAATTCCTTTGCTCTTTTCTTCACCCAAGAAGTGTATATTTCCATGCCTACGCAATTCCTTGCATTACCTTTTACTTTCCTTCGGATGTGATGCCAAGCTCTTATCATTCTGGCTTTCAAACCTTTGGAATCTTCCCCCTCATGATAAAAGTAGCTTTCTATTGTAAAACCAAGGGGTTTACTGGAATTTGCATACCCGAGTTGACATCTTGCCAAGAATGAGTTGTAGTTGATTCCTCCTTTCGTACCAATGAGAGGTATATTGGCAAACTCTCCACAGCTTTCAATGATTTCCATCTCATTGTTTGCCAAGGTATACCAATGGATATCGTCGTTTGTAAGAGACATGAGTCTTCGAGACCAATGCCAACCGTTTTTGTTTTCGCGGAAGATAGGAGACTTAGGCAAGTGTGAGACAATCCACTTGAATAACAGAGGTACACACACGATAGTTCCATCTCCTTGCGATTCCTATGATGAATGGAGAAATATGTGTCACCAAGCAAAGTGGGAGCAGGTTTCTAATCGAGAAAGATCCTTATGGCGTTGATATCAACAAAACCTGGGACATTGGGAAACAACACCAATCCATAGATGAGCAAAGCTAAAATAGTTTCAAAGGCTACCATGCTACCGGCTTCAGAAAATTTAAGAGCCTTCTCCATTAGGAAGTTAGTCCTAAGAGTTTTCCTTTGGTAGTTAGGTTTTTGTCTATCTCAGATTTCTTTAAATGAGTCATCGTTGCAATGACTGGTGACTTAGGAATGGCTTCCAAACCATTGAAAGGCACCTTGTCTGATACTGAGATACCTAGGATGTGTGAGTACTCTTCTAAAGTAGGCATCAACTGATAGTTAGGGAAAGTGAAACAGCGATAAACTGGATCATAAAACTGAACAAAAATTTTGAGAAGTCCTTCATCAACGTTAGTGTTCAGGACAGTTAAAAGATTCCATAGCGTTTTCTGAAATCCGAGGGATCTTCTACCAAGGATGCTAACTCTTTTAACTTTTCTACATCAGGAATTCTAAAACTGTATTTCTTGGTAAATCTTTCTCTGACGTCCATCACTCTAATCTAAAATATTTACAAAGAAAAATCTCTAAATTCTTTGGAAATGGGAAGAGAAATGAAGTTTTTTGAATGAATGCATGAATGAATGCCACAAAGATTCAAACATGGTTAGTGGTTATACACACGTTCAAGCATTTGAAGTCACGAGTATGAGGCCAACGATAAGAACCAAACGTGGGTAAGTTTTAAGGGGTTATTCATCTGTGAAACGGGTTCTACTAATAATACAGGTTCAACGCTTCTCTTTGAAATATTATCGGATTTGTTGAATACTCAAAGTCCAATAATATTTTTCAAGAAAAACTCGCCTGATTGTATTCTTGCATGACAACTATTCTAAGCTTACGCCTAAATAGTTTCTGCACGACATCCTAAATGGCCAGGATGGGTTATGTGTTCTACAGCCACTCAGCTTCGTAAGTTCCCTCGAAAGCAAAATGCCTTTGCAAATACTTGCTAAACACAAATACTCCCAAGACAACCTCCACTGAGAGAGGGATCTCAAATTAACTCAGTAAGTAATGAAACTTCCCACAAGTTAATAGGACTATACCCCCACCTAGATCTTAAAATGTTTCTTAAATCCGGGTTAGGATTTCTTTCCATCAGATGAAATCGCGAAAAACAACAATAAAGAAAAACAAACATATGCACATATGAAAGCTTAACCCCTTTTTTTTCTTTTTGAAAACAAAAAAGCTTGGTGCTCTTTGCAGAGTCACAATTGTTTTGAAAATAAAAGTTTAGCGTACTCTCCAGCAGAGTCGCCATTTTTTCTGTTCGTGTTAAAAAGTGACGCGTGAGAGAATCGAATCGGAATTCGGATTCTCTGGCTCGAAACGATTTACTCTTTTGATTTGTTTATAAAGATGCCGCGAGCATCAAGCTTTATTTTTCAACACAAGAAAATGATTATGAAAAGGGAAAAGCAATACCCTCAATTGATATGATATGCATTACGACTAGCGCGAACTAGGCGTAACGCATTGGGAGATTCAGGCAAGGGTGTTTGTTGTATAAAGGAATAAGTGACACCTAAATATATAGTTATCTATAGCTTTATATATGAATAGTTTGATATGTTTGTGTGTTATAAATTGCTATTTCTATTGTTGGGAAAGTTTCTCCTTTGGATTTTAAGAAGGGAAGATTATGTGGGATCCTAGGTTTTGTTATTATTGTGCTCGCAAAGATCATTGGGATCTTCTGCATACATATCCCTTAATGGGAATCAGAGCATTTGTAGCTCGGATCTAACGGGACCTATGGTTTGTTTGGTTTGAGGGAGAAAGAAGTTTTGCTCGCCAAGGATGAGACCTTGTGCCTACGTATTCTCAAAGGGATGTTGAGAAAGTCAGAGCAATCGTAGTTCCCACTTATGCTAGTGGAAGCAACGGGATGTTGTTAAGAGACAAAGACAAATGTCATCTTAATGAAAAATGCATATAATCTATTTCATCACATACATTTTTGAAGGATTTGATTGATTAAATCTTTCGTCGTAAGTTATAGGTGTTTTGCTTGAGTGTACAAGCGTTACCACTTACGAGTTAAGAAAGATGTTTGAAAAATGATTGAATCTTTTAATTGTAAGCATTGGGTGTTTTGCTTGAGCGTACAAGCGTTACCACTTACGATTAAGAGATGTTTTTGTTTGAAAAAGTGTTTGAGAAGTAATTGATTGTATGTGATGTGATAGATGAGATACTTCTTCTATAGAGATGATAAATATCTAAATCTCTAGGAGAAATTGATTGGATTAGGGGGATGATTTTAAGAAGCCCGTGGGTCCTTGTATTGTAAGCCCAAGAGGCATTAGAGAGTCATCGAGGGTCCTTGTATTGTTAGCCCAAGAAGGCATTAGGGTCATCGAGGGTCCTTGTATGAAGCTCAAGAGGAAGTTATAGGGTATGGTTGGCTTTGGCTTCAAGAGTGGTTTCACCGGGAAACCATCCTCTTAGGATTTTAAGAGTGATTTCAGGAAATCATCCTCTTAGGGTTCTATCCTAGCGGGTGATTCTTTGTATTGGAAGCCCAATAGGAGGCTGTTAAGAGATTTCTGGTCTCTTTCTTGTTTGATGCCCGAGGCTAAAATCAACGAGGAGTTCTTTTGAGCGAAGCCCAGAGGCTAAACTCAGCGGGGAGTGTTGTCTTATATGAAGCCTAAGCGGAGGCTAAACTCAATATGTGAGTTTTCTTATATGAAGCTTAAGAGGCTAACTCACTAAATGAGTTATCTTGTACAAAGCCAAGAGGAGGCTAAAGGAACCTAGTTGTTAGACTAGTTGTTATGTTATAACTGAATAGTTATATAAACAAGTGTGTGATGTGTATTCACAAGAGTTTATGAAGGAAATATAAACAAGTGTATAAAACAAGCGTTTAAAGCAAGTGTAACTTGATTATTTGCGAAGTTGAATGTGTACAAGGGAATGAATATGTACACGAAGGGGTGATTATGTACAAGGAAATGAATATGTACATATGAGGGTTGAGACTTACACCATGAGGGAGGCCCATTGGTTTAAGAGGAGTTTCACCGGGAATAATCCTTCTCTTAATACCAATGGATTTGGTGTATAAACAAGCGAATGAAAACAAACGAACGAAGTTTGTTTATGCTTGAATATTTTTGAAGATGATTGAATATGTACAAGGAAAATTTAATATGTACATAAAAAGGATTGGGACTTACACCGTGAGGGAAGCCCATGATCAATTAAGAAAATCAAGGAGAAACCTGGTTTGGTTTATCTTTAAATCTAATCGATCATGGAAAAAGGTGTGTAAGTTTGTTGAAATGTTTTGAAAAAGGTTTTGAAAATGATTTTTGAAAAGTGAAGTATATTCACAAGAAGTTTTGAAAAGATTTGAGTTTGAAAGTTTGAAAGAAAACATCTTTGAAAAGTATTAAGAAATACTTAAAATGTTTCATAAAAAAATAATCAAGAGAAAATATGTTTTGGATTTTTTTGACATAATCATAAAATAGGTATATTAAATGACAAGTGTGCAAAAAATCATCTCAAAATGAGAAGTTTTGAATGGTTTTTGAAAATGTTTTAAGTTTGCTAGAAACTTGAGAAAAAAAGAGTTTTTGGTCCTAAGGAGGTTTGAACCTTGGACATTTAGCTTAGAAAATGAAGATTTTCCAATGAGCAATTTGTTAAACTTGTCATTTAATCACCTTGTTTAGAAGGAATTTTGAAAAAAAGAATGTTTTGAAAAAAGTCCAGAAATTAGATTTCTGAAGGGTTCAGAAACTGCTTTGAAAAAGTTTTGTAAAATGTTTAAAAGTTGTTTTGAAAATGGAAGCTTGAAAAAAAAGGGTCCAGAAGATGGAATTCTGAAAGATTCAGGAGTTGCTTACTACGGAGAGATGAGCATGGCTTAGGCGTGAAAGGAGCTCTTGCTAGCGACTTACAGGCGTATTGGGCTAGCATGGTGTTTCTGGAGCATGGAGAAGGCTTGCTTCTGGGCATGAGAAGGCTTGCTTCTGGCTGCTTCTGGGCATGAGAAGAAGCGTGTTGCTTCTTGAGTAGTTAGAAACATGTTGGAAAACTTGCTTCTAAGGGTAGAAACATTAGAAGCTTGAAGCTTCTAAGGATAGAAGTACTAGAAGTGCTTCTGGAGATAGTGAAATGAAGAGCTTACGGGCGGAAGCTTCAAAAGTCTCGGAGGTTGAACCTCGAAGTGCTTACAGAAGCAAGTTTGAAATGGTGTTTCCTTTTAATAAAAAAAGGTTCCAGGGGGATTCGAACCCTGGACCTTTGGCAAGCCAAGTGACATGAGAAGCGTCTTGGCAACATTGAAGCGATAATACATCTGTTTATTTAACTTAAACTAGAAATATATATTATAAGTCTAGCTTCAGATATTGAAATTCAAACTTCTTCTTCTTCGCTGGAACAGGCGCGACACCATGGCCATGGAAAATTCGAACTTCTTCATTTTTTGATCAATTTTGAAAGTTTAAAATGCCATTTTGTCTAGTTTTTTGCCACGATTTTGGACATGTATTTTATTAACATTATTAATCAAAGATCAACGTGAATTTTGTCAATCCCAATTTGAACCCTAACTGGAAAAGTGATTAATTCTTTAAGCACAGTTGATTTTAGTTTAAATTAAAGACCCAAATAGCTTTAGTGAATGGATATCTACATTTTGCTTTTCAATTTTAAAGCTAAAAGTGCATGGATGGAGGATTCAAAGTTTGAAAGACTCACCTCTTGGTATGAAATACCAGTTCGAGTTTGGCTACTTCCAGATGCAATGTGATGATTGATTAAGCTTCCTTGAACCTCCTTGAGTGTGTTCCTACCCTTAGTTTGTTCTGAGGATGGTTAGAACTCTCTGACCAAGTCAAGTTGCAGCCACTTGAAGTGAGTTTTGATTTTGGATTTAGAGTTGTTACAGATCAGTGATGATGATTTGGATTACTTCTATGAAGTGTATGGAATGTGTTTGAAGTGTTAAATCAAAGTTAGCACGAGCAAATTAAGAGATGGCAAGTTAAGGCATTATTTGCAAGCTTTTGGTTTTTTGAGTATGAATCTGAGTTTGGTCACTTCTTGTGATGTTTTTAAGTTTTAGACAAGTTATAATTGATGTTTAAAACATGTTAGAAACTTAAATTTACTCAGATTTTGCAAGGTTTGGAGATTGCAAAAATTCCCTCTTATATGATTACATGGTGAAGTACATTGTTCCTGAAAGCTACAAGATTCCTATTGAAGATGTTAAAGCGACCGGATGGGGTGACGATTTCCCAGAAGACTATGCTGACGTTAACATAATAAGGATTTCCTCTGCTGATCCTGCGCCAAGAGTGGCACCTCTCATCATTACTTCTCCCAGACCGGTTCCATATTCCTCTGACAAAGCTATCCCTTGGAATTATGGAGCTGATGTTTACTATCATGGCGTCAAGCAAGATCCTTTGACCATTGAAGATCTTACAGTTGAAGCTACCATTCTTGACATTGACAACATCACCGGATCCAGTAAGGTGACCAGAACTGGAAGGGTTTCCTCTCCAGATATATTTCCTCCAAAAGACACCGCTACTCCAGCTCGCATTTCAGCTATTGAACCAATTCCCCAAGCTAGAGGGAAAGAACCAGTGACTCATCCTGCTCATCCAGAAGTACCAAAGGAAGTCACTGAGGACACCTCCAAACGAGAAATGGAGGAAATTCTGAAGATTATCAAGAAGAGTGACTACAATGTTGTCGAACAGTTGGGACAGACTCCGTCCAAAATATCCATGCTTGCTCTTCTCTTGTGCTCCGAGGCTCATGCTAATGCCTTGGTGAAGTTTCTGAAGAATGCTCACGTACCACAAGACACTACTACTGATCAATTCGAAGTTTGTATTGCTAGCCTGGCTGCCAACAACGGCCTAGGCTTTTCTGAAGCTGATTTGACTCCTGCTGGAAAGAAACACAACAAAGTCTTGCACATCTCTGTCGAATGCAAGGGCACTACATTGTCTCATGTTTTGGTGGATACTGGTTCTGCTCTGAACATCCTGCCGAAGACTGCTTTTGATCGACTTGATGTTGAAGGGATGGTTCGAGACCGGTGACATTATTGTGAGAGCTTTTGATGGTTCTAAGCGAGCATGCTTGGAAACTCACTCACTGTTAAAGTCGGTTCCCGGACTTTTGATTCCACTTTCTTTGTCATGGACATCCGTCCACTTACTCTTACCTACTTGGGCGCCCTTGGATACATGGGGCTATACCTCTACCTTGCATCGAAGCTAAAATACCGGTGAAAGGGAAGATTGTTACAGTATGTGGTGAAGAAGAGAATATGGTCAGTCATCTACAGTCATTCCGCTACCTCGAGGTGGAGGGTGAATTCTTTGAGACTCCTTGTCAAGCTTTTGAAATAGTCCCCAGAGTCATGCCTGATGACTCTCTTGCCACTCCTGAAGTTGCACAAGTTCCGCCTAGGATGGCCTCGCTGAAAGATGCACAAGCTGCTGTTGAAGAAGGAGGTAGTACTATTTGGGGTCAGCTCCTCGATCTTCCTTTCAAATATGACAAGGCGGTTTAGGCTTCACCATCAAAGGTCGAGAAGATGATACCTGACGTGCCGACCAACTTCCTTTTCGCATCATCAGTGGAATCCATGCTATAGAAGGCGGCCCGACTTGACATCGAGGCTCGACAATTGGAAGGCGAAGCGTCATACCAATCTCCTTTAGACAGGAGTAATTGCTCTTGTTTTGTTTTGCTTTTCTATGTTTTTAACAATAAACTCTAAAGCCTAGTGCCTTACCCAGGGCATCGTGGCTCGTTTGTGAGGGTTATTATCTATCATTTGCATATTTTCATTCAATAAAATCGTTGGACTTTTGCATTCAATTGTTGTTTGTTTTCTTTTACTTTATCACCCCTTCAAAAAGCTATGTGTTTCTTACACACACCCACGTGATACACTGCAGAATCACTCCGAATCTCGTTCATACGACTATGTTATTGCTAAATATGACTTGATAATCCGATCTACCAAGCGAAGGCGAAAGTGAGGAAGATTGTGAAGTGCCGGGAGAAATTGTCGATTACTACGACAAGAAGAGCGAGTTATCTGACCACACGAAGAGCAAGTTGAGGTTGTGAATCTGATGAAGGCGAAAAGAGATCAAGATAGGAGCGGGTCTTGAGCGATGTTAAAGAAAGGTTGGTTCGGATGCTACGAGACTATATTGAGGTTTTGCTTGGTCATACGAAGACATGCCAAGTTTGGACATTGATATTGTGGTACACGATTGCCGACAAAGAAGGTTTTCTCGGTGAAACAGAAGGTTAAATCGCATCGTCTGAGATGTCAGAGAAAATAAAAGCCGAAGTTATGAAGCAGTTCAACGCCGGTTTCTTAGTTGTTACTTCTTACCCACTGTGGGTTGCAAATGTGGTACCCGTGCCCAAGAAGGATGGCAAGGTACGAATGTGTGTGGATTACAGAGATCTGAACAAAGCGAGTCCAAAAGACGATTTTCCACTCCCTCACATTGATGTTCTGGTTGACAACACCGCTCAGCATAAGGTTTTCTCCTTCATGGATGGTTTCTCCAGTTACAATCAGATCAAAATGGCTCATGAAGACATGGAGAAAACTACTTTCGTTACATAGTGGGGCACTTTCTGCTACAAAGTTATGCCGTTTGGGCCGAAGAACGCAGGTGCCACTTATCAGCGTGCTATGGTGACGTTATTTCATCACATGATTCATCACGAGATAGAGGTCTACGTCGACGACATGATAGCTCGATCACAGACTGAAGAAGAACATCTTGATCATCTACGGAAATTGTTCGACAGATTGAAGAAGTACAGACTGAGACTTAATCCTAACAAGTGCACCTTTGGAGTCAGATCTGGAAAACTCTTAGGGTTTGTTGTCAGTGGTAAAGGTATTGAAGTCGACCCCGCCAAGGTTAAAGCTATTCAAAATGCCGACTCCCTTGAGAAGGAAGTCGGAGGTTTCTTGGGACGATTGAACTACATTGCCGATTCATTGCACATCGGCGCTACTTGTGAGCCAATCTTCAAGTTACTAAAGAAAGATCAAGTAGTGGAATGGAACGACGATTGCCAGATCGCTTTTGACAAAATCAAGGAGTACCTACAAAATCCTCTTATCCTTATGCCGCCTGCCGAAGGAAGACCTCTCATCATGTACTTGGGTGTTAGAAATCAATGGGGTGTGTGTTGGGGCAACATGGCCAGTGCAGTCGAAAAGAGTATGCAATATACTACCTTAGCAAAAGTTTACCGGTGAAACAAGATACTCACAGCGAGAAAACTTGCGGCGCTTTAACTGACTAAGACGTATATGTTGACTCACACTACCTTGTTGATCTCCAAGATGGATCTGATAAAATACATATTTGAGAAACCAACTCTTTCCGGAAGAATAGCAAGATGGCAAATGATCCTGACCGAGTACGACATCCAGTATACTTCTCAGAGAGCGATCAAAGGAAGTGTAGTAGCCGATCATTTGGCTCATCAAGCCGTAGATGACTATCAGTCTATGCAATTCAATTTTCCAGATGAAGATGTTTTACTAGTTACAGATTGTGAAGAACCAGGACCAGACGAAGGACCTGAACAAGGATCCCGATGGACCATGGTCTTTGATGGAGCCTCAAACGCACTTGGAAATGGAATTGGCGCCATCATTACATCCCTATGACGGACATCGCCTTTCACGGATTATGTTTGGTTGCACCAACAACATGGCCGAATACGAAGCATGCATCATGGGTATCAAAGCTGCTATTGACTTAAGAATCAAGTTCTTGCAAGTGTATGAAGACTCAGCTTTAGTGATCAGTCAGATTAAGGGCGAGTGGGATACGAAGCGTTCGAATCTCATTCCATATCGAGAGCATGTTTTGAGTTTGATCCCCTGCTTCGAAGAGATCACTTTCAATCACATTCCACGAGAAGAGAATCAGTTGGCAGACGCGTTAGCTACTATGTCATCTATGTTCAAGGTCAGATGGGACAACGAGGCTCCCCAGATCATCATTGAAAATTTTGACGAACCAGTGTACTGTTATGAACTTGATACAGAAGAGAAACCTTGGTTCTACGACGTGAAGAGGTATCTTGAGACTCGGGAATATCCAGGGCATCATTAACGATAAGAAGTTCTTGAGAAGATTTGCATCCAAATTCTTCCTTAGCAATGGCATCCTATACAAGTGCAACCACGACTTGTGCTTACTCCGCTGTGTAGACCGGAAAACAGCGGAACGTATTATGGAAGACTTACACGAAGGCGCATTTGGTACTCACTCCAGCGGATATACAATGGCTAAGAAGATTCTGAGAACAGGTTACTACTTGTCCACCATGGAAGCTGATTGTCACCGCTATGCTCGATCTTCTCACAAGTGTCAGATTTATGCAGACAAAGTACATGTACCTCCAGTACCTCTGAATGTTCTAACAGCTCCTTGGCCTTTGGCAATGTGGGGCATTGACATGATCGGAGAAATCAAGCCCACAGCTTCCAACGGACATCGTTTCATCCTTGTGGCAATTGATTATTTCACCAAGTGGGTGGAAGCAGCCTCGTTTGCATCTGTTACCAAGAATGTTGTGGCTCGATTCATCAAGCATAATCTTATCTGTCGGTATGGCACTCCCGAAAGGATTATCACAAATAATGGCTCTAATCTCAACAACAAAATGATCGCCGAACTCTGCACGCAGTTCAAGATCAAGCATCATAACTCTTCTCCTTATCGTCCTAAGATGAATGGCGCAATGGAAGCCTCCAACAAGAACATTAAGAAGATTATACAAAAGATGCGGTGACTTACAAAGATTGGCATGAGATGTTACCATTTGCTCTTCATGGTTATCGCTTTTCTGATCTGAACATCAACGAGCAACCCCTTCTCTCTTGTATCGGTATGGGCGGTCCTACCAATGAAGGTTCGAGATACCCTCAACGAGTCCTCGGGACACGAGTTAGGCGAAGGCGATTGGATCGAGACTCGCCTTGACCATTAACTTGATTGATGAGAAACGACTCGCGTCCATCTATCATGGACAAATCTATCAGAAGCGAATGATCAGAGCATTCAACAAGAGAGTCAAACACCGGGTTTACCAAGTCGGTGATCTAGTAGTCAAGCGCATCATTCTTCCACAAGGCGATCCCAGGGGCAAATGGACTCCCACCTATGAGGGACCATTTGTAGTCAAGACGATATTTTCGGCGAACTATGATACTTAGCACTATGGATGGTGAAGACTTCCCACACCCTGTGAACGCAGACATAGTAAAAAAATACTACGCATAAAAGAGACCCACTAGGTCGACTGGCCTAGGCAAAAATAAGGGCATCCTGGCGAACCAAAAGGGTTCGGGCAAAAGTTAAGGATATATACAAAACATGTACACCCGACAAGTCGAAAACCTGAAAAGGCGGCTTGGGCAAAAAAGGGTATCCTGGTAGACTGAAAACCCGAAAGTGAAGTCTAGGCAAAAGTTAGGGATTTAAGCGTACGACTATGTCTCATACGGATCACCTATTTCCAGACTACTATCAGCAATCAAGGTTCAAATGGCGAAGATCAATTCACTCACTTTCTACTGACAGCAAGGAGATGAGATAGTTGAAATATATGAGTACTAGCATAGTTGGAACTTAACGAGATTGTTTCCGCATAGCTTTTTACCTTTCTTGTGTACAAACTACTTGGCCATACGCCACATTTCAAATAAATACAAATTTCTTTCTCTTTTCAATTCTTGCTGTTGTCGTTTGCATAAAGTCCAACGTTTTCTTTGAATGATTATATGCATTTGACAATAAAAATCTATTCACAAACATGCGAAAAGTGAACATGCAAAAGTAATTACTACAGGCTCCAGGAATTGAGATGACGAAGAAAGTCACCAATGCATTCCCCCCACAGAACATGATCCCCACAGAGGTGTGACTCACCACAAACCTTCCCTAGCGGAGTAGAGGTGAATCCCCGAGCAGTGATTCCACTCAACTAAAATTGTGTTACATCAGTCTCCAAGCAGTAACGATTCATCTTCGACCGACGTATTCATCCCCAGCTGAATATCCCTCAACAATTCCCCTTTCCCCGACAGCAGCAGTATCCAGACATGAAACTTGGTCAGATAGTGCACCGGAGAAAACCTACATCTTTTGTTCCTCAGTCAGAGATTACAACGGGCTCAAGATCCTTCTAACCCGGTCTCCAAGAAGCTATCAAATACTCTCCAGCAGGATTTACACGCAA
Organism: Vicia sativa; assembly: GCA_021764765.1. Taxonomy (NCBI): domain Eukaryota; kingdom Viridiplantae; phylum Streptophyta; class Magnoliopsida; order Fabales; family Fabaceae; genus Vicia; species Vicia sativa. Next base: position 295,410,211 of record CM038792.1, read on the forward strand.
GATCCCCAATAGAGCACCTCCCAGACTCTCCCCAGCAGGGTCTATGTATGAGATCCTCAACAACGTGTTTCTCGATCTCTACCATCCTCAACAATATCTAGGCCCAAGACTTGGTCAGATAGTGAACCGGAGGAATCGAGGTTATCTTTCTTCTCAAGGTTTCCATCCTCAAACAGAAGTCAGGAATCTCCAAGCAGAAGATCCGCATCTTCTTCAAGATGGATATGTTTTGAAATACCACAACATCTATCATTCATACATTACTCATAAACGTCATAATTTGTGCATATGCCATTCATAAACATTGTCATGCATCATACTTTGCATAAGACTAACAATATTCTATCAAAGTTTCTCTTGTTTTCTCCAAAACAGGTGAAAATCACTTCTGATGAAAAAAGGTCCAGGATTAATGCCCGAATCCAGACGGGAGAACTATCTGAAAGACCGCCCTAGTTGTCCTCCGACAACTGGTCTAGGATTAATGCCCGAATCCAAACGGCAAAACTATCTGAACGACCGCCCTTGTTGTCCTCCGACAACAGATCCAGGATTAATACCCGAAGCTAGACGGGAAAACTATCTGAACGATTGCAAGTTATCCTCCGATAACAGGCCTTGGATCAATACCTGAAGCACAACAGGGAAGTTATCCACATTTTGCCAACTACTATCAGAATAATCAACACGAAGATGTATTCTGACTTCCTCTTATTATCAAACAGCAACCACAGAGTCTAGAATACGACTCAGTTGCCTTAGATGGCATCTTAAGCCCATCTCCGACTACTTGTCAACATTTCCCCACTTCCAGTACAAGAAGATTGAATAGGGGCAGCTGTCATACCCCAAAATTTTCCCTCCTACTTCTCAAGACATTTCATACATCCATGCTCAAGGACTCCTCAAGGGTGGATCAGACAAACCCCCTCCTTGACAATCAACCCAAACTAGGGTTTGGCAATTCCCAGATCCAGATGGACTTCCAACCTCTCCCATGGCCATCATGCCTCCTCATATGCTTCAAGGATTCTCCATGTCAAGTTTCAAGCCTCACAAGTCAAGTTTCCTCAGACAATTGCTCAGATGGTTGAAAATCAATTGTATTGGACAAAAAGTCAATTGTGGTCAACATACAGTCAAACTTCATAATTTTTGGTCAACATCCTCATTTTGAAGTCACATTCATCATTTGATCAAGGGTTGATCATGATTCATCAAGAAAACTCAAGATTTGCTCAAAAGTCAAACTTTCCAAATTAGGGTTTCTCGGTGAAAAGTCAACTGAACTTTGACTGAGCATAACTTCTTCATACTTTCTCAGAAATTTTTACACCACCTCTTATTTTGAAGGAAATTCAATTCTATACAACTTCATGTCTCACAAGAATGTTCAAAAAATGCTTCATTTGGAAGGTATGGATCAAAACATTACAGGTCCTTTTCAAAGTCAACAAAAAGTCAACTTTTTGTTTTGAAGATATATTGAGCATGGAAACTCCAATTGATATGAAACCAAAAAGGTTGGTTAGAAGACTCTTAGATCTTTCCAAAAAGTCTAAAAACACTCAAGAATATGGAAAATTGAGCAAGATACACTATTCAGAAGTTGGGCATTTTTGAACAATTGCACAAAAGGAGATATTTGTCAAAATGCAAATTTTTTCCAAATGGGCCTATAATTTTATGATCCAAACTTGTTCATGATATTATTTGTGACCCATTGATGCTTGGCCATGACAATTTTCTATTTTATTGATTTATTTTTGAATTTAAAACTATTTAATTCAAAATTAAATTATATAAAATATGAAAATAAGATATTTTTCCAAAAGAGGTGAATTTATATCAAACTTGAGGTCCAAGATAGCCCATGGAACATACCAAATTCGTGCTAGCTCTCACATTGAAGAGAAAATCAATTTTTTTCCAAAATTTGTTTTTATTTGAAAAATATTTATGGCACATTCATGATCCAATCTTATTTAAAAAATATTTTTCTTTTTGCATTATTTCCAGAAAATGTTTATTTAATTTATAAAATTAAAAATATTATTTTTGCATGCATATTTAATTTAATTTCTATTTTTTCATTTTAATCACTTTTAATTGATTTTTAATTATTAAATTAACTCCAAAAAATCCCAAAAAATTATTTTAGCATATTAATGTTATTTCCAGCATGAAAACATTTTTCTCATTAAAAAATTATTATTTTTACTAACATTTTCCTCTTATTCGATTTCCTCGTATTTCCCGATTTTTCATCTGTTCACAGGTTATCTCGTTTCGGACAATTTTTTTTTATCGCTTTCTTTTCATATTATTTAATTGTCTATCGGATGTAATAGTTTAATTAGGACTTTTATTTTCCGCACTTTTCAATTTTTTATCTGCCTCAAAGCCATGTAATAGCGTAGGATTTATCTTTCCGCATTTTACTTTCCGCAATTTAATTTTCGCACCTTATAAACTGCTAGTAATTAGGCGTGTATGGCAAGACTAAAATTGAACATAGCTCACTCTAATTTTCAAGATAAAATACCTGAAATCAACACACTCTTTTCACACACGCACCCCTTAGGGTAATTCTCTCTCGTTGCTTTACGAATTCAAACGGTCATGTCCCTCGAACGTAGAGGTATCCTAGCACCGTTGCCTTCAAAACAAATCATCATAGTCCCTTCGATACAAAGATCATAAGACCCACGATGTCGCCTCCGAATACATGATCTTGACTCTCGATTGTTGCCTACGAAAAATGATGATAGTCCCTTCGAATGTGCTAGGATACTTCCTACAAGTTGCCTTCTATGACCATGTGATGTCCCTTCGAATGTCCCGCTTACATCCAATGGATGGAGTTACCTACCAACTAATGGTATGGATAACGCTACTCTAAAGGAACGTAAAACAATACAAAAATGACCAATTCTGAGTAGGTAATAAGACTTTTAGTTGCTTGCTCTATCAAAATACTTTTCACACCTCACACTTTTGTCAAAGTTCAAACTCTTTTCAAAACAAAACATTTCCGAACACTTTGTATACATTCCTACATGAATCATTACAAAGTCAAAGCGAAATGCCTTTTCAAAACATTTTTTCAAACACACAGAAAGCACAATTTTAAAGATGATCTAAGAGCAACTAAGAGCCCGTAGATAACTACGGATGGAAAGGGGTGCTAATACCTTCCCTTTTCATAACCTTCTCCCTTACTCAGAATCTAACGAAGGTCTTTTCCTGTTCTTTTCACCTTCCCTTAATTGGATAAAAGAAAAGTCGGTGGCGACTCTTGCTATCCGCACATTTGTGATACAAAAACCTACAAAGTTAGTTCACCGTATTACACCGGGGAATTAAAGTCATCAATGATCACTTCGTCTCGGGAAATGAGCATTCTTTTGTTAATACAACAGTAACACAACTCCACTGGGGATACAAATTCTTAATCAAGAAGTCTTATCAATCACAATTTATTAGATAAAAACTCTCCACCTGACGATACTGGGGAGAAAACAAACCTTCAGGTAAAACTGAGGGATCATCTAGCCACAATCCCTTCACTTTGGGAGACTTACTGGGGAGAAGTAGAAACTTCAGTGTTGCAGGGTATGCCATAAGCTGGAGATATTCCATACAACTAACCCTGCCAATCAAATCGAACCAATACTGCCCTAAGTCTAACATGAGGGAACTCACCGAGGAAAAACCTTGTGGAAACACGAATTGAATTTATTCAAGATAAAATGCCCCGGTGTATTCAAGCTCTGAATAGATCTCTTTACACAACTGATTCATTTAGGGATTCGTTGAATCTCGATGTAACTGCTTCAGATTAACAATCTTTGAAAAGATTTTCTTTGAGAAGACTTCACGAGATTTGTGATGAGGATAAAAATCATGGCCTCTATTGGAGATAAGGATACCTAAATTCTAATGAAGGAACAACAAAACTTTGTAATTAAATCTTTGATGGACTGAGGATAAAAATCCCAACTATCTAACATACTCTTCAAGTTCACCAATCATTTAGCTTGCGACTAGACTTATACTGATCAATTCTGAAATAAAGGAATGCCCCTGCATAATGTCTTTACCCAGCCTGTAGGACTATTAAATTCTTGTCTTGAAAAATACTTCCTAAGATTTGTATCATCAGGATAACTTGCCCTAGATTGACGGAAACTTGAGAGATCGAATCTCGACACAAATGCCCCAGATTTGCAGAATCTTGGCAGACCATTTCTTCATCTCATGCTCGCAGAGGAAAGAGAAGTTCTCAAAGTTTTGGATGACAACAAAACCATAATTCTCAGCTTGAACAACTTCGTGCTCAAACAGATGTTTGAAGCAATCTATCCCTTAGAATCAACCGAAAGAAAAACACCATCTCTTAACAGAGACCTCTAGGTAATCAACATTTCAAAATAAACATCCAGATCTCAAGCAATATGATTCTGATCGTCCCTCAAACGGGTATTCTTTTACTCAACAGAGTCATTAGAAAATGCCTCAGATTGGCTGAATCTGCAAACTTCATTCCCATTGAAGGTATTCAAACAGTAAAGTAACACATTGGGGTATTCAGACTATAGAGTATCAAACTGCTTGCATTTATCGGAGTATCTGGAAAACATGCCCCTGGATATCACAAATTCTTTGAAAAGATTGACTTTTGATTCAATGGAGCCAAGATCGTCTTCTTTGACAAGATTAAGCACTTCATTGATGCTCATTGTGCAAACTCACTTGATGTCAAACCGTTGTTTTGCATGCAGAAGAATGTTTATTATGAGAATGAAAATTCTAATGCAACACTTACGTAAGTCTTGAAGTTTTTATATGGAAATGATATTGCGACTCGTGAACAAAACACTTTTAAAATGCAACACTCAAAAACTTTTTCTTTTTAAGAATGACAAGACAAGCATATGATACCAATGCAGAAAATTAGCACACAGTTTTTGTATGGCGACTTCTGCTGGGGATTTTTTTGCCTAAGCGACTTATTACCAAGTTCAACTTAGAGGGATATCCGCTTCTTTCGTATTTATGATTCCCTTTTGAACAAGTCGTTATTTCCTACACCATCTTCGATTTGTTGGAAGTGATTGTGACTGCCTGAGCTCTTGGTTGATGAGGAATACCATGTTGTTGTATCTTCATCAACACTCTATTGATAAGCAAAAGTTAATCATTGCAGCTTTGACTTTCCTCCATCTTTTGGAGTATAAACATTGTTGTATCCTTTGATTGCGCACTTATGAAAGATCGATCAGATTAACTGAACACTACCCTGCCCTAGGTTAGGAAAATGAGGGTTTTTTTCTGAATAGAAAAGAAACTCCTACTTCAAGGCTTAAAGGGGTTAACGAGGGTCTATCTCCCGTATAACTTTAGTGTTTGAGAATTGAAACAAGGGTTGTGCATCATCAACATGGTTCTACTCGAAAGCATACAAACCAGAAATTAGCATTTTAGTATCGTCATCCTCCCCCCAATCTTTGCCTAAGCAAAAAACTTGGTGAAATTGGAATCAATATGCAAGCAAATCATTTTATGAGCGATAGCGTATGGATGAGTGACAACGAATGGATTAATTCAAGACAAACATACTTAATGCATTAAGATTTTCATTCAAGAATAAACAAGTTTCTACAGGATAACAATGTTTAAACCAACAAGCAAAAATATAAATGAAAGTGCAATAAAGAAAACCCAAGATTCCCATGGTTGAGGAGACTTAGACATTGTCTAAGCTTGTTGACCTGATTCAGCTGTCTTGAACTCACTTGAATATTGGATTGATATCAGATTCCTGGCTTCCTTTGGTGTGAACACAATAACCTTTGAGTTGATTAAGTCTCGCACCTTTCTTCTGGATCCCGCACAATACTCAACTGAATGGTCGGATGTCCCAGAGTGGTACTAACAAACCATTTTGTGCTCTTTAGGAACCCATGTCCAGGAAGGAGGATGCTTTTGAAATTTGACCAACCGAAGCTCAATCAAGTGGGTCAGTAACTGTTCGTACGACATCGGTTTAAACTTTATTGGCATCTTCCTCATCTTTTGTTGACCCGGAGGACCATATGGGTGATATCTGTTCTGACCTAGCTTATGTTTCTTAAGGCGTTCCCCTAATTGTAGTTTAGGCAACTTGAGACGCAAGGCAAATCCTCAAAAATGAGAAGAAGTTTCCCTTTTCTATGTTGCTGTAATACGGTGGGAGAAGTGACTTGTTTGTTTTGCATTATATCGCAAATGTTGCGGATAGCAAGAGTCGCCACCGACTTTTCTTTTATCCAATTAAGAGAAATGCTCAACTCAACAAAGGAGTAATTTATACAAAGGAGCAATTTACAACAAGTACAAACTCAACAAAATGGCCTAAACAATATCAAATTATAACAAGATCAGAAATGCTCAAGCCCAAAGAGATTTGTAACAAGTCAGAAATGCTCAAGCCCAAAATCAAGCCAGGACGTTTTCAAAAATAGCAGCCCTACATATCAAAAAAGTTCACAAAGCCTGTTTTACCAAAAACATGAGTCCAACTATCAAGTAAATCCAAAATTCTCAGATATAAAAGCAATTATTCGCACTGAAATCAAGACCTGGTCATTGTTCACAAGCCCTAGCCGAGGAGACCCAAAAGAAAAAGCCATCATCACCTTCATCGTACAACAAACCCAGAAATTAACTCAAATTCCTCAAGAAAAAAATCGTTTCAGAAATAACAACAACAAATAAAGCCATCGTTCACAAACTCAAAACACAAGGAAAAACATCAAACAAGGAACAAAAGCCCTATCATCATTTTCCAAACATCAAAACCCTTCAGAAATTTGTTTTCATAAATCACAAAGTTCATATTACAGAGAGAGAAGAAGACGGACAGATTTTGAAAGCCATAGAATCACCGAGAAATGATAACAATAACGAAAATCAGAAGGAGGTTACCAGGAGAAGTCTCATCCGTTTGACGAGCTCTCCTTCAATCGCGGCCTTCCTCCTTCGTATTCACCGATCGTGCATCCTCATCATCGATTCTTATCCTCGAAGAAGTTAGGGTTTCAAGAACCCCCTTCAATATCTACGCCAAACCAGGCTCCATTTGAAAAAACAAGAACCAGATTCATGATCAAAGAAGCAAGACGAAGAAGATGATCAAAGAAAATAGAGGATCGGGCCATTGCCGCCGCCGTTGACGATTTCCAGCTCGGCGGAATCACAAACTTTCGGCAAGTTCCTGCAACAATCAACCACAGATCGTTGAACAGAAGAAGAAGACGTTTCAGAATATGAAAGAAAAATGATGATCGGAGCAATCGCCACCATAAGACACTGCGCGCCACCGCCAAAGGTGATTTCCGGCGAGAAGTCCGACGAGGCTCCACGAGAAAGACAGAGAGAACGAGAGCAACGAGAGGGAGGAAGATTGTTTTTAATGATCTGAATTTTTTTCCTTAATTAATTTGTTTTAGTTCATTTTATTGTTAAAATAATTTGGTTTAAGAAGGCTAATCCGGCGGTGACACTTGTCACTACCCTGTTGGTTGTTTGTTGTTTCCATGCAGCTCTCTCATTTTCGGCCACCAGATCTTCAACATATGATGCTCCAGATCTCTTCCCCATGCTATACCCTAGAACCTCACCACATGGGATCACGCATAGCTTCTTTGGATCTGGCCTTGCTGTTTTGGGCCCAACGAATTGCTAACTCACACACCCCCTATTTAGTCAATTCAGGCCCATTTTAATCTTATTTATTATTTTATTTGTATATCTTGCTTTCTATCAAATAAATTTGTAAAAATATCAAAATATACTTTGTTTTAAATGTTTAATTAGATTGAAAAATAATATTTAACATAATTAATTATTTTGTTAATTAATTTTATTAAATAAGTTGATTCAATTTAATTAGCCATTTAATTAATTTCGATTGATTTGTATTTGTCTATCAAGACTTTTAAATCGTATCGTCGATTCTATACATCTCCAATGGTAAATTTGTTTTTCCATTCACATATGAATTGCAATAGTTTAGAATTTTATTTCTTTGTAGCTTAGGATTTTAATCATCATTTAATTATTTCCACGATACTCATGGTTTCGTTGATATTATTGCCATGGATTTGCGATCGATTATTGATATAACCTGGATGCTTGATTATTGGGTGATCAAGATAAAACCAAAAGGGATACTCCTGATCGAGGGAGTTCAAGGATGCTTCAGGTAAAGTTTTCTTATTTTATGTGCTCAATGAAGGGGCAACAGACCTTCTCCGTTAGGTATCATCGCCACTCTCTTTACTTTTTTCTCGCATCATTTGCATACATGTTTTACCATTTTTTATCATTCATTATACGATGTATCATCATCCATGTCTGATGTATTATTATCCACACATGCTTTATCTGATGTTTTACCATCCATTTCTACTTATATGATGTTTCACCATCTATCTTGATGTATTTCCATCCACGTATGCTTTATCTTCTTCATATGATGTATCGCCATCCATTGTCTGATTTACCTGATGTCTTATGGTGAACCCTTAAGGCATATGATCCATCTCTTTTCATATTGTTTTAATTATGAATTATTTATCCTTTTGTCAATTTGTTTGATGATTTCTTATGATCAAGGTTTAGGAGGTAGCTTTTATGCACCACTTTGAATGCCTCGTGTGAAGCTATTTTATTTCTAATCTATTATGATTCTGATCTTTTGAGGTTGTCTTGTTATTATACAATGATCCTATGATACTTGTTTGACATTTCATTGTCCACCCAACATGGTGACAAGTTAGGAGTCACATCTTTTAGTTTTGACCTAATTGTATGTGTGTGATTGCTTGACTTTCATGTCCACTTATTTTGATATTTGAATCTTGGTTACATGCCTCTCTTTCATCTTATTTCTCACGCTTCTTGGAACCCTAGGATGGCACCTCATTGTCATCTCTATTTGGTATCATTTGAGAAGCTAGATTGGCCACTTTATTGGTGTCTTTGAGCCTCACTCTTTGGTGTTTTCTATTAGCTTTGTGCTTTGTCTCATTATGGTTATTCAATGTTTACTTGGTGTTTTCTATAGTACATAACATTTTAGAACCCTAATTTTTATCTTTCATGGTCACTTTTGCTTTTATGCATTAGAGACTACACTTTTATATGTTATCATGACACTTTAGCATGTTAGATTGATAGCATTTCTTAGAGTTCTTGTAAGCTCATGATAGATGCTTGTAGTAGGGAAATTCCACTTCCCTAGGATCTATAAGTATCAACTTTTATCCTCACACTTGATTTATATCATCCATCATTGATTTAGATAGGTGTTTTCCATCTTTTGTGATGTTGATTATCAATTAGGTGACTTGTTTTGTGTATTGAAGTTTTGTATTATACATTTGTTGCTCATGAATCCCATATTAAGTTATATTATTTCACAAGTCACACATGTCTTAATTATCTAATTAATATCATTTTGTTTGATCTTTATCAATTGCCTTGAACTTGACTAGTTTTGGTGTTTTCAAACCCTAATTTTGTGTGCTTTTGAGTACAATCTTTCTCCTTTGTTTGAGATAAAAAAATGGACACTTATTTGTGGTTTTTATCTCTTAAGATACTGACCTTGTGTATTTTATCACCTCTTCACTTTGTCTCTTGGCCATGTTTGACTTGTTGACTTGTAAACTCTTTTTAAGTAGACTTTTAGGGTTGAATCATGACTTCTTCTTTTGATAGTTTTTGTGCTATTTGTGGTAGTGATGCATGCCATTTTATTTTTTGCTTTTTATGAATATTACATATATTTTTTTATCTCAGACCTTGCTCTTATGTGACACTTAGCACAAGTATGCTCGAGCACATACACGCACACACCTTTGCACACACTTGTATGGATTGATTTTGTTCTCCTTAAGTCATTTGTTCATGAATCTTTCTTATGAATGTTTGTATGATTTAATTGATGTATTTGTATATTTTATAATTTATTGTATGCCTATTAACCTTTCATGATTCATTTCCTTCCATCTATGCCTTTCCATGGCTTATTTTGACTTGTAAATGCTTTCTAGGTCAAAGTTTCGAGTAGTTTTTATACTAGTGTTGTGATTGTATCCTTGTGATACTTTATTTGTGGTTTGATTGTGAATTATTTTGTGGGATTTTTATAATGTAATCACTTAATCATGACACTCCCCTTGCATTTTAAGTATGTCACACACTTGTATTCACTTCACCGCACACAATTGTTGCATGTTTGCACACTCTTGTAGAGTTTTGTCCGTGAATTTTTTGTGGTTTTGTTTGCATGATGTAAATAAGATGTTAACATGTTAGATAATGACATTTGTGTCATTTTACCTTATAGTTCTTCCTTTATCTTCGTGATGTATCATCATCTGTGGTTTAGTATTTTACCGCTCTACCTTGTTATTGCTAACCCGTTTGTTGAGTGTGCAAAGGATTTCTATCCGACGTTTATCTGATGCGTGAAGCTTTATCTGACGTCATGAAGTTTACCTGAGGCGATTTCTCGCACCACTTGATGAAGTTCGTTTTTTTAGTTAGTTAGTTATTTGATGTATTTCGATTCGGTTGTATTATTTAGACTTTTTATTCGTATTTTTAATTCGATACACCCTCATTCATAAACATGTACCGCCATTCCCGTATGGTTTGTAATAGTTTAGAATTTTATTTCCTTGTGTGTTTTAGTTACTGTTTACTTACATGGTTGTCATTCAATTAGAACACATAGCCTCCTCTTGGGCTCCTCATCAATGAACAAGTATACATAGACAGTGCACACTCACACACATTCATAGTTTGGTCACGGGCTTTTCTACAGCGGCAACTATTTGATCAATTGTTCCAATTGGTCGTTTAGAATACTAGTGCCACGCTAGTCCCACTTCTTAGTAGAATACATATGGCCACCTTATATGGGCTCGCTTGATTTCCATCTCTTGACCTCTTGGTCCTTATACCAAGTTTCTTTAAAGGGTTTCATAGTTGAGTTTGGGCATGTCCATTCTCACAAGGTTAATCAAGTATTACCCTTGGTTAATCATAACCTAATTAAATCTTCCATCCATACACCAAGCATTCCAAGTATTCTTTTTACGATACTAATTATTTTGTTGATATTGTTTCCAGGAGTTCGTGATCGTTTGTTGGCGGAACTTGGGAACACTTGGATGGTTGATGACACTTTCAGCAGAGTTTGCTTATCTCGCGCGCGTTGAAGAGGCAACGGACTTTCTCTATTAAGTATAATCATCGCCTTCTTTATACATGTTGTTTCACCATCATTCGCATGCAAGTTTTATTATTCTTTACATGATGTTTTCCATCCATGTCTGTTATCATGATGTTTGTCATCCATGCATATTTTATCTTTCTTACATGATGTTTTTCATCCATGTCTGTTATCTTGATGTTTTGTCATCCATGCCTGATGTTTCGTCATCCATGCATATTTTATTTTTCTTACATGATGTTTTTCCATCCATATTAGATGCTTTGCATCTATACATGTTATCATTCATTCTAAGTGTGATTGCTTGCTTCTTTCTCTATTTTACGAGATTGTCATGCTCCCCATAGGATCTTTAGTTAACTCTTCTCCAAGTTTGAACTAAATAGACCTTAGGTCTGCTATCCATGCATGATAACTTTAGGTAGATTCTCCCCCTGATACTAGAACCTTAGGGACAACTTTGTATAATAATAATTAAGATTAGAAATAGGTTAGTTTCCCTTAGCCATTTTACCTTTATCCTTTTGCATCCTTAAAATTAAAATCTTGTTTTGTCAAGTGCATTAAGATACTTTAATAATATGAAACTTTTTCCAAAATAAAAGATACAAACAAATATTCTTATTCTTAGGATGTTTCGTCATCCCGTCTGTTGCCGGTGTTTCGCCGTCCCGTTTGTTGCTGGTGTTTCATCACCCTGTCTGTTGCTGGTGTTTCGTCATCCCATCAGTAGCTGATGTTTAATCATCGTGGAGGTGATTCATCATCATTGTTTGTTGTCTCGTCTTCTGATCGAAAAAATAGCAAGTGTACTATTTTCGTCGATGTAGTTAAAATGAGTTTCCCCAAGTATCGATCTCGAGGACTGCGTAGTAAATACCTATTTGTGCTCTTAATTCAATTGAACAAAAACAATGGTTGGGTTGATTTTAACACTTTCAATTATGCTTGTAACAAGTAATGACTGATGAAATATAATGAGAATGAAGCTAGGGTGAGTGCTTGATTTAACAAAACTATGATCCGAATCCAGATTTCCTAATTGCATATGAAAATTATCAATTACCTATCTCTAGATTGTTCTTCCTTAAGTCCTTAATGAAGATAACTATTAAAACCCTAATCTTTATTCAAATGTCCATTCAAACAAATCTTGGTTTTAACCATAAAAATATCGAGAATTCAAGTGATTAAATGAGAGTTCCTAGTCCTAGGTTAGACTCCTAATAACCTAATTGTGTAGAAACCCTAAAAATCACAGTCCTGCCAATTGTTAGTCATAGGTCTACATGTATTTGTCCGATACATGATCATAAGAACACTACACAATTAAATTGAAATATAAAAACACTGCATTAAGGAAATCAAATCAGAACCACCCCCTAGCATTGGGGGGTTTAGCCTCTCATAGTATTAAAAGAAAACATCAAATAAGAGTTAAACATTACAAAGAATAATGATGACTTTGATCTTCAATGGTGGCTGCCCTTGAATCTCGCCGTCTCTGAATTACTCTTCGCAGCTTTCTTTTCTCGTGATAGTTCTTTCGTGATTTGAAAAGTAGGTTTTCCTCACCTCCAATTCCTTCTAATAGTCTCTTCTTTATTCTCCTTTAGGCAAAATTCAGAAGTACCCTTAATGACAACAACGAGCTCCAAAAATAAGAAAAATCAAGTTTCCACACGCTCTCATCAACACGGGCCGTGTTGATTAACACGGGTGCCCGTGTTGATTAACACGGGTGCCCGTGTTGATCTCAAAATCGAAATTCATGCTCCAGACCATTCAACACGGGCCGTTTTGATGAACACGGGTGCCCGTGTTGATCCACTGTCTTGTGTAGTTTTTGCACTTTCCACTTGCTTTTCAACACGGGCCGTGTTGATTAACACGGGTGCCCGTGTTGATCCATTGACTTGTGCAGTTTTGCGCTTTCCACTTGCCTTTCAACACGGGCCATGTTGATGAACACGGGTGCCCGTGTTGACCTCTGAAATCTTCAAAATCTTCAACTCTCAGCCTTTCGAGGTGCTTATCGTCCTGCCATAAGTTCCTTCTATCGCATGCATTAACCTGAAACACTGAGAATACCCAACAAAAGCATAAAACAAATACTTTTAAAGACACTTAAACTCAAAATGCAACAAATGCGAAATAACGAGAACACATTAACTTCCTTAAAGCAACTAAAAGCGACCACGGATGTTGCAGTTGATGAATTTATGCGAATAGAACACGAAACTTACTAGAAATGGTGACCTATCACAACCCCAAACTTATCTCATTGCTTGTCCTCAAGTAATGATTGATTCAACGAGGTCACCCACGAATATCTTTTCAACAACACTGTGTCTTTCGCAATTTAATTTCTTCCTTCCGATCAGAGGTGGCTTCGAATCGATCATCTACCACACTTCCACGTCAGAAGACTCCTTCACCTGCAAGCTTTTCACACTCTCACCAAATCTCTCAGGGTTACAGTGTTTGCACTCACAGACTGAAGCATGTAATATCATTCTTAACTTTAAATTGATTCTACTCGCACTACACATACAGATTTCACACACTTTGTGAGGTCTTTGGGTTGTAACGGGGCTTAGGTACGGTGGGATAAACAAGAAAATTGGATAACAAAGGGTTTTGGCTCGGCATTCATGTAACTTTTCTTCTATCTTATGCTACACTCGTACTTCTTGGGGTTCATTCGCTTTGACTCATCTTTACTCATGTTTTCTTTAAGCAATGTACTAACTAGAGTCCGACGTATAGGAAAGTGTACTCTTTCTTTCCTTTTTCCTTTTTTTTTCTAGAACTTTCATGTTCCTTTAGTTTAATTTTTCTCCTTTTTTTTCTTATTATTATTATTTTTTGAATCTTTTTTTTACTCACTTGCCCTTAATTTTTATGAATTACTACCCCAAACTTAAATTCGTGCAACACTTAAAATTTATCACAATCATGCCGAGCAATGGTGAGACAAATATGGTGAAAGGTTAACATGAGGTTTATTACAACGGAGACAAAACAAACAAACATGAAAATCAAAACTAAGCTCAACGTGGTTCACGAGGGATAACATTTAATACGGGTAGGCTAGAAAGGCTCAAGGTTAAACAAACAACATGCCTTAGTGTGTGTCGTCATGATGTGCTGTGCTAAAAGAACATACGCAAAATCAGAATGATAAAGTCATACCTGCCCGATCTCTCATGATGATATTTTTGTATTTGGCCTTTGGTAATCTCACCATGTGGGTTAAGCTTGCATACTCTAAAGTCCTCCTCGTGTCATGTGGTTTCTTTTTCGACTCGGGCCTACCATCCGATAATTTCGGTCCAGTTCCACTAACTCGCGTCCGACCTTTAATTCTATAGTTGTGTCAACTTTTGGGGTTCCTTAGGAGATCAAGTAAGGGGACTGTCTTTCAACCACTCGTTGTCAGTTCCATCTTCATCCAACAACTATCAATCAATCTGTAACGTAATGGTGACTGTGCAACAAAACAAAACAACAGAACAAACCAAGAATAGATAAAATGAAGTAAAAACGAGAAAAAAAATAAAAACGAAAGGGGAATGCAAAACAAAATATAATAAATAGTGAGCCTCCCCTACCTGAATTAAACATTGACCTCAATGTTTTAACCCCAAGTAGAGGCGACTCACAGAACTCACTAAGACGGAGGAGGTGGAGGGTCGTGCGGAAACTGTAACATGAGACGTTGCATCATGGCCGGCATGTCATCCATAACAACGCCTTGTCGAAACAGCTCGACACCTTGTCTTGTCTGCTCGGTGAGAAGAGCACCCATTTCAGATTGCACCCACCCGCATTGATCTTGAGACATAGAGGAAGATCCCACATCTTGTCGGGTAAAACTTTGGGGTGGTGGACTGAACTGTGCTGCAGCTGGAGTGTCATCCTCCATATCGTCACCTGAAAACTGATGATCACGAGGAGGACTATCCCCTAATGACGGGGCAGAAGTTGCATAGAGCCAATTAGCAACATTTGCAATACTGATAAAATTTGGAGCTGGTAATGCAAGAATATGGCGATCACGACTAACAAGCGAATAATACCTGGGATGTACCACAATCATACCTTGATTGACCAAATTTTGCATGTCAATCTTTTTACCTGCCATAGTCGGTTCTTCCATCAATAACCGACCATAATTAAGGTGATCCGCGATCTGAGTGATCATGCCACCCACTGAAATGTCACCTATGCTGGCATAGCCAACTTGCTTCAGGTGATTAGCTGCAAAGGTAGCCACATTAACCCGACCGTTCTCTGTCATGCAGTGCAAGAAGAAGAGTTCTCTCTTGGCAGCAACGCCGGTACTATCGCCGCGTCCAAAAAGTGTAAAAGCTAGTCCCACGGGCATACGGTAATCACCGTCCGAGTGCGGATGCAAAAGTTTACGAGGCGCGCCATATCGGAAGGAAGTTTTAGAGCCGCTCCAACTTCACGCAAAGGCGGTGTGTTCCTCACCAAAGAGCTGAAATACCAAGTCACCATAATACTCCGTTTCGGAGCCATTCCACCTGCGTCTCAGTTTAAATTCAACAGTGCTCAAAAATTCTAGAGTAATTTTTTCAAATGTTGGTGCTTCAAATTGCATAAATTCTAACATGCCTAAGTTACCAAATATGCGATGAATCTCTTCTCTCAATCCTAGTTTATCCAGAGTTTCATTGCAAATATACCTCGTTGGAAGTAACTTACGCTTTGTGAGTGCTTCGTACCGCTTACGATGTTTCGGTTTTTCAAACACCAGATCATGTGCATTAGGAATGCGACGTGCTCGTTGGTGTGGTCTGGAAGATTCAGCAACTTCCTTTCCTCTCGTGGATCTTTTGGGAGGCATACTTGAAACCTACAAGAGAGAAATTTTGAAAAAAAAATAACACACAATTATGAAAAACCAAAACCGTTACTGAGTAGAGGATGGAAAATGGGGTCACTTTAGTGCAGAGGAAAAATTATTTGGAGCAGTTTATGATGGGGAGAATGAAGCTTTTTGTTGAGTTCTTATGGAGGCTAGGGTTCTAATGGAGGAAGAAGGTTGAGGAAATTAGAAAACAATAAAAGTGAGAGAAAAGTGGTGGATGGAAGTTATAAATCAAGTGGGGTCCACAGGAATAAAAAAAACAAATTAAAATTTCAAACCCGTGCACAACAACACGGGTTTGAAATTCCATTTGAGCACTGTTGAATTTAAATTGAGACGCAGGTGGAATGGCTCCGAAACGGAGTATTATCGTGACTTGGTATTTCAGCTCTTTGGTGAGGAACACACCCTGTCTTTGCAGGAAGTTGGAGCGGCTCCAAAACTTCCTTCTGCTGGATATGGCGCGCCCCCAGAAACTTTTGCATCTGCAGAATTCTGGACGGCGATTACTGGTATGCCTAGAAGGGACTAGCTTTTACACTTTTTGGACGCGGCGATAGTACCAGCTTTGCTGCCAAGAGAGAACTCTTCTTCTTGCACTACATGACGAGACGGGGGTTAATGTGGCGCCACTAATCACAGAAGCAAGTTGGGCCGGCACGGAGTGACATTCGATGGGTGGCATGATCACTCAGATCGCGGATCACCTTAATTATGGTCGGTTATTGATGGAAGAACCGACTATGGCAGGTAAAAAGATTGACATGCAAAATTTGGTCAATCAAGGTATGATTGTGGTACATCCCAGGTATTATTTGCTTGTTAGTCGTGATCGCCATATTCTTGCATTACCAGCTCCAGATTTTATCAGTATTGCAAATGTTGCTAATTGGCTCTATGCAACTTCTGCCCCGTCATTAGGGGATAGTCCTCCTCGTGATCATCAGTTTTCAGGTGACGATATGGAGGATGACACTCCAGCTGCAGCACAGTTCAGTCCACCACCCCAAAGTTTTACCCGACAAGATGTGGGATCTTCCTCTATGTCTCAAGATCAATGGGGGTGGGTGCAATCTGAAATGGGTGCTCTTCGCACCGAGTAGACAAGACAAGGTGTGGAGCTTTTTCGACAAGGCGTTGTTATGGATGACATGCAGGCCATGATGCAACGTCTCATGTTACAGTTTCCGCTCGACCCTCCACCTCCTCCGTCTCAGTGAGTTCTGTGAGTCACCTGTACTTGGGGTTAAAACATTGAGGTCAATGTTTAATTCGTGAGGAGGCTCACTGTTATTGTATTTTGTTTTGCATTCCCTTCGTTTTATTTTTAGTGGAACCTTGACCACAAAATAACTACACCTTTCAGTTACTATAACCGGTTCAGTCTCCAATGAGTGCTTTTTTGAGATGATGTCCTTCATGAACTTTGCATAAGTTGGCATCTGCTCTAAAGCTTCAGAAAATGGAATGTTAATCTCAAGCTTCTTGAATAACTCCAAAAATTTCTCGAAGTTCTTCTCATTCAGATCTTTCTTCTTTGTTCTTGCAGGGTATGGGTGGACAACTTTAGGTTTCTCTTCTTTAGGCTTTTCTTTTTCTCCCACAGGTCTTCTTATTTCTTCCTCAGTCTCTTTTTGATCCTCCCTGATTTCCAGATCTACTTCAAGCAAGCCCTCCTCTTCAATCTCTTTTTTCTCAACATCTCCCACGATTTTGCCACTTCTTGTCACCACAGCTTTCATCCCCTGATTATCTCTTGGATTTGGTACGGTTGAACTCGTCAGAGAGCCTGGTGCTTGCATATTCGCCAATTGTTGAGCTATTTGCCCCATCTAAACCTCAAGATTTTTGATTGACGCTGAGGTGTTCTTGTGATTGTTTCTTGTTTCATCCTGAAATTGGATATTATGAGCTGCCATATTTTCAATAGCTAACTCCCAATCTGCTTTCTTAGGAGTTTGTTGTTGTTGTTGTGGATAATGGTTTTGGTATTGACCCTGACATTGTTGTTGAGTGTTTGCTTTTTGATCCCTCCATCCAAAGTTTGGATGGTTCTTCCAACCTGGATTATAAGTGTTAGAATAAGGATTATTCTATTTGAGGAACTTGATTTCTTCATCTATTGTTGCAAGGCATTGTCTTTGTCGGATGGTCATACAAATATCACATATAGCACTTTGACCTTGTTGGACTTGAGCCACCTGTGTAGTAATATTCATGGCTTTCAACTTCTTTTCTACTTGACTATTGTTTCTTCAATTTTAAGCGCTTATTGGCTTCCACTTCAAATCTATTACTCCATATGGCTTGCTTGCAACCACAGCCGTATAACTCGGATGCTCATTTGCGCTATCGGCAATAATCTTCACGATGCTTGTGGTACATTGAGAAGTTAGATGAGCCACCGGTGTGTCAATGAGTTGCTTCGTTTGATTCTCAAACCATTCACAAACATCTGCATCTGCTCGGTTTGATCCAGGTTATGAGTAGGGCAAGCAACCAAGAGTCTCTTAAATCTCTTGAAGGAGTCTCCCAATGATTCACCCTCATACAGCGAAATTTAGGATTTCATATCTCTTTCTCATAAACACCAATCTTTGGAAAATATTCATTTAGAAAAGTTGTTTCCATCTCTTCCCAGATGTAATCTTTTCTGAGAAGGAATAGAACCACTCCTCTGCTTCATCTGCCAAAGTGAACGGAAACATTCACAACTTTTTCTGTTCTTCAGTATGCCCATCTATTTTGAGAGTAGTGCTCATAGTCAGGAATCGTTGCAAATGCTTGTTAGCATCCTCATTTACCCTTCCAGAAAAAGATCTCTTCTCCAACTGAGTGATGGTGCTCGGATGGAGCTAAAAATTTGGAACATTAACGGGTTGTTGACAATGGTCAATCTTCCCCCTGGTGCATTTGCCCCTCCATAATCCCCTAGCAATCTCTCTTGAGGTGGATTCATTGCCTCGTCTTCTGACTCTAAGCCGGAATATGTTGAATTCCTATCTTCTTCTTCGGCCAGTCTTGCTTGCTTTGCTCCTCTTCACCAAGCGCGAAGGGTTCTTTCTATTTCTGTGTCAAAAAGATATTCTGCTGAGGCCTGACCTCGCATAAAATATTAGACACAAAATTAGTTCTAATACAATGTAATATAAAATAAATAAACAAATGAATAGAAAAATTTTAATTGCAGAGCAATAAAATTTCAATCAAACTAAGAGTGAATCAATATTTTGGCAGTCCCCGGCAACGGCGCCAAAAACTTGATCAAAAAAATAGCAAGTGTACTATTTTTTCCGATGTAGTTAAAATGAGTTTCCCCAAGTATCGATCTCGAGGACTGCGTAGTAAATACCTATTTGTGCTCTTAATTCAATTGAACAAAAACAATGGTTGGGTTGATTTTAACACTTTCAATTATGCTTGTAACAAGTAATGACTGATGAAATATAATGAGAATGAAGCTAGGGTGAGTGGTTGATTTAACAAAACTATGATCCGAATCCAAATTTCCTAATTGCATATGAAAACTATCAATTACCTATCTCTAGATTGTTCTTCCTTAAGTCCTTAATGAAGATAACTATTAAAACCGTAATCTTTATTCCAATGTCCATTCAAACAAATCTTGGTTTTAACCATAAAAATATCGAGAATTCAAGTGATTAAATGAGAGTTCCTAGTCCTAGGTTAGACTCCTAATAACCTAATTGTGTAGAAACCCTAACAATCACAGTCCTGCCAATTGTTAGTCATAGGTCTACATGTATTTGTCCGATACATGATCATAAGAATGCTACACAATTAAATTGAAATATAAAAACACTGCATTAAGGAAATCAAGTATTCGAATTCATACAATGATCAAATCAGAACCACCCCCTAGCATTGGGGGGTTTAGCCTCTCATAGTATTAAAAGAAAACATCAAATAAGAGTTAAATATTACAAAGAATAATGATGACTTTGATCTTCAATGGTGGCTGCCCTTGAATCTCGCCGTCTCTGAATTACTCTCCGCAACTTTCTTTTCTCGTGATAGTTCTTTCGTGATTTCAAAAGTAGGTTTTCCTCACCTCCAATTCCTTCTAATAGTCTCTTCTCTAATCTCCATTAGGCAAAAGTCAGAAGTACCCTTAATGACAACAATGAGCTCCAAAAATAAGAAAAACCATGTTTCCACACGCTCTCATCAACACGGGCCATGTTGATTAACACGGGTGCCCGTGTTGATCTCAAAATCAAAATTCATGCTCCAGACCATTCAACACGGGCCGTGTTGATGAAACGGGTGCCCGTGTTGATCCACTGTCTTGTGTAGTTTTTGCACTTTCCACTTGCTTTTCAACACGGGCCGTGTTGATTAACACGGGTGCCCGTGTTGATCCATTGACTTGTGCAGTTTTGCGCTTTCCACTTGCCTTTCAACACGGGCCATGTTGATGAACACGGGTGCCCGTGTTGACCTCTGAAATCTTCAAAATCTTCAACTCTCAGCCTTTCGAGGTGCTTATCGTCCTGCCATAAGTTCCTTCTATCGCATGCATTAACCTGAAACACTGAGAATACCCAACAAAAGCATAAAACAAATACTTTTAAAGACACTTAAACTCAAAAATGCACTACAAGTCTGAAATAACCAGAACACATTAACTTCCTTAAAAGCAACTAAAAACGACCACAGATGTTACCAGATTGATGAATTTATGCCAAATAGAACACAGAAACTTACTAGAAATGGTGACCTATCATCTTCTAAACTAAAAAACACAAACCAACCAAAAATATATGAGCCGAACTACGATGCTCTGACTTTCCCATTGCACAAGGGAATACGTATGCATCCTGTCGCGGGGCTTGATCGAGAAATCTTTGTAAACATTTCCTTCTTTTCCCTGTGTTTTATTTATTTTCATTTTCTTTTTGCATGCATTATACCTCATATACAAATATAGTTAGACCTTTACACCCATTAGGTAGGAAGTAAAAGCGAATACCATTTAGTACTACGGATGCGTGGGATGTTAATCCCTTCCCCTCGCGTAACAGACTTCCTTACCCGATCTCTCGGTCGCAAGACCTTGATTTCTCCGTTTCATGTTTACTCGATGTTTACCTTTCCATCTCGGTGGGATAAAAAACGTTCGATGGCGACTGTAACACGGTGAGAGAACTGACTTGTTTGTTTTGCGTTTGATCGCAAATGTTGCAGATAGCAAGAGTCTCCATCGACTTTTCTTTTATCTAATTAAGGGAAGGTGAAAAGAACAGGAAAAGAGCTTCGTTTAGATTCTGAGTAAGGGAGTTGATTATGAAAGGGGAAGGTATTAGCATCCTTTCCATCTGTAGTTATCTACGGGCTCTTAATTGCTTTAGCTCACATTAAATTGCTTTTTTTGTGTGTTTGAAAGTATTTTTGAAAAGGCATTTCGCTTTGACTTCGTAATGATTTACGCTAGAATGTATACGAAGTATTTGGAAATGTTGTTTTGAAAAAGTAACTTTGTAATGATTCACGTTGGAATGTATACACGTTTTGAAATAGATTTTTGAAAATAGTGTGAGGTGTAAAAAGTGTTTGATTGAGCAAGCAAAAGAGACTTATCACCTACTCAGAACGGTGTGAGGATGGTCATAGAAGGCAACTTGTAGGGATATCCTAGCACATTCGTAGGGACGATCATCACTTTTCGTAGGCAACAATCGAGGGACGAGATCATGTATTCGTAGGCAACATCGAGGGACTATGATCTTTTAAGTCGAAGGGACCGTAATGATATTTCGTAGGCAACCGTACTAAGATACCCCTACGTTCGAGGGACTTTACCATTTATAAGGCAACGAGAGAGAATACCCTAGGGGGTGCATGTGTGAGCAGAGTGTATCATTTTCAGATATTTTATCTTGTATTAGTGATCTACATTGGTTTTATCTTGCCATACACGCCTAATTACTAGCAGTTTATAGGTGCGGAAATGTAAAGTGCGGAAAGTAAAAACCTAATTAAACTATTACATCCCATGAGCAGTTAGATAATATTGAAAAAGAAAATGCGAGAAAATAGACCTAACTATTACAACCTGGAAGCAGTTACAATAATCGGAAAAAAGAATCGAATTGCAAATAAGAGAAAATAATGTTAGTGAAAAATATTTTTTTGAATTAGGAAAAACTTTTAGGGTTAGCAAACCTAATTAGATGAGAAAATATTTTATGGGAATTTTCTGGATTGATTTTAGTATTTAAAAAACAATTAAAAGTTAACTTTTCGATTAATTAACAATTAATTAAAATATGAATAAAAAATATTATTTTTTTATGTTAAAAATTAAATAAGCATTTTTCTGACCTAAATGCAAAAACAAAATATTTTTTGTGATTTTTTAATGTGTTAGAAAAATATTTGAAAAGAAATTAAATTGAATGGAAAAATATGAGAAAATATGAACAAAAGTTAGTTAAAACAAGTGTTAAAAAATAAGTTGGGGGTGCTGGGGTTCGAACCCACGACCACGAATCAATAAAGCAGCTACCATCCAAGCTAACTGTCGTTGGTGTTAATAACATGGAAAAGTAATAATATAAGGGAAATTAATTTCTGAAAAGTAATTCAAAAATAGAAAACGCGCGCAGCCTTCGTCTTCTTCATTTAAATATCTAGGGTTTTACCTACGGATTTCGTTCGTAGCTAAAACCTATAGTGACGGCTTCGTTCGTCACTATAACACCTGCAATTTCAAAAATCTAGAAAACGCAATAGAAATTAAACGTAAAGCCATGGTTCGATTGCAATCAAGGTCCTAATCACGAATATGTTCCTAGTTTGGTCTGATTTTGCCTATTTTGGAAAGCCTCAATCCGAGGTTTTAAACCCTAGCCATGGTGAACCTTTCGTTTTGCACCTAAACTTCATCACAAACACAAATATATGGTTAAATTCAATTGATTATACATGAAAATATGAAATCGATTTTGAGTTAGAGTTGTGCAAACCATGACTCAAATCGAGTGATTCTGGAGGTATTGTTGGCTTGTGAGTATCTGGAACGATTCATAGGAACACCAGGAACACGTTGCAATGCTTAGAATGCCTTGAATTGATGCAAAAAGAGGTCTGCCGTTTGCTTAGAATGCACAGATTTTTTGTACTTGATTTAGGGTTCTTGAGGCATCCAATTCGTTCATGTGGCATATGGAATCAGTGTGTATATATACTAGAGTGAATTAGGTCAAGAATTAGGAAGAAATCACATGCCAATCAATGAGAAAATATTTGATTTGGAATAAAACCAAATATTGCCTTTTTGAGCCAATTCCAATCAAATCTCTTGCCAATCTTCATTATTTCGAAATAATCAGATCAATTGGCTTGCTTGGACCTCAAGAATGAGAGAAAATCAATCTTGCACTTAATGTTTGATTTTATATCTTATATTTTAATTAAATTGGTTTTAAATGAATAAAAATTCAAAATAAATAAAAATAAAAGATAAAAAATGTGGCCTTGGGCTTGGAGGCTCCAATTGGGATTAGAAACAAGTTTGAATCAAGAAAAGTTAGGCCCATTAGGAAAAAAAATTATTTTCTCAAGTATTTCTCTTTATGCACCTCTTCAAAAATACTCAACTTGCACAACTTGTATCTTGCTCAATTTTTAGCATTTTTAGGTGTTCTTGGACTTTTTAGAAAGCTCAAGATGTCTTCTAAACAGCCCTTTTGGTTTCATATTGATTGAAGTTTCGATGCTCATGAACACTTATTTGCAAAAAGATGACTTTTTGTTGACTTTTAAAAAGACCTGTAATGTTTTGATCCATAACTTCCAAATGAAGTATTTCTAGCCCAAGCTTGTGAGACATGAAGTTGTAGAGAACTGAATTCTCTTCAAAATGAGTTGTGGTGGAGAAATTTCTGATGAAGTACGTGAAAGTTATGCCCGGTCAAAGTTCTGTTGACTTTTGTCTAAACAACCCTAATTTAGAAACTTTGACTTTTGATCAAATCTTGACTTTTCTTGAGGGATCATGATCAACCCTTGATCAAATGATGAATGTTACTTCAAAATATTGGTGTTGACCAAACATTATGAAGTTTGATTGTATGTTGACCACAGTTGACTTTTTGTCCAATACAGCTGATTCTCAACCATCTGAGCAATTAGAGGAGCAATTTTGATTTGTAAGACTTGAAACTTGACATGGTGATCCCTTGAAGCATATGATGAGGTATGATAACCACTTGGAGCATTGGAAGTCCATATTGACTTGAGAGAGGCAAAACCCTAGTTTGGGTTGGTTGCTTAGGAGAGGGTTTGTCTGGTCAACCCTTGTGAAATCCTTGAGTATGGATATATGAGTTGTCTTGAGAAGCGGGAGGGAAAATTTTGGGGTATAACAGTTTCCCATGTTCAATCTTCTTGTACTGGAAGGGTTAGATTGGCATGGTTGCCTTTCGTGACCTAAAGGTAGAAGATGATTGAACACTCGAGTACACCTGAAAATTTGCACTCGTTGTTGTATGAAATATGATCGTCAGTTGATGATGCGCTGGAATGGGCTTATAGATGCCACTTGGAGAAGCACTCTTGGAGAGTAGATAAATGCGCTAGACTACTGTTTGCCTTACGAGTAGAAGAGACAACGGAGATGGGCTTAAGATGCCATCTGGAGAAGCTGAGTCGTACGCTAGACTCTGTATTTGTCTTCTGAGTAGAAGAGACAATGGAGATGGGCTTAAGATGCCATCCGGGGAGGCTGAATCGTACGCTAGACTCTGTATTTGTCTTCTGAGTAGAAAAGACAATGAAGATGGGCTTAAGATGCCATCCGGGGAGGCTGAATCGTACGCTAGACTCTGTATTTGTCTTCTGAGTAGAAGAGACAATGGAGATGGGATTAAGATGCCATCCGGGGCTGTGGATAATAAGAGAGAGTCAGAATAAACCTTCGTCTTGGCTATTACTGAGGTGAATATTTGGCAGAATGTGGATAGCTTTCCTGTCTTGTTTCGGGTGTTAATCCGTGATCTGTCGCTTGGAGATAATTTATGTGGTCTTTCAGATAGATTTCCCGTCTTGTTTCGGGCATTAATCTTTGACCTTTCTGTTTGGAAAAAGTGACCTTTTACCTGTTGGGGAGATAAACTTTTGACAGGATATGGTTAGTCTTATGCAGATTATGATGCATGCGAGTGTATGACAATTTTACTATGATGTATGCATTTGTTATGACTTTTATGTAGATGTATGAATATAGATATATGAATGTAGATGTATTTCAAAACATATCCATCTTGAAGAAGATGGGAACGTCCTGCTGGGGATTTCTGATGTTTGCTTGGGGATAGAGTTTTTGCGAACCCTGACTTGGAGGAAAAAGAGATGCTTCTGCTTCCTCCGATGCACTATCTGACCAAATCTCGAGTCTGGATATTAATGGTGTTGGAAGAATAGCAGCGATCAAGAGATACTCGGCTGGGGATTTTGTGCATAGATCATGCTGAGGGTGATTACATTTCCCATAGACCTTGTTGGGGGTCAACGCGATATGGCATAATATGCTACTGCTTGGAGACTGACGTGACGTGGTGAAGCTGATAAGATCACTTCTCGAAGACTAACGTGATGAAGTTTGATAAGATCACTGCTCGGGGACTAACGTGATGAAGCTGATAAGATCACTGCTCGGGGACTAATGTGATGACGCTGACAAGATCACTGCTCGGGGACTAATGTGATGAAGCTGAAGCTGATAGAATCACTGCTCGGGGACTAATGTGATGAAGCTTGAAGTATTGGAATACTTGCTGGGAAGAGAAAAGTACTTCGTCAGAGAAGATTTGTCTTTGCAGGGAGAGCGATGGCTCTTTGGGGATTGATGATCTTGTGGATGCATTTCTTGTGAAAGTGTCTCTGCGGGGATGCATTGGTGACTTTAGTGTCATCCCAATTCCTAGAGCTTGTAGTAATTACTTTTGTACGTTCTCTTTTCATATGTTTGTGAACAGATGTTTATTGTCAGATGCATATAATCATTCAAAGCAATCATTGGACTTTATGCAAACAACAATAAAAATTAACACGGTAAAAAGGGAATTTGCATTAATTTTGAAAAGTGGCGTATGGCCAAGCAGTTTGCGTACAAGAGACGAATATCCTAGTAAGAGGAAATTGTCAGGATAGTAAAAAGCTATGCGGAAATAATCTTGTCGAGTTTCAACTATGCTATTCCTCATATATTTCGACTATCTCATCTCCTTGCTGTCAGTAGAAAGTGAGTGAATTGATTTTTGCCATTTGAATCTTGGATGTTGATGGTAGTGTAGTCTGTAGGTAGGTGATCTAGACAAGACATAGTTGTACGTTTAAATCCCTAACTTTTCCCTAGACCGCCCTTTCGGGTTTTATCTCTAGGATACCCTTTTTTGCCGCCTTTGCGGGTTTTCGACTTGCGGGTGTACATTTTGTGTATATATCCTTAACTTTTTCGAACCTTTTGGTTCTCCGGGATGCCCTTATTTTTGCCTAGGCCAGTCGACCTAGCTGGTCTCGTTTATGCGTAGTATTTTTTGACAATGTCTGCGCTCACAGGTGTGGAAAGTCTTCTCTATCCATGGTGCTAAGTATCATAGATCTGTCGGAAAATACTGTTTTGACTACAAATGGTCCCTCATAGGTGGGAGTCCACTTTGATGCATTTGACTACTAGATCACCGACTTGGTAGATTCGGTGCTTGACTTTCTTGTTGAATGCTCTGATCATTTGCTTCTGGTAGATCTGTCCATGGTAGATGGATGCGAGTTGTTTTTCATCGATCAAGTTGATCTGGTTAAGGCGAGTCTGGATCCATTCGTCTTCGCCTAGCTCTGCATCCTGGAGGACTCTGGTTGAGGGTATCTGAACCTCGATTGGCAGGACTGCTTCCATACCGTATACAAGAGAAGGGGGTTGCCCCTGTAGATGTTCGTACTATAGTGCGGTAACCATGGAAAGCAAATGGCAACATCTCGTGCCAATCCTTGTAAGTCACTGTCATCTTCTGTATGATCTTCTTGAGATTTTTATTGGCGGCTTCCACTGCGCCGTTCATTTTAGGCCGATATGGAGCAGAGTTATGATGCTTAATTTTGAACTGCGTGCAGAGTTCGGTGATCATTTTGTTGTTGAGATTGGTACCATTATCCGTGATGATCCTTTCGGGGACACCGTATCAGCAGAAAAGATTATGCTTGATGAATCGAGCCACCACATTCTTGGTAACAGATGCAAACAAAGCTGCTTCTACCGAGTTGGTAAAGTAATCAATGGCAACAAGGATGAAGCGGTGTCCATTAGAAGCGGTAGGTTTGATTTCTCCGATCATGTCAATGCCCCACATTGCGAAAGGCCAAGGAGCGGTCAGAACATTCAACGGTACTGGGGGTACGTGTACTCTGTCTACATATATCTGGCATTTGTGACAAGACCGAGCATGGCAGTGACAATCAGCTTCCATGGTGGACCAATAGTAACCTGCTCTTAGAATCTTCTTAGCCATTGTATGTCCACTGGATAGGGTACCAAATGCGCCTTCATGTAATTCTTCCATGATCCGTTCCGCTATTTTACGGTCTACCGTAGTAAGCCAGTCATGATTAAGCTTGTATAAGATGTCGTTGCTGAGAAAGAATTTGGATGTGAATCTTCTTAAGAATTTCTTGTCATTGACAGATGCCCCTGCGGGATATTCCTGAGTCTCGAGATACCTCTTCACTTCGTAGAACCAAGGTTTCTCTACTGTATCAAGTTCACAATAGTATGCTGGTTCGTCAAACTTTTCGATGATGATTTGGGGAGCTTCATTGTCCCATCTGACTTTGAACATAGATGACGTAGTAGCTAATGCATCCGCAAACTGATTCTCTTCTCGTGGGATATGATCGAAAGTGATTTCTTCGAAGTAAGGGGTCAGATTTAAGACATGCTCTCGTCTGGGATGAGATTCGGATGTTTAGTATCGATCGCCTTTAATCGGTGATCACTAAAGTGAGTCTCCATACACTTGCAAAATTTGATTATTAAGTCAATAGCGACTTTGATACCCATGATGCAACCGTGTTCGGCCATGTTGTTGTTGAAACATAATCTGGCAGTGAAAGGCGTGTGTCCGCTAGTAGGAGACGTAATGATGGCGCCAATGTCGTTGTCGAGTGCATTTGAGGCTCTATTAAAGACCATGGTCCATCGGGATCCTGGTTCGGTCCTTCATCAGTCTGGTTCTTGCAATTAGTAACTAGCAAAACATCTTCGTTTGGAAACTTCGAGCTGCATAGGTGATAGTCATCTGGCTTGATGATCAAATGATGGCTACTACACTTCCTTTGATCGCTTTACGGTAGTATCTTGGATGTCATATTCGTTCAAGATCATTTGCCATCTTCTATTCTTAGGAGAAGCGGGTTTCTCAAATATGTATTTTATCGGATCTATCTTGGAGATCAACAAGGTAGTGTGGTCAACATATACTATCTTAGTCGTGACGACCAGCAATGCAAATTTTCTCGAGTTGTGAGTATCTTGTTTCACAGTCGGTAAACTTTTTGCTAAGGTAGTATATTGCATACTCTTTTAGACCAGACTCGTCATGTTGCCCTAACACACACCCCATTGAGTTCTCTAATACTATTAAGTACATGATAAGAGGTCTTCCTTTGGCAGGCAGCATCAGGATATGAGGATTTTGTAGATATTCCTTGATTTTGTCAAAAGCTGTCTAGCAATCGTCGTTCCATTCCACTACTTGATCTTTTTTCAGTAACTTGAAGATTGGCTCACAAGTAGCAGTTAGATGTGCAATGAATCTAGCAATGTAGTTTAGTCGTCCCAAGAAACCTCTGACTTCTTTCTCGGTGCAGGGAGCTGGCATTTCTTGGATAGATTTAACCTTGGCAGGGTCAACTTCAACACCTTTACCATTGACAACAAACCCCAGGAGTTTACTAGATCTGACTCCAAAGGTGCACTTGTTAGGATTAAGTCTCAGTCTATATTTCTTCAATCTATCAAACAGTTTTCGCAAATGATCAAGATGTTCTTGTTCAGTTTGTGATCGAGTTATCCTGTCATCGACGTAGACCTCTATCTCGTGATGAATCATCTCATAAAACAAAGCCACCATGGCACGTTGATATGTGGCGCCAGCGTTCTTCAGACCGAACGACATGACCTTGTAGCAGAATGTGCCCCTTTGTATGTAGTAGTCTTTTCCAGGTCTCCAGGAGCCATTTTGATATGGTTGTAACCGGAGAAACCATCCATGAAGGATAAGACCTTATGTTGAGCGGTGTGTTGGACTAGAACATCAGTATAACGAAGTGGAAAATCGTCTTTCGGACTTGCTGTGTTCAGATCTCTGTAACCCACACACATTCGTACTTTGCCATCTTTCTTAGGTACGGTTACCACATTTGCAACCTTGTGGATAAAAGTGCAGCTAGGAAACCGGCATTGAGCATTTAATAACCCGGCTTTGATTTTCTCATACATCTCGGTAGCATCTGACGGACCTTACCTTCCGAGAAAATCCTTCCTTCGTTGGTAGTCGGTGTACCGCAATGTTAATGTCTAAACCTGGAATGTCTTCGTAGGACCAAGCAAAAATCTCAATATAGTCTCGCAGCAACTGGACCAATCTTTCCTTGACACTATTCTCAAGATCTGCTCCTATCTTGATTTCTTTTCTGTCTTCGTCAGTACCTAGACTCACAACCTCGACTAGCTCTTCGTGTGGCTGTATGACCCGTTCTTCTTGCTATAGTAGTGTAACAAGTTCTCCTGGCATTTCACAATCTTCCTCACCTTCGTCTTCGACTTGGTAGATCGGATTATCGATGTCATATTTAGCAATAGCAAAGTTGTTATCAACGAGATTCGGAGTGAATCTGCAGTGTATCACGTGGGTGTGTGTAAGAACACATAGCTTTTGAAGGGATAATAAAGTAAAAGAAAGGAAAGAGCAAAGTATTTGAATGCAAAATTCCAATGATTTTATTGAATGAAAATATGCAAATGACAAATAATAACCCGCACAAACGAGCCGTGATGCCCCTGGCAAGGCACTAGGCTTTTAAGTTTATTGTCTGAACGTAAATAAAGAATGAAAAGCATAACGAAAACAAAAGCAATTACTCTGTCTAAAGGAGATTGGTATGGCGTCTTGGTCTTCCAATTCTTGAGTCATTGTATGGAGTTAGGAAGGTCCGATTCTTTGATGTCGAAGTCATTGTCGTCATCTTCTATAGCATGGACTCCATTCTTGCTGATGTGGAAGGGAAGTTTTCCGGCACATTCGCGACATATCATCGTCGACCTTTGGTGGTGAAGCCTAAACCGGTCTTGTCGGTTGAAAGGAAGATTAGGGGACCGAAGCGAGCGACCTCCTTCTTCAGCTGCGGCTTTGGCATCTTTGGTGAGGCCATTCTTGGTGGAACTCTAGTAACCGGGGTGTGGAGAGTCAGCAGGCATGACTCGTGGGCTTGCAGCTTGACGGGAGTTTCAATGAATTCACCTTCCATTTAGGTATCGGAGCATAGATGGCTTACCATGTATTCTTCCTCACTATCTTGTAACAATCTTCCCTTCACTTGGTACTTGACCCGATGTAGATTAGAGTAACGCCTGTCCCATGTATCCAAGGGCGTCCAAGTAGGCAAGAGTAAGCTGGACGGATGTTCATGACAAAGAAAGTGGGGTCAAAAGTCTGGGAACCGACTTTAACAGGCAGGATGAGCTCTCCAAGCACTGTTCGTTTAGAACCATCAAAAGCTCTTACAATTATGTCGTTGGGCTTCAAGACCACCCCTTCAACATCAAGACGGTCGAAAGCACTCTTCGGTAGAACATTCATAGCAGAACCAGTATCCACCAACACATGAGACAATGTAGTGCCCTTACATTCATTGGAGACATGCAAGGCTTTGTTGTGTTTCTTTTCGGCAGGAGTCAAATCAGCATTGGAGAAGCTTAAACCTTTGCTATCGTTCAGGCTAGCAATACAACCTTCGAATTGATTAGCAGTAGTGTCTTGTGGTATGTGAGCATTCTTCAGAAACTTCACAAAGGCTTTAGCATGAGCCTTAGAGCACAATAACAGAGCTAACATGGATATCTTGGACGGAGTTTGTCCCAAGTGCTCCACAACATTGTAGTCGCTTTTCTTGATGATCTTCAGACTTTCCTCCATTTCTTGCTTGGAGGTACCCTCGGCAACTTCTTTTGGTATACATAGCGGGATAATTCTTGGTTCCTTCCTCTAGCTCACGGAATTGGTTCGATAAATTGGCTGAGAGATCTCTGGAGAAAATACTCTTCCGGTTTTGGTTACCTTGCTTGATCCGGTGATGTTGTTGATGTCAGGATTGGAAGATTCAACTGCAATATCTTGCTTGACGCCATGATAGTAAACTTCGGCTCCATAATTCCACGGTATAGCTTTGTCAGAGGAATATGGAATTGGTATGGGAGAAGTAATGATGAGAGGTGCCACTCTAGGCACAGGATCGGAAGAGGAGATCCTTATTGTGTTTACATCAGCATAGTCTTCTGGGAAATCATCTCCCCATCCGGTTGCCTTGATATCTCCAATAGGAATTTTAAAACTTTCAGGAGCGGTATACTTCACCATGAAATCGAACTTTCCACTTGGCTGCCCCAAGGTATCCCAAACTTCTGGTAAGGCTTCGTCTACATCTTCGATCTTCAGATTCTTAGAAATGTCTTCACACAGGTTCTCCACAGATGGAGGCTTAAGAAATAGCACTTCTCATTTGTCCATCATGCGTTGAATACGCCTTTTCAACCAAGCACATCCGTCAAATTGAGATGCACACCAACGACAATCATCTGGGCATCCTGGAAATACACCGACTTGCAACAAATCTTTCTTAACAGTCATCAGAGGAATAGTCAGCTTGCTCCCATCATAAACATAGGAGTCTTCATCAATAGCATTGGAACTTTTACCATGGTCAGGCATTGGCGCGTCGATCACATTCGGAGTTTCAACAAGAGGGTCAAATTTAATTTCCCTGGCTTCAATCATGTCTTGAATCTTGTTCTTCAGAGCCCAACAAATGTCGGTGTCGTGCCCTGGGTTGTTGGAGTGGTATGCACACCTTGCATTAGGATTGTACTTTGGAGAGGAAGTGTTGACGTGCTGAGGAGGATCCCTCAAAGTAATTAGCTCTGCTTTCATCATGTGTTGCAATGCTTGCGACAATGGCATGTTGATCTTCGTAAACTGTCTTTGTGGCGCGTTCTGGCTACGCGCGTTGTCTCGTTGAGGATTGGAGATCACAATCGCCCCCACAAATTGAGTACGATCGGTTTTGAAACGGCTTTTTTGACCATACACAACATTGGCTTCTTTCTTACCACCAAAAGATCTCTTCGCAGTATTTGAAGATGATTCTACCTGTATCTTCCCGCTCTTGATTCCAGCTTCAATATGTTCTCCTGTCAATATCAGCTCAGTGAATCCGGCTGAAGAGTTTCCAATCAGATGATTGAAAAATGGGCCTGTCAGTGTTCCCATAAACATATCAACCAACTCCCTATTGGACAAGGGTGGTTGAACTCTGCCAGCTAGATCTCTCCATTTCTGAGCATATTCTTTGAACTTCTCGTCACAACCCATAGACATGCTCTGTAGTTGCATGCGGGTGGGTGCTAATTCAGCATTGTACTAGTACTGCTTGTAGAAAGCATCTGCTAAGTCATTCCAGGTATAAATGTGGGTACTCTCTAGCTGATAATACCACTCCAACTGAGTTCCGGATAAACTCTCTTGGAAGAAATGAATCCATAGCGTTTTGTCTTCAGTATGAGGAGGGATCTTCTGAACATAGGACTTCAGAAGCAGTTTTGGACAAGAGATGCCATCATACTTGGCAAAAGTAGGAACTTTGAACTTGTGGGGAATTACCACGCCAGGGACAAGACTCAGATCATCAAAATTCAGCCCGGACATTTTCAAATTCTCTACAGCATTCAGACGGTCTTCAACTTGCTTGTACTTGTCGTTGTCAAGAGGATATTGCTCGTTCACATAGTCTTCATCTTCGTTTTCAGACCCATGATGGCTTCCTTCACTGTTCTTGACACTTCCCTCAGTTTCACTGCTCTTGTTTGAGATTTCGAACTGGCTGACCACCCTAGCTGCACCCTTGTGATTTCTTCCCATGTTGAGGATACCAATGGTCTTCATCTTTCTGGTGATGAGCTTCTTCAAGTCTTTCTGGCCTTGGACCAAGTTGGTGAACATTTCCTAGAATTGAGCATTCTGAGCCTGGAGATCTTTGACAGTCTGTTCAAGAGCCATTTCTGCATGATAAACAGTGAGAGAATAAGAAAACCAGTCTTCAACATACCTGCTATGAAATGTTATGCCATGATATGCGATGTTTATGCAATGCAATGTTTTTCAAGGACCTTAGGAATTTAAATTTGTTAAACAAAGCACGAATAAACTTTTTATTAGTTCATCTTTTAGCGAGTAAAAAAGAAAGTTTTAAGCAAATAAGAATAAATTCCTAGAGCTTTCAGGTCTCCCATGGGCGCTTCCTCTTTGTGTTGAAGTAGGTGTTGATGTTTCGCTCCTCGTGAAGTAGCTTTGTCAACTCTAATACTTTCTTCTCGCTTGCATAGCACTGAGCTTCGAATATGTCCCTTTATTCTTTAAGCTGAATCCAGGATCTCTTCAAGTCTTCAAAATCAGCAGGCATGTTTGGATGAAGAACAATATAGGATTCGTCACCTATAGCAATTGGTTCCATAATCACTGGTAGCACATGTGTAAACGGCATCATGAGGTTTTGAGCTCGAGCTCGCACCCATTTTAGGTAAGGTTCCCAAGGAATGGAATTTTTGTGTCCCAAAGTCTTGGTATCAATCTTCTTTACCATGCCCCAAGCGTGCACAAATCTTTGACGGTAGCTCTGGAGATCGTGGTTGTAGTCAGACACAAAATCTTGGAGAAGCATATCATGAGGATCATCTCTTCGAGCATAACCAAACTGACGTAGAGCTAGAGAAGGGTTGTAAGTGATACCTCCCCCTTATGCCAAGGAGTAGTACGTTAGGGAATTCCCCACAACGCGCTCAATGAATGTGAAGTCCTTTTGAGAAAAGAGACACCAACGGATATCTGAATGAGAGAGTGACATCAGCCTTTGAGACCACTTTAATCTTTGCTCGTTCTTGATTACTGATTGAGGAAGGTGCAAAGTAAACCACCTGGAAAGCAACGATATGCAACACATGAGAGTTCGTTGTCTTTTGATGGTACGAGTGTGGAGAGAATGCAGAATATCCCCAAGTAAGGTAGGCACAGGATTACGAGTGAGGAATATCTTGATGGCGTTCACGTCTATGAACTGATCAGAAACTTAGCAAGTAAACCCTTAACTTCGCTTCTTGTTTCCCAATTAGCTTCAATGTCTGATCGCTTTAGATGTAATGCTGATGCGATGTCTTTGTACTTAGGAGCTTATTCTGAACCAGTGAATGGTATCTAATCAAGGATAGGTATCCTACGTAGCTTAGAGAAACTCCTCTAAGGTAGGAACCAACTGATAATCTGGGAATGTAAAGCAATGATGTTTCAGATCGAAGAACTGGAAAAAGACGTGCATCATATTTTCTTCAAAACCGGAGATAACCAAGTCAAGCAGATAACCATGTCTTTTGATGACTCAGCATGATCGGGAATTTCTGAAACCAATTCTTTGAGTTGAGAAGTTATACCCATGAAGTTGATCCGGATGGTCTTCCTAGAAGCCATAATTCCTACAAAACAGAGCAAAGATAAATTCCTAGGTCCTTGAAATAGTTAGAAATGATATGATGATGCGATGTTATGATGTCATGATGTCATGTTTAAGCAAGTAGCAAGCACAAACAATTCACACAATATCCCTAGGTTTAAGGCTTGCATTAGGTATAGGTGTCTACCCTACCAACGTTTGAGTGGGTTCATTTTGTCCTATAATAGTAATCGGGTTCTAGGAATCTCATATCATTGATCTTTCTCGTAGGCTTTATTTCAATACGACTACCAAGTGGTCGACCGAAACATCCCGAGAGTCGAATCTTAAGGAGCGTAGCATTGAGTATCAACCAACCTCAGTCTACACCGAAGTCGGCCATCTCACTACCTTCTAATGGCCAAGATTGGCCAATTAGGGTTCTAGAAGTTGAGTTAGTGTTGATGACACCACGCAGATGCCAAATACATTCCTCAACTAGACATGAGGAGCATCGGGACATCCAAAGTGTCACACTAACGTAGCCATCATGTTGATCGTTTTGGTATACGCCTAACGGTCGCGACGACTTATTGCTACTTACCTAAGGAAACCTGGATCCCGGGTGTAGGATCCCCCACAAGTATAATACCCAAGCAACCCTTAAACGTAAATCATACAAATCAAATAGAAAGCAGTAAGGTAACTCTCTTTATTGTCCCCAGCAGGGTCTCCAGTTCTGTAACACGGTGGGAGATTTGACTTGTTGGTTTTGCGTTTGATCGCAAATGTTGCGGATAGTAAGAGTCATCACCGACTTTTCTTTTATCCAATTAAGGGAAGGTGAAAAAACAGGAAAAGACCTTCGTTTAGATTCTGAGTAAGGGAGTTGATTATGAAAAGGGAAGGTATTAGCATCCTTTCCATCTGTAGTTATCTACGGGCTCTTAATTGCTTTAGCTCACTTTAAATTGCTTTTTTGTGTGTTTGAAAGTATTTTTGAAAAGGCATTTCGCTTTGACTTCGTAATGATTCACGCGGGAATGTATACGAAGTGTTTGGAAATGTTTGTTTTGGAAAAGTAACTTTGTAATGATTCACGTTGGAATGTATACAAAGCGTTTTGAAATAGATTTTTGAAAATAGTGTGAGGTGTAAAAAGTGTTTGATTGAGCAAGCAAAAGAGACTTATCACCTACTCAGAATGGTCGTTTCCATGTTATTTTACTTTCCTTTAGAATAGCGCTATCCATACCATTAGTTGGTAGGTAACCCTATTCGTTGGATGTAGAGGGACGTTCGGAGGGACATCGGATGGTCATAGAACGCAACTTGTAGGGATATCCTAGCACATCTGTAGGGAAGATCATCACTTTTTGTAGGCAACAATCGAGGGACGAGATCATGTATTCGTAGGCAACATCAAGGGACTACGATCTTTTAAGTCGAAGGGACTGTGATGATATTTCGTAGGCAACCGTACTAAGATACCCCTACGTTCGAGGGACTTGACCATTTATAAGGCAACGAGAGAGAATACCCTAGGGGGTGCATGTGTGAGAAGAGTGTATTGTTTTAATATATTTTATCTTGTATTAGTGATCTAGATTGGTTTTATCTTGCCATACACGCCTAATTACTAGTAGTTTATAGGTGCGGAAAGTAAATTGCGGAAATGTAAAGTGCGGAAAGTAAATCCTACGCTATTACATGGCTTTGGGGCAGTTACATAATTGAGGAGTGCGGAAAGTAAAAACCTAATTAAACTATTACATCCCATGAGCAGTTACATAATATTGAAAAAGAAAATGCGAGTAAATAGACCTAACTATTACAACCTGGAAGCAGTTATAATAATCGGAAAAAAGAATCGAGTTGCAAATAAGATAAAATAATGTTAGTGAAAAAGATTTTTTGAATTAGGAAAAAGTTTTAGGGTTAGCAAATCTAATTAGATGAGAAAATATTTTTTGGGAATTTTCTGGATTGATTTTAGTATAGAAAAAACAATTAAAAGTTAACTTTTTGATTAATTAACAATTAATTAAAATATGAATAAAAATTTATTTTTTTTATGTTAAAAATTAAATAAGCATTTTTCTGACCTAAATGCAAAAAGAAAACATTTTTTGTGATTTTTTAATGTGTTAGAAAAATATTTGAAAAGAAATTAAATTGAATGGAAAAATATGAGAAAATATGAACAAAAGTTAGTTAAAACAAGTGTTAAAAAATAAGTTGGGGGGTGTTGGGGTTCGAACCCTACGAATCAATGGCAAAAGCTACCATCCGGGCTACCTGTCAATGGTGTTAGTAACATGGAAAAATAATAATATAAGGGAAATTAATTTCTGAAAAGTAATTCAAAAATAGAAAACGCGCGCAGCCTTCGTCTTCTTCGTTTAAATATCCAGGGTTTTACCTATGGGTTTCGTTCGTAGCTAAAACCTATAGTGACGGCTTTGTTCGTCACTATAACACCTGCAATTTCAAAAATCCAGAAAACGCAATAGAAATTAAAGGTAAAGTCATGGTTCGATTGCAATCAAGCTCCTGATCACAAATATGTTCCTAGTTTGGTCTGATTTTGCCTATTCTAGAAAGCCCCAATCCGAGGTTTTAAACCCTAGCCATGGTGAACCTTTCGTTTTGCACTTAAGCTTCAATTAAACTATCCTGACATCATCGAAACTTCATCACAAACACAAATATATGGTTAAATTCAATTGATTATACATGAAAATATGAAATCGATTTTGAGTTAGAGTTGTGAAAACCGTGACTCGAATTGAGTGATTCTGGAGGTATTGTTGGCTTATGAGTATCTGGAACGATTCAGAAGAACACCAGGAACACGTTGCAATGCTTAGAATGCCTTGAATTGATGCAAAAAGAGGTCTGCCGTTTTCTTGGAATGCACGGATTTTTTGTACTTGGTTTAGGGTTCTTGAGGCATCCAATTTGTCCTTGTGGCATCTGGAATCAGTCTGTATATATATTAGAGTGAATTAGGTCAAGAATTATGAAGAAATCACATGCCAATCAATGAGAAAATATTTGATT
Organism: Vicia sativa; assembly: GCA_021764765.1. Taxonomy (NCBI): domain Eukaryota; kingdom Viridiplantae; phylum Streptophyta; class Magnoliopsida; order Fabales; family Fabaceae; genus Vicia; species Vicia sativa. Next base: position 295,448,235 of record CM038792.1, read on the forward strand.
CGGAATAAAACCAAATATTGCCTTTTTGAGCCAATTTCAATCAAATTTCTTGCCAATCTTCATTATTTCGAAATAATCAGATCAATTGGCTTGCTTGGACCTCAAGAATGAGAGAAAATCAATCTTGCACTTAATTTTTTATTTTACATCTTTTATTTTAATTAAATTGGTTTTAAATGAATAAAAATCCAAAATAAATAAAAATAAAAGATAAAAAACGTGGCCTTGGGCTTGGAGGTTCCAATTGGGATTAGAAACAAGTTTGAATCAAGAAAAGTTAGGCCCATTTGGAAATTTTTTGATTTTCTCAAGTATTTCTCTTTATGCACCTCCTAAAAAATGCTCAACTTGCACAACTTGTATCTTGCTCAATTTTTAACATTTTTAGGTGTTCTTGGACTTTTTAGAAAGCTCAAGATGTCTTCTAAACATCCCTTTTGGTTTCATCTTAATTGAAGTTTCGATGCTCATGAATACTTCTTTGCAAAAAGATGACTTTTTATTGACTTTTAAAAAGACCTGTAATGTTTTGATCCATAACTTCCAAATGAAGCATTTCTTGCCCAAGCTTGTGAGACATGAAGTTGTAGAGAATTGAATTCTATTCAAAATTAGATGTGGTGGAGAAATTTCTGATGAAGTATGTGAAAGTTATGCTTGGTCAAAGTTCTGTTGACTTTTGTCTAAAAAACCCTAATTTAGAAACTTTGACTTTTGATCAAATCTTGACTTTTCTTGAGGGATCATGATCAACCCTTGATCAAATGATGAATGTTACTTCAAAATATTGGTGTTGACCAAAAATTATGAAGTTTGACTATATGTTGACCATAATTGACTTTTTGTCCAATACAGTTGATTCTCAACCATCTGAGCAATTAGATGAGCAATTTTGACTTGTAAGGCTTGAAACTTGACACGGTGATCCCTTGAAGCATATGATGAGGTATTATGACCACTAGGAGCATTGGAAGTCCATCTTGAATTGAGAATGGCAAAACCCTAGTTTGGGTTGGTTGCTTAGGAGAGGGTTTGTTTGGTCAACCCTTGTGAAATCCTTGAGTATGGATATGTGAGTTGTCTTGAGAAGCGGGAGGGAAAATTTTGGGGTATAACAGCGACTTTATTGATATATCCCTTATATCGGATGATTTTTCGGCATGTTGTTTCATCATGACACAAAATAATATGCAGACTTTTCTAAGAAATATGGCTCCCTTTATTCTTCAAGACAATACCTGTCATACCCCAAAATTTGCCCTCCATCTTCTCAAGATATTTCATACCTCCATACTCAAGGATTCTTCAAGGGTTGATCAGACAAACTCTCTCCTAGGCAATCAACCCAAACTAGGGTTTGGTGATTCTCAGATCAAGACGGACTTCCAACATCTCCAATGGTCTTCATGCTTCCAAATATGCTTCAAAGATTCTCCATGTCAAGTATCAAGCTTCACAAGTCAAGTTTTCTCAGATAATTGCTCAGATGGTTGAAAATCGGTTGTATTGGACAAAAGTCAGCTGTAATCGACATACGATCAAACTTCATGATTTTGGTCAACATTTTGAAGTTGCATTTATCATTTATCGAGGGTTGATCATGATTCATCAAAAACTCGAGATCGATCAAAGTCGAACTTTCTAAATTAGGGTTTCTTAGTGAAAAGTCAGCCAAACTTTATGGGCATAACTTCTTCATACATTCTCGGAAATTTTCCCCACCTCTTGTTTGAAGGAAATTCAATTCTCTACAACTCATGTCTCAAAAATGCTTCATTTGGAAGGTATGGATCAAAACGATACAGTCATTTCAAAGTCAACAAAAGTCAACATTTTGTTTTGAAGATATATTGAGCATGGAAACTCCAATTGAGATGAAACCAAGAGACTGATTGAGGACTCTTAGATCCTTCCAAAAAGTCCAAGAACACTCAAAAATGTGGAAAATTGTGCAAGATACACTATTCAGAAGTTGAGCAATTTTGGACAATTGCACAAAAGGAGATATTGGTCAAAATGCAAATTTTTCCAAATGGGCCTATAATCTTATGATCCAAACTTGTTCATGATGTCATTTGTGACCCATTGATGCTTGGCCATGGCAATTTTCTATTTTATTAATTTATTTTTGGATTTAAAACCATTTAATTCAAATTTAAATTATATAAAATATGAAAATAAGATATTTTTCCAAAAGGAGTGATTTTATATCAAACTTGAGGTCCAAGGAAGCCCATTGCACATGCCAATTTCGTGCTTGATCCTTCATTAAAGAAAAACATCAAATTTTCTCCAAAATTTGATTTTATTTGAAAATTATTCAATGCACATTCAAAACCAAATCTTTTTTCCTTCTTTTTCCTCTCCTAATCCACTCTATAAATAGCCAGCAATATGACAAGCAAGAGACACGAAACCCTAGCCCTTACACCAACCCTTATTTTGCCAAAATTTTTCAAGAAGCTTCAAAAATCGTGTTTCAATTTCCAGCAGGTTTCAGGCCAATTTGAGCACTCAAACACCTTCCTGAGGTTCCCAGCAATCGATCCATACTCCAACAGCAAGCGGTACGCCGGATCGTGTCCTTGAACTCTCACGGTTTGAATTTTTTCTCAAATTCGATTTCATAATATCATGCATTGTTAATCGTTTTCGTGTGCTTATTTGTATTCAGGACATGCATTAGGTCACATTAGAACCATTACATGCAAGCTTGAACGTACAGGAACCTACTTGCCATGATTAGGGTTTTGCAAGCTGTTTGAATCGAACCGGCTTACATGAGCATTTTTAGGGCAAACCAGTGGCACCATCGTGTTCGCAGCCCTCGATTTAGGGGGATAGGGTCCCCCTTCCCTCTTTATTCGCGTTATTTTGCAGGTTTGAACATCCTACTCGCCGGAGAAGACGACCGGAGCTAGGGCTCCGGCGTCGTTGACATCCTTTGACCGGCGAGAAGCTGGCGTGGCGAGATAGCGCATCCTGATTCGTCCATTTGCAAGTTATGGGGTCCACGCACGCTGACTCAGTTGATTCAAATATCCAGGACACGTAATCATTCAAAAACGTTTGATTTTCACTTCACAAACACCAAGTGACACTTGTCCCAGTGGTTAAGGCATGGACTGTTCAAAGATGCTCCTCCTGGTCACGAGTTCGAATCAGCCAGGGACCGGTTTTGTTTCTCTTTTTTACAAACTCAACTTTTTCAATTATTTTCCTTTTTCTTTTATTTAATATTTTGCATTCATTTTAATTTCTTTTCACAATTTTTTATCATGCATTAAAAAATACCAACAAAAATTTTCCTTTTTGCATTATTTCCAGAAAATGTTTATTTAATTTATAAAATTAAAAATATTATTTTTGCATGCATATTTAATTTAATTGTTAATTTATCATTTAAATCACATTTAATTGATTTTTAATTATTAAATTAACTCCAAAAAATCCAAAAAAAAATTATTTTAGTATATTAATGTTATTTCCAGCATGAAATATTTTTCTCATTTAAAAATGATTATTTTTGCTAACATTTTTCTCTTGATCGATTTCCTCGTATTTCCCGATTTCTCATCTTTTCACAGGTTATCTTGTTTCGGACGATTTCATTTTATCGTTTTCTTTTTCAAATTATGTAATTGCTCATGGGATGTAATAGCTTAATTAGGGCTTTTATTTTCCGCATTTTAAATTATGTATCTGCCCCAAAGCCATGTATTAGCGTAGGATTTATCTTTCCGCACTTTATATTCCCGCATTTTACTTTCCGCATCTTATAAATTGTTAGTAATTAGGCGTGTATGGCAAGATAAAATTGAACATAGCTCACTCTAAATTTCAAAGATAAAATATCTGAATTTAACACACTCTTTTCACACACGCACCCCTTAGGGTAATTCTCTCTCGTTGCCTTTACGAATACAAATGGTCATGTCCCTCGAACGTAGAGGTATTCTAGCACCGTTGCCTACAAAAACAAATCATCATAGTCCCTTCGATACAAAGATCATAAGACCCACGATGTCGCCTCCGAATACATGATCTTGACCCTCGATTGTCGCCTACGAAAAAATGATGATAGTCCCTTCGAATGTGCTAGGATACTTCCTACAAGTTTCTTTCTATGACCATCCGATGTCCCTTCGAATGTCCCGCTTACATCCAACGAATAAGGTTACCTACCAACTAATGGTATGGATAGCACTATTCTAAAGGAACGTAAAACAACACGAAAACAACCATTCTGAGTAGGTAATAAGACTTTTAGTTGCTTGCTCAAATCAAAATACTTTTCACACCTCACACTTTTGTCAAAGTTCAAACTCTTTTCAAAAACGAAACATTTCCGAACACTTTGTATACATTCCTACATGAATCATTACAAAGTCAAAGCGAAATGCCTTTTCAAAACATTTTTTTCCAACACACAGAAAGCACAATTTTTAAAGTGATTTAAGAGCAACTAAGAGCTCGTAGATAACTACGGATGGAAAGGGGTGCTAATACCTTCCCTTTTCATAACCTTCTCCCTTACTCAGAATCTAACGAAGGTCTTTTTCTGTACTTTTTACCTTCCCCTTAATTGGATAAAAGAAAAGTCGGTGGCGACTCTTGCTATCCGCACATTTGCGATACAAAATCTCAAAGTCAGTTCACCGTGTTACAATACCCATCCAATATAACATGTCTGATATTTAGGCCAGTCACAACTCAGGATCATTAAACACTGTGGTTGGAACAGAGTACTCTACTTTAAATAGAATTTGTTCCATGGTCACGAACAATATTCCACAATTCTGGTTACTTTGATCAGAATGATCTTCCAGATACAAGCTCATCTAGTGTACATAAAGGGATTGTAGAAGAAACCTATATGAGTCCTTTTAAGGGCATTGAGCTCAACTCTATACTCCCAGGAGCTTTGGTCAGAACTAAACTGACATTAGGAGTAGATAACTCGTTGATCGTGTCCTGATCAACTAATACACATCAGATGTCCCCTCTTCCAGATCAAGAGTAGGTTCCAAACATACATGATTAACACATTCTTATTTAGCCCCCCAAAACATCTATTCTTCAACTGGTAGTTGCATATCTGCTGAAATAATGTTCTAACATCCCATAGAACATCAGTTCCATCTTCTTGGAACACATCATCCTTGACAATCTTCAAGGTCTTCAAAAAATATGCAGATGTGCATGAGGATCATTGATCAATTGATTCCCATCAAATCCATTAATACATGTCTTTATGAGTGGAATTGAGGAAGATCTCAAGTATCTTTGACACTTTCAATGTAGTTGAAAAAATCTGCCATATATTCTGTTGAAAAAAATAACCCTATAATTCTTCTTCTATTATAAGGGTTATATCAAAAGCCATGCAACAGAATACAACAATACTTCAACAGAGTTTATACACAATACTTATACCATGATCCAAGCATAAGCATGAAAACTTAGGATTGAAAATAAATCAACCCTACGTACAGTAGCTTCTCACCAAGCTATAGACTTGACACAACCAATACCATGAATAGAAGGATACTTAAACACAAATGGGCTTAAGAGTTACCTTATCAACATCTTCATTCCTGCATTAAGGTTTTGACAATTTAACTCTTTTTTCTAAGTATAAGATGAATAGTGAACATTATATTTCTCCAAGTTCTTCACTCCGCATGAAGTCTTTAACTAAAAATTTCTATTGTTCAGCTTCATCATCTTCCTTTATCAAGAAGGTACAATAATTCTGGTCAGGTTTGTCTTCACTAGTCTTCCATAAATAGGTCCATCCTCTACTTAAAGGTACCATACAATATGAAAAAACCTTGTTCAAATAGTTCTTCAGTACAAATCTTCTACCTTGTTCACAACCAGAAAGTATCCTACCTAGGATCTCATCCAAAAATAGATAGGATATCTGCTCTGGTACCAATTGAAATTCTGGTGCAGCAGACTCAGATGTATTATAAGGATGTTGATACATATGATCTGACATTCGAAAAATAGACAAGGTAGGGTAATATAATAGTGCAGGAAATATAAAGAACATATCAGAATTGTTAACCCAGTTCAGTTCAAACCAACCTACATCTGGGGGATACCAATCCAGGAAAAAGACTCCACTATCAGTAGTATTATTTTATGTAAAAAACCTCTGGTTTACAGATAAACAACCTCCGGTTTAACTAATCACTACCCAATGAAACCTTTATCTTAGAAGACCATCTAAGACAAGAGAACCTTTGCTCAGTCCCTAGTGATACCTAACTATTCCAAACCCCTGCAACAATAACAACCTATTTGAAGAACACTTCTTCAAATAACAAAGGCAGTCAAGGACTCTTGACATACATACTTGAAATTACTTTACAGCTTCTTCCAAGAACACAACTCAACTCATTGCTTCATAGCTTCTGAGTGAGTACAACTATCCTCTTGCCTACGGGCTTCAAGGTACAAATCAGTGACCTTTCCACAATCCGGTTGGTTCACACACAGTTAACCCTAATGATTACATCTTTCTATATTTGGCTAGCTTCCTTAAACTAGGTTACAAAACCCTTATTTATAACCTATCACCTAACTGGATTTGGGCCTTCAAACAACAACATATGAGCTGTAACAAACTGTAGAAAAACAAATTGCAAAAAACTTCTGCTACAATCAAGGTCTTCAAAATCTGATTTTTTTTCCTTATCTTCTGATTGAATCTTCTATACCTTCATATATGCTTTCAATAGCACGCCACATATGATGCATAATATTCCCATAATATTCTGCATAACTTAAAATAGAACTGTAATAAACTTATTAGCTCAGTAGCGTGATGTCTGATGTCACGACATCGTCTTTGACATGTTGTTCTAGTTGTTGATTCTACTCAACACAACATGTTCATGCATTTCAATAGGATTTAAAAGTTCTTAAATATCCTATTGTACATTACATTATTGCTGCTATTATTTGTTTTACAAAATTGATGTCAATCCTCAAAAATAAGGAACTTACAAGGATTTTTTGGATTGGTGATATATTCTCCTCACCTCTAGATAAGGCGTCGTCATCTAAAAAATGGCATCGAAAGCCCGACTCATTTCGACTTCAAAACTTATTAGAAAATGGCATACAAACTTAAAGGGGATTATAAAAGAGCCCCAATTTTCACGGGATAAAACTATAGTTATTGGAAAGCTTGTATGCAAATACATGTCAACTCATATGACAAAGGTGTGTGGGAAGTAATTAAAAATGGTCCAACACCAGTGAAATAAGATATTGGTGGTGATACTATCCAGAATATTTATGGAATGAGGAAGATAATAAGAAACAGGCACATGATTGGAAAGCGAAAACATTATCATATCCGCATTGGGTGTTGTAACATGGTGGGAGAACTGACTTGTTTGTTGTGCGTTTTATCACAAATGTTGCGGTTAGCAAGAGTCTCCGCCGAATTTTCTTTTATAAAATAAAGGAAAGGTGAAAAGAACAGGAAAGACCTTTTATCGATTCTGAGTATGGGAGGTAATTATGAAAAAGGAAGATGTTATCACCCTTTCTATCCGTTGTTATCTACGGACTCCTAATTGCTTTAGCTCATTTTTGTAAATTTCTTTGTTTGTGTGATTTGTTTGAAAAATATTTTGCTTTTCACTTTGTAATGATCCTTGTATAAGTCCTCAAGAATGTATACAAAGTGTTTTGAAATTCTAGTATAACAGACTCAAATGTCTTATAGAGATGTCGAGACATATGATCTAACATTAACATACAGGCAAGGTATAATAGAGCAGGAAACATAAATAACATTAGTAAATTGTTCACTCAGTTCAGAACAACTCTCCTACATCTGGGGGCATACCAAGCCAGGAATGAAGTCCTCTATCAATAGTATTAATTTGGAGATAAACTTCCTATTTACAACCCCTCACTTAATCACTACCAAATGACCTTTTTACCTAGGTCCTCCCAAGATATGGAATATCCCCATCCAAGTTCTAATCATCACAATGATGTCTAGAAGTCAACATATCATCCACTGCATCAACAACTTGATTTCCAATAACTCTACAACACTTGAAAAGTAGAAGACACACTTCTATCACAAACTACCTAAGAGTTAAAGCCTCTTGCTTCTAACTTAGGACACACCTTGGAGTTTCTTCACAGCTTCCTCCAAGAACAATACATGTTGCCTCTTACCTATGGGTTTCGAGGAACATGGTGACCATTCCATAACTCTGGTGGTTCACTACATCTAGCCCTAATGATTACATATTTCTTAATTTCGGCTAACTACCTAACCTAGGTTACAAATCCTTATTTATAACATGTACCCAAACTGGACATGGGCCCTCAAATAACACCATATCAGTTGTAACAAAACTGTAGAAAACTTCTGCTACAAGTATGGTCTTTTAGTTTCCTAAATAATCTCCTTAATTTAGGAACTCTTTATTCTCCTTGATTTTAGCTTTGATCTTTTAGACCTTCACATATGCCTATAAATGGGCTTTATATATTATGTATAACATTCTCCAAATATTTTGCATAATTAAATCAAAACTTAATCTCATTATTTAGTTCAGCAGACGTGATGTTGAATGCTCCTTCATAGGACATCTGCTTCTACATGTTGTTCCATATATTTCAACACAGCATGTATAACATGTAGTTCACACACCAGGATGTCACGACATCTTCACTGCAGAAGCATGACATCAGATCTGTCATGACAATAGTTGTGACTTCTTGTTCAACATCTATTCAGAAAGATGATAGAACATATTCCTTAACATTATCTGCAATCCATTTCTTAGCAGCATAACAATAGTCATGTCCTGTCAATTGTTGTGACATTTTGCACAATATTATATCAAGACATTAGCTCCACCTATGATAGCATAGTATTCCTAGAGTATTATGCATAATTAAAATCTTAAACCAATCCAAAGTTTATGCTATGAAGAGCATGATATTGAATGGCTCTTCATAGGATATGTTGTCCAACATGTTCTTCAATCATTATAAAACAACATATGGAACTTCCTATTCAACATGTTCCAACCATATTAGTTTTATCAAACATAATGCTAATCATAAAATCATAGAAATAACAATCTCCCCTTTTGGCTTATTTTGGCTAAAACTAATATACATATCACAGGTGTAACAATCTCTCCCTTTTAGAAGATATCATCTTTTTGATCTTGTCTTCTAACAGACTTTATGATGTAAATAAATGATGAGTCCAAAAGATATAAATTTCCTTGATCTTGTTTTATGATGGAATATTTCAAATATGAAGAGATAAGCATATTCCAATAGTATTAGAGTCTTCAGAGTCATAATATTGTCTTCAGAATTTGAAGCAACAACTTTTCTGATGAACAAATCTTGACTTATAAGCCGGAACCAAAAGCTTTATTTCTGAGTTGGAGCAAATGTGATTTTTGATTTTGACGCAAAAGCTTTAAACATAAATCCTTCTTCTAGAAACACTTATGACTTATGAAGCAAAAACTTATCTGAGAAGTACACATGGTGATCCTTTTCAAGCGAACATTCACCATTCATCAGAACTACTAATGTTTCTTCAGAAGTGGATGCAGTAGTCTTTCTGAGAAGTACACGTGTTGATCCTTTTCTTGCCAAACACATTTATGATGATTATTTAGACAATATTCCTGAATCAAATAGAATATTTTATCTTCACACTCAAGAAACTATTAGAGAACAACATTGTCACATATAATATATATATATATATGTATTGTTATCATCAAAACTTAGAGATGAAATGCATAATCAAATCTTGTTCTAACACTATGTTGGCATGCTCTTCTTCAGATTATAATTCTTCAAAGTTTGAGTCATCCCATGTTGCCATGAGACCTTTCTTCTTGCCATTAAAAGCATTCTTATTGAAGCTTTCTTTTCTAGTGCTTTCTTTATGTAGCTTTGGACATTCATTTATGCAGTTTCAATACTCTTTACACTCATAGCACATTGCCTCTTTGCTAGATCTTCCTCTTGCAGATGATTATGAACGATCTTCTCTACTTCTGGGTCTTCGGAAGTTGTTTTGTCTTTTCTTCTAGAGTTGCTTGACTCTTTTGGAAATAATTTGCAATTCATCTTCGTCATCAGAAATATCATCTTCAGAATCTTCTATTTCTTTAGCTTAGAATGTTTTGTTCTTTTCGGATCTAGATCTCATAGCGACAAATTTACCCTTTTCTAGGGCTCATCTTCCTCTATCTCTATTTCATGGCTTCTAAGAGAACGAAACAACTCTTTAAGTGTTCTGTTTTTTTAGATCCTTATAAGGATTCAAAGCATTAACCATAGGTCTCCATCTTTTGGGAAGGCTTTTGATGATCTTCTTAACATGATCAGTTGTGGAGTAACCTTTGTCCAGAATCTTAAGTCCTACTACTAAGGTTTGAATCTTGAGAACGTAGTCTCAACCGTTTCTTGTTCTTCCATTTTGAAAGCCTCATATTTCTGGATTAAGGTCAGAGCCTTAGTTTCCTTGACTTGAGTATTGTAATCATGTGTTATTCTTAATGAATCAAGAACATCCTTCGTTTTTTCTCTATTAGTGATATTTTCATATTAATTGTAGGTAATAACATTGAGAAGAATAGATTTGGCTTTGTGGTGATTCTTGAGATCACGCTTCTATACATCATTCATTTTGTTTCTAGGAATGATAATATCAATCGCACTAACAGGTGATTCATACCCACTTATAACAACATCTCAGATATCTATATTATAACCTAAAAAGAAACTTTCTATTCTATCTTTCCAGTAGTCAAATTTCTCTCCATCAAAAACATGAGGCTTAACATTGTAATTATCTCTTTCATTTGTGCTTTCAGGGGCCATTTAAGTATTTCTCTCACTAGACCTCTCTACACGGTTAAGTGTTTGATTGGAAAATCCATAATAGAGCCGGATCTCTGATACAATTTGAAGCTAGATAAAAACACAATAAATGGGGGGGGATTGAATTGGGTTTCAAGCTAATAGGACAAATGACACAATTAGTTTATACAAGCCCACCTTAGAAAAGACTAATCTTGTCCACATGCTAAGGTGATTTCACCTTAGAAAATGACTTAATCCAATAATCTTGAAAGATTACAACAGAGTCTAAGAGTTTAGAAAAATAGTTTATCCCTATCAAGTATACAAACTATACCCTAGTCACTTGAGGAAACAAATCTCAAAATATTACAATCGTCTAAGAGTTTATAAAAACACCTTAGTCATCTCAAGTATACAGACTATACCATAGTCACTTGAGGAAACAAGTCTAAAAATATTTACAATAAAATAGTGTTTACAAAGTGCCTCTAGAAATAAGATTTAACACTTACAATGAAAAACAAATGTTTACACACAAATATGAGCAACAACTCTTGTATATACAACATTTATAATAAAACAAAAATATGAGCAAAAATTCTTGTGCATACAACAGTTATAATAAAACACGAATATGAGCAACAACTCTTGAGTTTTTAGAGAGTAAAAGTAAACATAAAAATGTGTAACAAATCTTTATGTTTTTGTCTTTTCTCTTGAATGAATATTTCAACATTGATATTTTGGTAGAGTGACTGTTCCCCTTTCTTGATTTGAAATCTTGTATTTTGCAATGGAATAGTTGATCCTTTATGTAGGCTTCAAAAAGTAGACATTTGAATGGTACAAATGTCACTTTTATTTCTAGCTTCCATAACGGTAGAATAAGATCGTGGGAGAGAAGGAGTACACCAAATTATCTTAGTTGTATAGTACGTTCACAATAGGGGAATATGTAATTGTACCTTTGTACCAATCCTTCTTACGTAAGTTTTTGATGTTCTCATATTTTGATATAAATGTTTTCTGATGATGAGTCCATAAGGTATCACTTATTTTGATCTTGTCTCTTGATGGAATATTTTTGATGTGAAGATATTTGCATAATACAAGAGTATTAGTCTTAATAATCAGATCATTGTCTTCAGACTTGAAAGCAACAAATTATCTAAAAAACAAATCTTAATTTCCGAGCTGGAAGAGAAAGCTTATCTTTAGAAGCAAATCTTGATTTCTAATTTTGAAGTAGAAGCTTATCTAATGAAGTGCATTTGGGTTTATGATCCGAAGTAAACACATATATTCGCTTCTAGTGAACATTCAATATTCTTCAAAAATTGTTGATGTTTCTTTGAGAAGTGAATACAATAGTTCTTTTGATGATGCCAACAGTGATTGATTCTAGTGATCTTAGAAACTATTACAACATAAAATTGTTACATATAAAATAACTGTATTGTTATCATCAAAACTCATAGATTAATTGCAGAATCCAAATCTTGTTCTAACAACATTAATAGCACTGGTGGAACATTAAATTCCACTTCTTTTCGAACTAATTGTATTGATAAAATTCAAATATAACACTAAAAGAGCCATAAGAATGATTAGAGATGAAGTGTTTCAACAACTGGAACAACATGTTGTCTTGAAGGGTTTCAACAACTAGAACAACACGTCGAATGAGATGTTGAGACATCAGACATAAGACATCACGCTACTAAACTGTTAAATTAGTTACAGTTCTATTTTTAAATTGTGTAGAATATTCAGGGAATATTATGCAATCTAAGTGGCGTGTTATTGAAGGCATGTGTGAAGGTCTAGAAGATTTAATTAGAAGCTAAAGAGAAAAATCATAAAACTTAGGGTTGAAGACCTCGATTGTAGCAGAAGTTTTCTACTGTTTGTTTTATGAAGTTTGTTACAGCTGATATGCTATTGTTTGAAGGCCCAAATCCAGTTGGGTAATAGGTTATAAATAGAAGCTTTGTAACCTAGGTTAAGAACCAACCGAATTTAGTAATGATGTAGTCTTTAGAGATGAGTCTGTAACAACTCTCTAGGAGAGTTGGTTTGTAGGTGAACCACCCAAATTGTGGATTGGTCACTGATTTGTATCTCGAAGTTTGTAGGGAAGAGGATTATTTTACTCACTCAGAAAATGTGAAACAATGAGTGCAGTTGTATCCTTGGAAGAAGTTGTGAAGCAATTCCAAGTTTTTTTGAGTCACAAGTTTAACTGTCGTTTGTTTGGAGTGACGTTCTCCAAACTGATTTTGTGTTTGAAGAGTTGATAAGGATCATGTTGTTTATGCAGTGGCTAGGATGTTGACTGCTAGACATCATTGTGATGCTTTGAAATAGAATGGGGGATATTCCATATCTAATTGAGGTATCTTAGGTAGAAGAAAAACTGGGTAGGGATTAAGTGAAGAGTGTAAACAAGGAGGTTTAACTCTGAATTATACTACTTATAGTGGACTTCATTCCTGGATTGGTATGCCCCTAGATGTAGGTTGGTTAGAACTGAATTGGGTGAACAATTATGTTGTGTTATTTTTGTTTCCCGCACTGTTAATTTTAATTCTACCTTGTTTGTTTTATAATGTCAGATTAGATATCAAGACATCCTCATATGACATCTGAGTCTGTTGTTGCACCAGAATTTAAATTGGTATCAAAGCAGGCAACATGTCTATTTCTAGATGAGATACATGGGGGATAATTTATGTTTGTGTACAAGGTAGATGTTTGTTTGAACAAGGAGTGTTCATATTGTATGATCCCTTGAAGTGGAGGATGGACCTATTAGTGGAAGACTAGACCAACCTGACCTGAGCTATTGTACCATCTTAATGAAAGAAGATGATGAAGTTGGAACATAGAAAATTTTAAGACTTCATGCGGGAGTGAATAATTTGGATTGAATTGTTCAGCCTATATTTAGCATAGATAAGAAAATTATCAAAACCTTCACGCGGGAGTAAAGATTTTGATAAGGTAACTCTTGTGCTTATGTGTTTCCATCTGGTCAGGATATTGGTTAGGTCTAGTCTATTGTTTGGTGGAGAAGCAAGTGTATCATAGGGTTGATTTATTTTCAATCCTTAGATGTCATGCTTACAATTAAATTATGGAGTAAGCAATGTGTAAATTCTGTTGAAGTATGGCTATATTCTACTGCATAGCCTCTGATGCAACCCTCAAAGTGCAAGAAGAATTCTAGGGTTATATTTTTATCAACAAAATATTTGGCAGATTTTTTCAACTATATAAAAAGTGTCAAAGATACTTGAGATCTTCCTCATGTCCAATCATAAAGGAATTTATTAATAGAGTTGAAGAGTATCAATTGATCAATGATCCTCGTATTCATCTGCATAGTGTTTGAAGACCTTGAAGATTATCAAGGATGTTGTGTTCCAAGGAGATGGAACTGATGTTCTATGGGATGTTAGAACATTAATTCAACAAGTATGCAGCTACCAGTTGAAGAACCAATGTTTTGGGTGATAAACAAATGTAGTGTGACTGCATATGTTTGGAACCTACTCTTGATCTAAAAGAGGAAACATTTGCTTTATATTAGTTGATCAGGACATGATCAACAAGTTTTTTACTCCAGATGTCAGTTTATTTCTAACATAAGCTTATGGGAGTACAAAAGTTGAGCTCAATGCAAGTAAAAAAGACTCATAAAGGTACACTCTACTGTTCTTTTATGTGAAATTAAGATGAGCTTGTATCTGGAATATTCTTCTGATCAAAGGAACCAGATATGTGGAGTTTTGTTCATGACCATAGAATATATTTTACTGGAGCTGAATACTATGATTCAACCACAATGATTTATGGTCCTAAATATTGATTGCTCTAAATACTGTCTTGGAAGGGTATTGTTAGGAAGAATCAAGGGAGACATATTGCTTGAAGAATCTGCATATTTTTGTGTCATGCCATAAGTAAGTCTGTTCCAGAAACCTAGTTAAGGGAATCTTCTCTGTAGGTACAGACTATGGCATCCATCATCTCAAAATCAGAATGAAAGTCTGAAGAAAAGCATATTGAGATGAGATCAATGTTATTCCCTAGTTATTTTGATTGTCTGATCCTGGAGCATTGATCAGTTGTTGTTAATTGTTCTTCCTATATTCCCCCCAAGTGTTAAGTGTGAGTATGGATGTTACCCTCACAACCATACTACGATGGATGATGTTGTATCAAATGTTGGAACATCATCTTAATGTCTTTAGTCATGAGAGTATGTATTGTTTCCTGGAAGTAAGTGTAAGTGTTAAGAAGTAATCAGTCAGGATAATCTAGTGTGATTAGATAATTCTAACTGACAAACTGGTAGGTACTTTGACAGGAGACTAAGTACTTATTAGTATGAAGCCTGAATGCAAAATTCATATAATCTGTCGGGAGCTAAGTGTTTGTCTGATGTATTCATGGTATATTATGAACTGAATGTCAATATTCAGTTCATTATAATCTTCACAAGTTTAGGATGTGTGGCAACAATATCTGGTGATTATATGAAGAGCTTATTCAATATAAAGAGATGCATACAGAAGTTGACAAATATCTTGATGGGAGTTGGATATTTATGTGATAGATGTGTGGAAAACTAAATCAAGAAAATATGAAGTATGTGATGCAAAGAAAGGAATGTTCTACATAAAGATGTAACAACACAGTTGGTGAAGACACCGAAGGTTGAGAGAAGACATATAAGGTTCAAATTTATCTTTTGAAGACGTATCATTGGTTATACACATGGTTGAGAATGTGGTTTCTTCTACTACAAGTAACAGAGTGTGGCAATATGTATCTTGTATAACAAGTAAACTAAGGATACCGAATTTGGAAACTGTGGCAAATTCCAAATAAAGAATGCTTCTAGTATTGTGAGGACCAAAATCAATTGTGTCCTTATTTTGTGTAACTTAGAGAAGGTAAACTAAGAAGAAAAATGTTGAGGTTAAGGGGGAGCAACTATATGTATGTGCAAAAGGAGGAATCAATCAGCACGGTTGTGAAGGGGTATTAAGATCAAGAAAGACAGTGTACTTCTGCCTCTAATCATGTGGAAAAAGACTAATCTTTTTAAGACAGAAGAATAATGTCGAACAAGAAGTCAGGACATATCTCAAGATATGTTTTATCCTTAAAGACCAGCAGGGATAGTTCTTAAACTTTTCACCTAAGACGTGTATTGATGGTGTGTATCACGTGTTCTGACTTGGTGCATGTTTTGGAAACTATCACCTCCAAAATAAACTGGGTGTATTAAAGGCATTCATTGCCTTCAGCTGGTGCACAAATTCACCTAATGCAGTTTTTGTTGAAGTAGAGTTTCTTGACCAAGACAATTGTTACAGCCTAGGCACGTTATTTTAGTTGCTCAGGTATTTAGAGTGTCTTTTATTTATTTTTATTTCCTTCACTTTGTGTGTGTCTTGGTTGGTTGTGTTCTCATGTCCTTTGTTTGGATATGAGTAAGTTTAGAGTCTGTGAAGGTTATGGTTATCAACTTGTGGCAAACATAGGGAAAAATGGTAGTGTTCAGACGTTGTTAAGTATGAAGTCAATCTTTGCAGTTGTTTTTGCAAATATGTTGAATATGATGTCCTATTCTAAGTCTGTTGGTTCTTGCATTTTCTGCAAGTATTTTTGTTTTGTGTCTTGTTTTTGAGTTATGAACACAAATTATGACTTGTGTTCTAAGTTATCCAATATAGAGGTCTGGTTCTCTATGTCTGTAAATGTATAGTTCAAGTGTCTATTTCTATTAGTAAGTTTCCTCTTGTGCTCTAAAAGAGGATGTTGTGTCAATCTGTGTCGTAGCATAGTTCTTAGTTTAAGGGGGAGTATTTAGTATCTTCTTCCTCATGTGCATCATGGCCTCAATTTTTCTCCTTCTTTGTGAAGATGTAGTCTACGGTGTTATGTTTCCTGTGCTATAGTGAGTTCTCCTTTAAGAAGCCTTTGGCATATTATGGCTAAAAGGGGGGAGAAGTGGTTATGTTATGTTATCTCTGAAGATCAACTTTTAAGGGGGAGAAACCTTGTGTGATCTGTGGGATCCTTAAAAGAGACAGAATATTAGAGTTGAACCTGTCAGAAAGATGTCCTAGTATGATGTTTCAACATCATAAAAGAAGACTGAAGACTGTAAAAGAAGACTGAAGACTGTCACTTGTAATGTTTGAAATATCATAAAAAGTGACAACTGAAGACTTCTAAATTTCTGTTGATGGATTAAATTGTTTAAACCCTTGTATATTTTACTATGCTTTTGTAATACAAAGGTTGTGTAAATTAGTTTTAGCCAAAATAAGCCAAAGGGGGAGATTGTTGATTCTCTGTTTATAGGATTGGCTTTATGTTTGGTAAAACTAATATAGCAGTAATAAATTAAATAAGAATTATAACTTGTAAGGAGAAAGCAGGTTGAAGTTCTATTTAATGAAGAAACATGTTGTGTTGAAGTGATTCAACAACTGGAACAACATGTAAAATGAGATGTCGAGACATCAGACATCATGCTACTGAACTGTTAAATTAGTCACAATTCTGATTCTGTTTTTAAATTATGCAAAATATTCAGGGAATATTATGCAATCTAAGTGATGTGCTATTGAAGGCATATGTGAAGGTCTAGAAGATTCAATCAGAAGCTAAAGAGAAAATTCAAAAACTTAGGATTGAAGACCTTGATTGTAGTAGAAGTTTTCTGCAGTTTAATACAGCTGATATGGTGTTGTTTGAAAGCCCAAATCCAGTTGATTAATAGGCTATAAATAGAAGCTTAATAACCTAGGTCAAGAACCATCCGAATTTAGTAATGATGTTGTCTTTAGGGCTGATTCTGTAACAACTCTCTAGGAGAGTTGGTTTGTAGGTGAACCACTCGGATTATGGGATGGTCACTGATTTGTACCTCGAAGCCAGTAGGCAAGATGATTATTTTAATCACTCAGAAGCTGTGAAGTAATGAGTGAAGTTGTGTTCTTGGAAGTAGTTGTGAAGCAATTCCATGTTTGTTTAAGTCACAACTTTGAGTGTTTTGTGTTTGGATTGATGTTCTCCAAACTGATTTTGTGTTTGAAGAGTTGATAAGGATCAAGATGTTGATGTAGTGGCTGGGATGTTGACTGCTAGACATCATTGTGATGATTGGAAGTGGAATGAGGATATTCCATATCTAAGTAAGGTATCTTAGGTAGAAGGAAAACTGAGTATGGATTAAGTGAAGAGTGTAAACATGGAGGTTTAACTCTGAATTAGTACTATTGCTGGTGGACTTCATTCCTAGCTTGGTATGCCTACAGATGTAGGTTGGTTAGAACCGAACTGGGTGAACAATTCTGTTGTGTTCTTTTTGTTTCCTGCATTGTTAATTTTAATTCTACCCTGTTTGTTTTATAATGTCAAATCAGATGTTAAGACATCCTCATATGACATCTGAGTCTGTTGTTGCACCAGAATTTCAGTGTCTATGTTCAGAGGTTGTAGCACAAGATATAACAATCATTTTCTTATAAGGTGATGATATTCTAGTAACCTGAAATGGCTTGCAGAACTTGTCGAAGTTCAAAGAGCTGATGACGAAGGAATTTGAAATGTTAGATTTGGGAAAATTGTCTTATTTCTTAGGCATGGAATTTCAAATAACGAAGCAAGGTATGGTGCTACATCAAAGGAGGTATGTCAAAGAGATACTCAAGAGATTCATAATGGATGATTCGAATCCTACATCCCCACCTGTCGAACCAAATGTGAAGTTGGAGAAGTATGGAGAGGAAGAAAAACTTAATGTAACTTTGTTCAAGCAAATTGTGGGATCTCTAAGGTATTTATGCAACAGTCGACCTGATATAGATTTCGCTGTCGGATTAATAAGCAAATATATGAGTGAACTAAGAGTGTCACATATGAAGGCTACAAGAAGAATCCTGAGATATCTGAAGGGTTCGACAAACTGTGGAATACTATTTCGATGAAATTTTGAAGATAAAGAAGCAATAGTTAATTATTTTTCAGATGCTGATTGGTGTGGAGATAAGGAAGATCGAAGAAGCACAACTGGATATTTCTTTCAAGTATTTGGTGCCCCAATATCATGGTGTTCGAAGAAGCAACCTATGGTGGCATTGTCATCTTGTGAAGCTAAATATATAGCAAGATCTTATGCTGCTTGTCAAGCAATTTGGATCAAATCAGTACTTGAAGAAATGGCTGTCAAAATGAAGAAATCGCTAGTGTTGCAAATCGACAACAAGTCAGCTATAAATATGGCAAAGAATTCAGATCTGCATGGAAGAAGTAAACATATCGAAGCTAAGTTTCACTTCTTGAGGGAAAAGGTAAATCAAGGTGAACTTGAAGTTAGGCATTGCTCAAGTGAAGCACAGTTGGCTGACATCTTCACCAAAGGATTGAAGATTGACAGATTCCTAAATTTGAGAAAGAAATTAGGAATAGTTCAGATTGACTATTTTTGAGGATGTTCGACAACTTGGATTATGAGGGTGTGTTGAAATATTAAATTAGATTTGGTAAAAATATTAGATTAGATTAGATTTGATTAGATTTAATATTTGACATATAATCCAAGTTGTGTAGACCTAAGCCCAATGAGGATTGTATATAAATAGTCCTATGTTGTATGATTATTTGTACAATTCATTAATACAAATCCTTATTTCTTTATTATTCTCTCTTTCTCTCCTCACTAAAAGTGCCTCACACACTAACAGGATGATCCTTCAAACCTGAATTGTAAGTATTAGAATAAGGGATATCTCTTTGAAATTTGTTTACATATTTTTCTTCTTTCGTGAATTCTTCTGGTATGCAGTCGCCATTAGCATGTCCCTGCCCACAAAAATCACATTGTAATGCTTGAGCTTGACTTGCATTTGTTGGAACTATAGTGGCTCCCAAAAATTGCTTAGTAAGAACTTCCAATTGAGCTAACAGATTTGGGTGAGCATAAAATTCTAATACACCTTTTTTTTTCTTTTCTTAAACTTTCATGCCTCTTTCACTTTGTGGACGATATTCATTCTAACACATGTTCTCAGTCAACTATTTTACCTCTTCTTCATTCTTTATTCTAAATGTACCTCATACTAAGGCATCCAAAAGTAACCATGCTAGAGCTTTCAGACTTCTTGTGAAATGTCACATGTTATCCATGTTTTGATTTGGACATCTCCTGAGTAATAGCTTAAATATTTCCCATGAATCTTATAGTGATTCTGAATTGCCTTGTGAAATTTTTAAATTTCAACCCTTCTTTCGACAAACTTAGCATTCGAGAAGAATCTTTCTAGAAACTTGTCTTCTAATTCAACCCATGTATGAATTGTACCACTTTGAAAATAGTGCAACCAATCTTTTGCCCTCTCGATTAAAGAAAACCTGAACAACCTCAATTTGATATGGTCATCAATTATCCCTTCTAGTTTGCACATCGAACATGTCTCATAGAATCGAGTCACATGCTCCCATGAGTCTCAAACTTCACTCCCATAGAACATGATGTATGACAAACCACCCGTAATCACAATACTCTTAATGTCAAAAGAAACGGGGTTCGTCGGTTGGAACCCCAATGAAATCTTCCCTATATCTCTTGTCTTGCAATAGTCTCCCATGGTTTTCTTTGGTAGTGGAACTTCCATGACTTCTTCTTGCTCACTTTCTTGATATAAAGATTACGAAAAAAGTTCTTCTTCCACTATTTATTGTGCTCCTCACGCTTCTCTAATTGTTCTCTTGTTTTCTCTAGCTATCTTTTCAATCTCCTAATCCAACGATAACAACATTTATCTTGAACCTTGCATACACAATCAAAAAATATTTTAGTAGCACTGCACCTAGAAAAAGTACAATAAGAATAAAATTTGAAAATAAAATCAAAGGAATTAAAAACAAAAAATTTTAAATCATATACTAACAGATAAAAATAAAATTAAACGTTCGGAACACCTAATTTGTCTTGCAGAAATAATTCCATAATCCCGACAACAATGCCAAATACTTTATAGCAAGTGTACTAAAAATATGTTCCAAGTAATAAAAATGATTCATCTTCACATGGATTATTGTATTTTAACTAGAATTTTAAATGTGTTTTGAAAGGTAAAATTGGAGTGAATTTCTTAACCCACCCCATAAGGGTGTGGCGCACCCCATAAAAACCTCAAAATGACCTTCACAAAATCGAAAATTTATTTTCGATATGCACCACTTTATGAAATATTTGAGTGGAACCTGAAATATATTTCCGATATGTACCAGATTTTAAAATATTTGGGTGAAAACCGAAAATATATTTCCAGTTCCATACTAAATAATATAATTTTAAGAATTTATTCCAAATTTGGTCTCACATACACGCTTTATTTAAAAATTACATACAGTTTAAAACCAGAAATATACTTCCGGTTTACACCCAACCCTTTTCAACATGATTTACATGATATAGGGTGCTAACCGAAAATATATTTCTTGTTTTCAAGGGCAATTTAGGAATTTCGCATGGGTGGGTAAGAAAGTTATAGGGTGGGTTAAGAAATTCACAAATTGGAGGTGCACAATTGGCTAGAGTTTACAGGCGTAAACAAGTAATAGAAAATATTATATTAACAAGTGACCAAATTATTCAAATCCCTTAAGTATCAGTGTTGATTATTGTGTTTATTTTCTTCTGATTAATCTGACATGACTACGATGAACTAACATAGCTGTTATACACAATCCCTTAGGCTATGTACACTAGGGTGTTGGAAAAAAATTCAATAGTTAAATGCTTGCAATGGGGTGTTGAATGGAGTGTTGAAAGTGATGTGAATTATTTGGTGTTGAAAACATTCAACATTTTGAATGAGGAGAGAGTAGTGCCCCATAAAATACTTTACAAAATTTTATTGATTGTTGTGAATATTTAGATTTTTAGTGTGTTGTGAATAATAGTAAAATAGAATGTTGAATTTTATTAGATAAAACGATTGTAATGAGTAAAAGTTGAATGTGTATTGAATTATTAAATAAAAGAAAGTAAAGATGATGTGAAATATAAAAGTGAAAGAAAAAAGTGTTGAATAATAAAACAATTATTCGTAAATACATAAATCAGTAACTTATACAACGATCCTTTATTTCTTGTGTCAGTCTGAAGTTAGAATTTTGTACCCCTAGATTCAATCTTTACACTCGTCAACACATAAACAACAAATCTATTAAAATTACGATAAGATAGTGATCTTCGAATGATAAAAACCTCTCGTTTCATAGCTCCGATATATTCTTCAGCCGTCAAATCTACTGCAAAAATCATACCAAGATGTCTCCTCCCTATCAAAAGTTGTCAAATTGTGTTTTTAACGTTTTAGAAAATTGATGCCATCATACCACGATGCATCCTTGTCATGCCATAAAGTACTGAAAATTCAGTTGATTGTGCCACTATTAAGATTACATTTCATATTATGTTTTTGTAACTAATTTAATTGACCAATTCTTACAAAACTTAAAAAGTGAATCAATAAACAAGAGAAGACGGTACTTTTGTGATTAACATTTCATATTATGTTTTCTCATCAAACATAAAATTAGAATATGATATAGACAATACTAAGTGATAAACTTCCATGGCAATCCAATGTGAAAAAACTTTATGTAAAGGATTCACTAGCTATCTTCATTTAATTTTTAGAAAAATCAAAACCATGTGGGACTTTGATAACATTGACATGTGTAATAGTTACTCATTTAATAGGTTCATTAATACAATGCTGGACCATTGCAATACTAGAGCTGGCAAAGATCAAAGAAAATTTAAGTTTGTGTCCCCATTGTCCTTTCTGCAGCCAATATGAGTGTGTTGGATCCACTCACACACACCACAAAAATACAACAACCACTCACATTTATGTTTTCTATTTTTACCATTTTTATTCATCACGGGACCCTTCTTTTGTCTTTTCATACACCATACTATCATTCAAGATCCCCTGCCGCAACCCTAGAGCCCCCACCCTCATAAATTCTCTTTTATCATGGAAAATTATCAAAATACCCTTTCCTTTCATAATTCAATGTTTACTACAAAAGGTTCTCCAAGCAGTTAAATTAACCTTAGTCACACAAACTATAAGTGCTCACCTTTTTAGGCTCTCAAGTCTTTTTGGTAATTAATAATGTATCCCTTTAATAAAATTAGAAAAAACACTCTTTTAAAAATTAGACCGATTTCATAGATCGAAATGTATAATGCACAGTTTAGATTATTGAATCATAATTATAATTAAATTTAAAAAATTGATATGATCCGACTAATTTATTGATCAGATGAGTTTCATATAAACTGATAATTTGATTTTTTTTATATTTATTTTCTAGTAATTATAATTTTTAAAGAAAAGTAAAAAGAGATATTTTGACAATAATAACCTTATATTTTGCTCACAGACAAAATTCTTCCCATTAATATATTGATTTTTAAAACAAATATAAAATACTACTATTTATTTTTTTATTTACGTAAATCATCTTTTCTATATAATTTACTTATTCATTTATTAAAAAATAAATATATTTATATAATATATATATATATATATATATATATATATATATATATATATATATATATATATATATATATATATATATATATATATATATTTATATTACTTTATATGTATTAAAAATATTTATTGATATTTTATTTATGCTAAATAGGGATATTAGTGTCATTTGCTAAATATATAATTTGTCTTTTATCATTTGTTCATCTTTCTTTCTTTTCACTTTTATTTATATCTACCAACTAAAAAATCATCTCACTTTCCTTTGACTTTCATTCTTACAACTTTCCTTCCTTTCACTTTCACTTTTAATCCAAACAAAGCATAAAATGGCTTAATATTTGCAATTGTTTTGGGTCCTAATCAATCTTCTTTGATTATGAAGGATGTTGTTATTTTCCTAACCAATCAGATTGGGTCTTCAAGAAACAATCTAAAGCACAATAATCAGAAGTCTAGTGATAGTTACTCTATTAATTAAATTTTGACTCAGGTTAAATTGGTTGGGAACAACACTATCAACACTATCTTTGGATTCCCTTGTTTAGGGCTAGTTCAAGTGTAATTTGTGACGAGGCTTTCAACTCTAATACAAATGTTGCAACTGCGGTGATATGTTTAGGTATTAGAAAATGACATTTTCTTTTTGAAAATCTTATGATTGGGTCCTCTATTTATACCAAATATTCAGTTGTTTTGAAGTCCATTGAAATAGTTAAAATTTGTACTTGGCATAAATTTTGGATAGCATTATGCATGTCAAAGCTGTCTCCAACATTTTTGATCTCTTTGAGGCTTAAAAATAAGTGGCATACATGTTTGGAGCAATCTAACAATAATAATAAATCATGATCACTCACGCATATAAGGAAGAGAATTCTTGTGTTGATTTTTTTATTTTATTTTTTTGCAAATATAGCTCTTAAAGCAAATTCCATCTTATTTTTTGACTCCATCTCTATTAGAATTAGGAATGATTATGTAAGAATGGATTAAATATATCTTTTTTTAGATTTTTTTTATTTGATTTAAATAGTTTTTTATTTGTATAAATTATCGTGTTTTTAATATTCGTATCTGTAATTTAATTTTTTTGAAAATGATCTCTGAATATTAAAATTCTTTTGATTTTTGTTTTAGAGATTAAAACTAAAAGGGTTAAATATATAAACCCCTTATAATATTAGCGAGATTCGCATTAGACCCCTGTAAAAAAAAAATTAATCGCCCCCTTATCTTATGTAGATTCTCTCACTGCTACCCCTTACTAGTCAGGTGTCATGGAATCTTGGCTTGTATTTTCACACGTGGCATTTACATTAATATTTTCTTCAATTTAAGTGAAGTCATCATCCAGCATGGCATAAATTTGCAAATTAGGGTTATTGTTTTTCCAATTTGTGTGTTGTTATTGTTCATTATAAACAACATCAACATTGTAGCTTTCCATATCCTTCGTGTTCCTAGAAAATTCATCGCGTCACCTCATCCAGCAACTTTCTCCTTGTCTGCACTCATCTTCTTCGTTATCAGACGTGTAGAAACACCATGGGTGGGAGCAAGTCCTCTTCAACGAATGAATTTGGAGTGGGTTTGCCCAAATGTGGTTGTAACTTGCCAATGAAGATGTGGGTCTCCAAGTCAATTGATAATCCCGACAGAAAATTCTGAAAATGCAAGAACATATTGGTGAGTAAATTTACGAATTCATGGTTTTTGTTATATGTAGTGTTATATGTGCTGATGATTATACGATGAAACTAGAGGATGGTTGTGGTCTTTTCTTGTGGGATGATTTGGTTGAAGGGATAGACGTTAATTCGTCCAGATGCTTACAATGTGATTCAGAGAAGACATACTTGAGAGAATTGGCTAAACAGATTGTGGACGAGATGGAATGTAGAGTAGGAATGCATAACAAATTGGAAAAACATAAGAGAAAGGTTGCAAATGAGAGGAGGAAAAATTTCTGGACGATGATTCTACTTGGCCTGTCTTGGATTATGTTTTCATTTATAGTTAAGTTATTGTAGGTAGAGTTAGGTTATCCATGTCAACACCAATTGTAATCCAAGTTTCTTATGAAGAATGAAATGTTAACTTATATATTTATTCATATCAATATTGTAATCCCTTTCAATATGTAATTCTATGTATTGATGTTAACTTGTATTGTAATTGCTTTGAATTATAATTTCAGGTCTGGTTGTAAATTTCACATATTAAGTTACGTATTGTTGAGGTATTTCATAACAGGAACACAAATCATATATATAACATGATAGTAGAAAAACCAACAATTATATAAAAGTAACATAAGTGCATAAGTCGGTTACATAAAGGATGCCCAAAACAAGCACATAATGGTGCATAAGTCACTACATAAAAGTTTCCTAAAACAAGCACACAATGGTGCATAATTAACTAACATAAAAGTTGCCCAAAATAAGCACATGTAGGTGCATTAGTCAGATACATAACAGTAATAATAAAACAGAAATTCATAAGTTTGTTGCGCAACACTTTAATCTTTCATCTTCATTGTCTTCCAAGTCTTCATCTTTCTAGTTGAAACTTCAAGTTTTGAGATTTTGGGTAAAATCTTTTCTTCAATTTCTGGTTGCACAATTGGTTGCTCTTCTGAACCATGGCCTCTGATAGGCTTTTTGAATCAAAACAATTTGATCCTCTCACTTTGCCTCCTTCTAATGACTGGTTTTGTTGGTTTTCTGTTGCCTTTTTTACCTTTATGTGAATCAACCACACAAGAGCCAGATTGACTCAGGACAGTTGGGATAGTTTCAGCATTACTTGGAACACCATTGTCATCACCATTAGCAACATCAATTTGAACACCAGTATGCTCCTCAGTATGGACAACAGTTTGTCCATCTTTAGTATGCTTCTCATTATGGACATCAGTTGGTCCATCATTAGTTTGCTCCTCATTATGAACATCAGTTTGTCCACCTGCAGTCTGCTCCTCAGTATGGACAACACTTTGTCTACCATCAGTCTGTTCCTTATTCTGGACACCACCTTGTCCACCATTAGTATGCTCCTCATTCTGGACACCAGTTGGTCCACACCTAACTGCAACTTTGCCTTTTCTCTACACAACCATCAGTGACACAAAAGTCAAAAAATGAATAGATGACAAAACCAATAATATATGTACATAATATAATAGGTTACCTTTATTTTAAGTGCATTTGGGTATTGTGTCTCTGCCTTGCATGTCAAAGCATTGTGCCCAAATTTATCATATTTTGTGCACTTGTATGCGACACCTAGTCTTCTCTTCCTTGCACCATCTTCTCCACTTTCTCTAATCCTAAGTTTCCTAGGTCTTCCAGGACTAGTCTTGTATGCAGGAGTCAGAGGTGGCTCCATCTCTACCTCAGGCCACATGTCTTGTCCATTGATTAGACTTACAAATTCACCATAACATTAGGCATATTTTTGTCTTGAGTAACAAACATCTACAAAGTCATCAAGGTTTTATTTTCTATAGCTCAAGGCAACCACAACATGCCTACAAGGTATTCCTACTAATTCCCAAAAATTACAATTACAGGGCCTTTTTAAGATGTCAACAATAAACCATGGGTGTTGTAGCTATGTGTAACCTAGAAAGTTTCAGCCATGGACCAGGTAGGCAACCAATGGCCACTATGAAAAACTTCATTATCTAGCATCTTTCTAGGGATAGGCATAACTTGATGTGCCCAATTTTCTACTTTAGTAACAGAAGTGGCTACCCTATTCATGAGATACTTTCTTATCCATTCACACATAATCAATATAGGCTTGTCCCTAGCAACTAGAATGGTAGCATTAAAAGACTCTGCTATGTTATTCATCAGGACATCACATTTTGGATAAAAAGTAAAGGCATGCTTACACCAGCTCTTTGGAGGTACTGCAATCAACCAACTCCAAGCATTAGGATCCACAGTCTTTAGTTCAATCAATCAACTTCAAGCATTAGGATCCAATGTCTTCCATCAGTAGTTGGATGAACCATCTCCAAATTTCCTTTGTTTCATTTTCAATAAGCCCAAATGCTAGTGAGAAGTATTGATCATTTGCATCCCTGCACACAACAATAAGTAACTGTCCACCATACTTTGTCTTCAAGTGGCATCCATCCACCCCCATAAATGGTCTACATTCATTGGTAAACCCTTTCTTACGGCCATTAAAACAGAAATAGAATGACCCAAACCTTGGTTGTATGGAAGGACAAGGTCTCTCAACATTAATTTTGGCTATATTCCCTGCATTAACTCTTGTTAATTCAGCTGCATACCTCAAGATGGAGGCATACTAATTATTAGTATCTCCTTCAATAATCCTTTTTGCTATTAACTTGACCCTCCATGCTCTTGATACAGTTATACCAACTGAAAAATTTCGCCTAATCTCTTGCATAATATCTCTTATCCTAACAGTTTCACATGTTTGCATCCTCTTTACCACATGCTTAGCCACCCACCTAGAACTTGCAGACTTGTTGTTCAGAACCCTAGCACATGTATGTTTATCTACAAGTGTTTTAATAGCAAAAGTTTGTCGGTGGCCCACCTTGGAGCATAAGACTAAAAACCCACACTTAGACTTACACACTACCCTTACCATGTGGGCCTCATTTTTTACAAAAGATATCTTTCTCCCATTAAGCACTGACCACTCCATAATAGCCTCTCTAAAGTCGTTGAGGGAATTAAATTTCATGCCCCACTTGAATTTAAAGTCTTTATTTAAGTGCTCTTTTCTATACTTGTCATACTTGGGCTTTTCTTCATCACAAGAGTCATTTGGATCATCATTATTCAATTCATCACTGTGGTATTGGTCATCCTCATCCATACTCTTATTGGGCTTACCAAAAAGCCCACTAAGACTATTATCTACATTTAGCGGCAAAGTTACATCTATTTCTTCATCAAAACCATCAGCAAGACCAGTTGCTCTATCATCCTCACTATCATCCAGTCCTTCAACACTTTAATCTTCCAACACATCCAAATCCTTTTCCTCATTCACACAATTAGGTTCCCTATCACCGCGATCAAATTCCTTACTCATATAGTGTTCCACATACAAATATCTAGTGGTATTCCGCAAACTAAAATACAATGCGAAATCTACAGCATCGTCATCTTTTCTTATCAAGATAAACCCTTTTTGGATTTCTAAGACTTTTGCCCAAACCCTAAAACTACCCTCATTATACCCCAACCTAATAACTAACTTTCCAATGCTATCCAATGTCCCACTAGCAACTTGCATACCTGTAATGGTTGAATCAGTACCCCCTATGTAAATGATTTCTTCATTAGCAACCCTAACGAACTCACCACCATGATGAACAGTGACATCGAAATGCACTGATTCCTGAAAATAATGAACACCAAATCATATAACATCACATTTCGTAAAACACTTTACCAAAATTTTGCAAACTGAGAATCCACCTGAAACTTTATGTGTGCGTCATCTTCAACCTTGCTTGTTCTGGGTTTTTTTTCCGTCTTCTTCCTCATCGTGTTCTCCGCCCTAAGCCCTAATTCTTGTTACATGGGGGTGTTTGATATATGGACAGTGTTAATAGGCCAACTAATGTTACAATAAATAAAAGATATTACATGTGTGTAATAAAACTGCATTTGTGGCAAGTACAACCCAAGATTCCATGACACCTAAGCATCAGGGGGTTCCAGCGAGGGAATCTACAAAACATCAAGGGACGTTTAAAAAAAAAACATTACCAGGATCTAAAAATGAGAATTCGCTAACATTACAGAGGTTTATATTTTTAACTCAAACTAAAAAGAATTTAAAATTTAAAGATCATTTAAAAAAAATTATATGGTATGAAGGGTGGTACTTATAGATCATTTTAAAATAACTTATTGTTTTTTAATTTATTTAAAATTGTCAATTGCCACAAATAATATGGGATGGGATGAAGGGTAGTACTTAAACTCCATAATTAATGAACCGTTGTGGATGACAGCTTGATTAGCTAAGTTATTTTGCTTTTTACCTTATTAATATAACTAAGTGCTTCCATGCATCTCAAGTTAAATAGAGTCCATGTCTCCATGATAACTAAAGATTCTATATTTTAAAAGTAATAAAGCTTTTTATAACTTCTATACAGGCTTCTGTGTCACCTTTTCCTAATGCCAGTCCTTTAGTTAATACTTGTGATATAAGACTTTTTATATGTGCATCTCAATAATGGATAAAAATCAATGCAACAACATAAGAGATTATGAAAATGGAAATGGATTCGGTGACTTTTCGCGAAAAGTCACGGTTACTTTAGTGGAAATTGAGTTGTATATGGCAGGAAAAAATAATTAATAATTAATATATAAATCAAAGAAATGTAAAATAAGAGAGCATAAGGTAAAGTCATGGTTACTTTCATACCTTAAAGTCACTCAAACCTTGTTCATAAAAATGAGTTTTGCTATGTTGACACTGTTTTTCCTACACCGTATTTTATACTGTATGCACTTATAAAGCAAATTCATAATGCACAGAAACCATAGTTCGGCTAAAATATAAAAAGACAATAAAAGTATATTTTTAGGGATACAATACGATGTGGGTGTTAAAAGTAGTGTCACCATAGCTTTTCTCTATGAAAAACTACGTGCTTAAAACATAAAATTAGTGAGGGAATTATAGATAACAAAAACTTGAAAATATTTAAGTTCGTTTCTCTTTGATAAAAAAAAGTTATTTGATTTATAAATATCTACGATCTATTTACAATATTGTTATCAACAATTGAATCTTGAATCAACAATTTACAACCTTATCCCAATTAACAATTGACAATTGAACTACTCCATTTTATTAAAGAATAATTCAATATTTAGAAGTTGAGTCCAGAATTACTGGTTGTGTTTAGAAGTTCTGATGTTCTGGTGTTGCTCAGAAGCAGTAGAACTTCTGAGGTTGTGTCCATAAGTATATTTAACTTCTGGATTTCTTTAACATAGCTGTTAAGTTTAGTTTTAAGGGTACTTTAGTATTTACTATTTATGTACATTTTATCTTGGTCACTAAGTTTACTCTATTAGGGTCTATGTGGCAATTTTTCCCCTTGTATAAATAGACTAGTAGTAGATGTCATTTATAACAACAATCCTTATTTCTTTCTCCTTTGTGTAGTCGTCATTCTCTCATTATTCTCTCATTATTCCAATCATCTTTGATTCTTGTGCACCAACAAAAATCTAGAGCTTCTGGTTAGAAACATAGGGAAACACGAGTGAACGTGAGTTTGTGTTGTGTGATTGATTTTGTTTCTGGGTTCACGTTGAATCTTTGAACAAAATTGTAACAGAATCACATTTTCTGATTTTGTGGGTTGGGAAACACTGTGAGTGAAGATCTGAGTGTACTTTACAAGATAGAAGATGAACGAAAACGGAAATATGAGTATCAAACTTCTAGTTTTTGAAGGCAAGAACCGGAACAAATGGATGATTCAGATGCGTGTGTTATTTGGGGCTCAAGATGTTCTGGAACTTGTTACTGATGGGTATATTCAGGTTGCAGAAGATGCAACAGAAGAAGATAGAGAGGCGTAGAGAAGCAAGAGGAAGAAATATTAGAAGGCGTTGTTCTTTATCCATCAGTATGTGGATGTGAACGTGTTTGAGAAGATTGCAAATTCGATGACGTCAAAGGAGGCGTGGGACACACTTGTCATATGTTACGGTGGTGACGCATCAGTGAAGAAGGTAAAGCTTCAGTCCTTGAGAAAGCAATATGAGAATCTCAACATGAAGAAGAATGACAAGGTTTCAGAGTATATCTCTAGAGTGATTCTGATCACTAATGAGATGAAGGCTTATGGAGAAACCCTTTATGAACAAGTAATCATAAAGAAGGTATTGAGGTCACTTACTCCTCAATTTGATTACATTGTTGTAGCAATTGAACATTCTAAAGATCTGGAAATCTTGAGAATAGAAGAGCTGCAAAGTAGTCTAGAAGCGCATGAGTTGCGTCTGACTGAAAGAACTTCTGAGAGGAAAGTTGAGC
The DNA here is from genome assembly GCA_021764765.1 of Vicia sativa. Classification (NCBI taxonomy): domain Eukaryota; kingdom Viridiplantae; phylum Streptophyta; class Magnoliopsida; order Fabales; family Fabaceae; genus Vicia; species Vicia sativa. Next base: position 295,479,800 of record CM038792.1, read on the forward strand.
AGGCTCTAAAAGTTTCTTTTGTCATGAAGGACCAGAAGACTTCTTGGTTAGAGGCCAAGAATAGACGTGGTGATAGATTCCAGAAGTCAGAAACCTCAACTTTTGATGAGAAGAAACATTAGAAGAGAAAGGAGAAGAAGAAAGTTCAATGTTACTGTTGTAAGCAGTTTGGCCATTTGGCTAGAGATTGTTGGTCAAACAAAGGAAGGAAATCAGAAGAAGCAAACTTAGCCAGCGGAGATTCAGATGATGAACCTGTGCTATTGATGGCTTCTGAGTCTGATAGAAGATGTTTGGCAGATTGGTGGTATATGGACACTGGCTGTTCAAATCACTTGACTGGAAACAAACAATGGTTGACATATTTTGACTCCAAAAGGAGGTCAAAGATCAGATGTGCTGATGATAAGTACCTTAATGCAGAAGGTATGGGAAATGTCAAAGTCAAGGTGAAGAGTGGGAAGAATGTTCTGATCAAGGATGTTTGGTATGTTCCTAGAATCAAAAGCAATCTGATGAGTGTGGGTCAGCTCATTGAGAAAGGTTTCTCAGTTGTTATGAAGAATAATCTTTTGAAGATGTATGATTCCAATCAGAAGTTGATTATGCAATCTGAACAGGGAAGCAACAGAACATTCAAGGTGAATGTAGAAACATCTGAAACAGAGTGTCTTAGTGCAGAAGGCTCTGAAGGAGATAGTAAGTTGCGGCACAAGAGATTGGGGCATCTGAACTATAGAAGCTTAGGGCATCTAAGTTCTAAGAAGCTCGTACGTGGAATTCTGAAGATTGTGAAGCCTGAGAAGTCATGTGAAGTATGCATGAAAGGCAAACAACCCAGATTTCCATTTGTATTAGAAGTAGCCCCAAGAGCAAAACATGCTCTGGGAGTAGTATATTCTGATGTGTGTGGACCATTTCCAAAACCTTCACTTGGAGGAAATAGGTATTTTGTGTCTTTTGTGGATGAGTTCACAAGAATGATGTGTATAACACTCATCAAGTTTAAGAATTAGGTGTTTACAGAATTCCAGAAGTTCAAGGTGAAGGCTGAGAATCAAAGTGGTCAGAAGTTAAAGATTCTAAGAACGAATGGTGGAGGTGAGTATAACTCTACATAATACCAGAAGTTTTGTGATGAGAATGGAATTGAGCATGAAGTTACTGCTCCTTATAATCCTCAACACAATGGTCTTGCTGAACAAATAAATCGTACTTTGCTTGATATGATGAGAAGTATGCTAAAAGAGAAGAAGCTTCCTCACAACATATAGGGAGAAGTTGTTGCTACTGCAACATATGTGCTCAATAGGTGTACAACAGAAGCTGGAGGGAATTGTTCCTTTAGAGAAGTGGACTAGAGAGAAGCAAAGTATTAGTCATATGAAGGTTTTTGGTTCTGTGTGTTACAAACACGTTACAAAAGTTAGAAGGAAGAAGTTGGATGATAGAAGCAAAGTGATGTTACTAGTGGGGTACCACAGTACAGGTGCATACAAACTTTATTGTCCAGAAACTAACAAAGTTGAAGTCAGCAGAGACGTTATTGTGAAAGAGTAAGAAGTTTGGGATTGGAGTAAGTCTCAACCAACTTCTGATGTAGACATAACTTCTGAAGACGAGTCAGAAGTTGAAAGTTCTGAAGAAGAGTAAGAGTCAGAAGATGATTTTGAAGACTCTAAAGATGAAGATGATGAATCTGATTCTGATCCAGATTCTGATGATGATCCAGAATCTGGTGGTGATCATGTTTCTGGAAGGGAAAACTCTGAAGACGTAGGTTCTGGAGGACAAGCTTATGGAGATGATCATATTTTTGGAGGTGGAAATTCTGAAGATAGGGTTTTTGGACAAGGTCCATAAGTTAATGTTGTTCTAAGTTCTGAAGAAAATGCAAACAAGTTCAGAGGCTATAAAGAATCAGAACTATACCTAGAAGGTTTGCAGATTTTGACATGTTGCAAGACACCGAAGTTGACTCAGAGGGAGAAGTCATTCAGTGTGCCATGTTAGTAGATTCTGAACCTTTGGGTATAGAAGAAGCACTCAAGAAGAAAGTCTGGCTGAATTCCATGAAAGAAGAATTTGAGGCAATAAAAAGAAACAAACTTGGGAATTGACTAAGCTTCCGAAGAAGAAGAAAGCCATCAGCGTCAGATGGGTTTTCAAGGTGAAGCTTAAGTCAGATGGATCAGTTGGTAAACACAAAGCAAGGCTAGTGGCCAAAGGTTTTCTTCAGAAACCTGAACTAGATTACTTTGAGGTATTTGCACCTGTAGCTAGAAATGAAACAATCAGAATGGTGATTGCTTTAGCTGCAAATAGAAATTGGCCTCTGATGCATTTGGATGTGAAGTCAGCATTTCTCAATGGTCCATTACAAAAAGAGGTATACGTGTCACAACCTCCTGGATTTGTAAAAAATAATCAGGAAGGGATGGTATACAAGTTACATAAAGCCTTGTATAGATTGAAACAAGCGCCCAAAGCTTGGAATCTGAAAATTGATTCATTTTTCAAGAGGCAGAAGTTTCAGAAATGTGATATGGAGTATGGCGTGTATGTGCAACATTATGATAGCAATATGATTATGGTGTGTCTTTATGTTGACGATATATTACTAACAGGAAGCTATCCAGAAGATATAGTAAAGTTCAAAGAAGTTCTGATGATTGAGTTTGAGATGACAGATCTAGGAAATATGGTGTATTTTCTAGGGATGGAGATTCTGTACTCAGAGAAGTGTATCCTTCTACATCACCTGAAGTATGAACTTGAACTTCTAAAGATATTTAAGCTGCAGAATTGTAAAGTTGATGTGACACCATTAGAAACCAATCATAAATTGGATTCTGACTCTGATGGTGATTCTGTGGATGCTACAACCTTCAAGCAGTTGATTGGTTCTCTTAGGTATTTGTGCAATACCAGACCTGACATTTTCTATGCAATTGGAATGGTCAGCAAATTTATGAGTAATCCAAAGTGGTCCCATTATCAAGTTTCCATCAGGATTCTAAGGTTTATAAAGGGAACTCTGAAATATGGAGTGATATTTCCCTCTGGAAGAAAGATAGAACCAGAATTAGTGAGTTATTTTGATTCTAACTGGTGTGGATATAGAGTTGACAGAAGAAGTACCTCTGGTTACTTGTTCAAGTTTCTGGGTGGTCCTATTTCTTAGAGTTCCAAGAAACAACCTATTATGACTCTGCCAACATGTGAAGCTGAGTATATTGCAGGCATTGTAGCTATATGTCAAGCTATTTGGCTTCTGAATCTTCTGAAGGATTTGAAGATTGTGATAGAGATACCTCTGAAGTTGTTGATTGATAACAAGTTTGAAATCAATCTTGCCAGAAATCATGTGTTACACGGAAGAAGCACACATAATGAGACTAAGTATCATTTCTTGAGAAGCCAGGTCCAGAATGGAACATTAGAAGTTGTGCACTGTAGCACCCAGAAGCAGTTGGTAGATGTTCTGACGAAGGAAATCAAGACGAATCAATTTCTCCCCTTAAGGGATGGAATAGGTGTGGTTAGTTTTGTTTAGGAATATGAATTAAGGGATGGTATTGAAGAATAATTCAATATTCAGAAGTTGAGTCCAGAACTTCTGGTTGTGTTCAGAAGTTCTGATGTTCTGGTGTTGCTTGGAAGTAGTAGAACTTCTGAGGTTGCGTTCAGAAGTATAATTAACTTTTGGGTTTCTTTAGCATAGCTGTTAAGTTTAGTTTTAAGGGTACTTTAGTATTTACTATTTATGTACCTTTTATCTTGGTCACTAAGTTTACTCTATTAGGGCCTATGTGGCAATTTTTCTCCTTGTATAAATAGACTAGTAGTAGATGTCATTTATAACAACAATCTTTATTTCTTTATCCTTTATGTAGCTGTCATTCTCTCATTATTCTCCCATTATTCCAATCATATTTTATTCTTGTGCACCAACACATTCATCCTACCTCGTTTCTAAGTTTAACAATGAAAGAATTATATCATTATAAAATTTTTGATATTTATCTATAAATATTTTTAGTGACTGTCATATCTATCATAGATATAGTAGGTTTATATTCATAGAAAATATGTTAAATGCATGTATGTTTAAGTATTTCTTTAGATGTGTAAAAATTAAAAATGTTTATATTAAAAAATGAAAAATGGAAATGGAAATTTTTTTAAAGCGTAAAAATGGATTTTTCATTTTTATCACTAGCCTAAATTTAAAATTTTCTCTGAAATTAATCTAGTTTTCATATCATAGTTTTTTTTCCATTCAGCTCCAAACCACATAAAGTTACGTGCTTCCCCATTAATTCTCGAATTTTTTAGTTTTCCGTTTCACTCTTGAATCCATTTCTTCCATTTCGTTATATTCATTATCAACCTTTAGTTCACCGCTTCTCTGATTTTGTTGAATTCGTTGCTTCTTCCATTATGTTCATCGTTTCACCCTAGCACCATCAACCTTCATCTCACATCCTCTTCAAAAATTTTAGTTTGCGTCCTCTTTGTCGTCAACAATCAGTCTGTGTCCTTCTTAACCACAACATTTAGGTCATTTCTGCTTTGCTTCAATTCTAGTATGTGTAAACACTATTTCCTTTAAATTTCCGTTTTCGTTTATTGATTTTATATATTACTTTTTGACTTTTTTTTGTTCTTGTTTATGTAAATATCGTTAGCCTTTGAGTTCTGCTACATCATCGCCGCATCGTCGACATCAACACAATTTGGTACTATAAAGTTTTGATAGAATTTGGGCGGACTATTATTTATATCATTATAGTATGATTTCTTCTTAAGTTCTATGAATACTTTTATTTTTTCTTAGGTTATGTACTTTTTCAACTTACATGTACTCTAATTTTAAATGTGCTTTTTGTTCTATTGTGGAATGAGAAATGAAGAAGATTGCAGAAATTACGGTAGAGCGAAGCTTCCCGAGTAATTATGTGATACGACACCATGGATCAAAGGTTGTGATCACATTATTTCTTAAACTGTAGGCGTTGATCCTGAATCAACGTCATTAATTGGTGTCGATCTTGAATTGACACGACTAATCCTCGAAACGAAGGATCATAGAAGGGACCTGCATTGTTAGAAATCTAATATCTAAGTCAGCTTAGGATTGACACGGCTAATCCCTTATTTTCTTTGTGTCTTTCCTCTTCTCTAAGAGAGTTTTTACATAATTAACCACCGACACCCTTTCAAAGCCTCAAAGCTCCAAAGTCGTAAATGTTAGCCTTCTTTTTCGCTTTACAACTTTTGACCTTACATTTTAAAGTACATTCTCTTAACTTCAGCTTTTCATTCAATCATTTACTGTATTTTGATTAAGATGAACGATAACCCTATTTCATAGAGAGTGATTTGGTAGGTAGAGATTCTTCCTCTTCAAGCGGGAAAATGAAGTTTGAACTACATTCCCTTCCCTATGTCCGTAGGAATTTTAAATTGGATATCTTTTCTCTGATTAGTGATCCTAAAAAACAAGGAGAATCCAAGGACTCTTTTATGAGGGAACTTTGTCAGGAGGACCTTCAGGAGCTATCCTTTTAGGGAAAACTTGTGATGGAGAGGTCCCTATTGAGGAACCATTGCCTTCTCATGTCTTGACCGAGGAAGATAAATAAACTACCCAACAAATGAGGGAACCTATTAGTATCTTTGTCCGACTATATAGGTGAATAAGTGGTCGTGAGTCCAACGATGTTAGAATCAATCATCATTTGGAATGCCATGGACAGTCTAATGATCTTCCTTGGACCAATCTTGGTGATCACTCTAAATTTGGATAAATGGTCCGCAAGGGACTTCAGATAGTTGAGTCGGTTAACACAAATAGATACCATTAGTGTCCGCTAAAGTGGTTGGGACTATTTCATCTTGAAAATTGTCGAGGCTATAATGAAAGCTGACATTACGGTCGACAACCTCTTAGATTAGTTTATTCTACCAGTAGGCCCGGAGGAGATGATATGCAACATTTTTTTAGGGTTGTACGGTTCCTGTATATGAAAATCTCTTCACCAGGTTTGGAATTTGTTTACCTTTCTTTGATTTTGAGGTGACTACGACGGATCCTTTAATATTTTCCTCCTTGAAGCATTATCATGGAGATTAGGCTTTTATAAAGGTATTCCAACTCAGTGCCGAGTATAAATCTTGGAAGCCTTCTCTGGAGCCATTTTTCAATTTTTTTTACTATGGATGATTACCTACCAGGATGATACCAGAGGTTAGGAATTGGTCTCCTTTCATCCCCAAGTACTTCAGTTCAACCCTTTAACCATTGACTAGGGTAATTTTCTTGAACATTTCATTCTAGTGAAACCTGTTACTCCTAAGGCTTGTTTCGCCTTTTGTTTGTCTTCAAACCCAATGGGATGTGCCCATTTTTTGTAAATATGGTTTCATGAAGTACTGGTATAGAGCTCATTTCCTTCGACCTCTTTCTTCTTACCATTCCGAGCTAAATCCTTTATCCTCCAAGGAGGTGAGAAAGAAAGAGGATTTATGCGCTTGGTATGAATGAATCAGCTATTAAGAGGGATTTGGTCCTGATGAAGTGTCATATTCTCATCAAAATAAAATAGGATTGACACTCCAATGATTATTAGTGTGCCCGGTCATGCCGTGAGACAAAAAAAGCTTTGATGAGGATGGGAATCTGAGGCTTTTTTTAACAAGTGTAACTTGTGCCTTGCACATAAGATGGATTTGTTGTAGAAGGCTCACACGTTCACCTAAGATAAGGGTATTACGAGTGACTTATCTAGCCGGATGTTGGTGGCTCTTGTTGCTGCTGCTACTTCTGCTCTTGGGGTTCTTCTGGTACCAGATGCATTTGTTCCCCCGATGATAGTTACTACTACTACTATCCCGAGCATAAGTCATGAGATGGAACAATATACTAATGTGGTAGTTGGCTTCTCTATCTTTGATCCTTCGCCATATCCTTCTATTGTCAAGAGGAGTTCGGGTGATAGTCTTTCCACTCTTGTTGAAGGTGGTTCTCCTAATAGATTTTCCTATCATAGGGTGACTAATCAGAGGCTCTTACTCCTTTCTTTCATCTTTCTTCTATTCTTCCATCTCAAATATATATTAACCTGAAGGAATTTTCTACTACTATAGCCAACGAGGTCCTAACCTTTGTTTGGAGCTTATTTATTACTAACATGAGGGGTCTTTTTGCATATGCTTTTGAACCTTGTTTAAGGTCAGATCCCTTGTTTTGATGGAAATTTCTGACCAGAATGATATAATGGGCTCTGGCGACCTTTCTATGGAGCAGGATGAGCTGAAGGATAAATGTGAGGCCCTTGGGCGGGAAATTTTGAGGCTGGGGAGGGGTTATCTGAGATGCAGGAAAAGGTTGACCTTGATGATTCTTTGTAGGAACGGGTAGATCAGTATGGTTCTATGTCAACTATGACTGCTCAAATAATGAGATTAAAGGCATTTCTTGCCAAGGGAGAGAGACATTGGAAGAAGGCTTTTGAAGATGCGGAAGAAGTGTGTCATGCATTCGTGGATTGTATTATTTTTAAATAGATGGAGCGTGACCGTATAAATGATTATAAAGGCCTTGATGAGGAAGTTATTACAATAAGATTTGGTTATGCAATTATATCTCTGAGTTTTGATGATAACAAAGAGTATGTTTGAGTGAAAAATTTTGTTACTCTAATGTTTGTTGTATTTTTAAAAATAAACAAACATGTTCTGCTTATGATGGATGGCGTGGCCAAGACATTAGAAAAGAAAATGCTCCGCTTCTAAGCTTCAAAGGTTCTGATAAAAAAGTAGCAAGGAAAGCTTCTGAAGGTTCTAAAGCTAAGTTACTCTGATACGTCAGTCTGAAAAACCAGTCTGAAGATCTCAAGACAAAATTTTTGAGTGAATGTTATCCAAGTTATTGAAGACTCAAGTTTCATAAGACAAAGGGTTCTGAAGACCAAGTGCTTAAAGACTCTGAAGACGTGGCGCTGAAGACTCTAAAGACTTGAAGTTCTTATGAACTTAGTTACGATACAAGGTTACAAGACCAAGTGCAGAAGACTCTGAAGATGTGGTTCTGAAGACTCTGAAGATGTGGTTCTGAAGACTCTGAATACTTGATGTTCTTTCAACCTTATGATACGATACAAAGTTCTTCAAAACCAAGTGCTAAGGACTCTGAAAAGGAAGATCTAAAGACTCTAAAGGCTTGAAGTTTTGATTAAACAGAAGTTAGATTATCTCCTCTTACTCATGACAGCAAAAGCATATTAAGTACAGAAGGTTAGAAGATAACGTCAATGTGGTATAACAGTACATGGTACAAACAAACGTTTCATTCCACTACCATGAAGTACGGACGCTGCATACGATCTTGTCCCCCATGTTCTCTCAAGCCTCCATAAATTTTATATTTCTAGATGCACCTTCCAACGGTCACATCACATGCATGGCTATAAAGGCTTGAGGAGTTGAAGAAACAACTGCTAACACGTTGCTTATTTCACGAGGAAACTCATTACACTCAAAAGCTATTATTCTTTGTAAAAAGTTGTATATTCTTTTAAGTCATTTGCACTAAAAATCTGCTTACATATAAGCTTGTTTAGAAGCATATTTACTTGTAAACAAACTTGTTATCAAACTAATGTTTGATTGTTCCTTGAGAGACCAGTTGGGTCAGCATTCTCGAGAAGTCTAGGACAATTAGTTGTAGAGGTTTGTTAGTCACACACAGTTGGTGTGTGCAGGTGTTAGTCACTTCCAGTTGGGTTGTGCAAGTGTAATAATCAGTTGGATTATTGGATTATGTCCTCGTTGGAGTGAGGCAAATTACCTCAGAATGGTAGACTAGAGTAGCTTGAGGTTTTCAAGTGAACTAGTATAAAAATATTGTGCTTTTTACTGCTTTCATATTCTTTCAATCTTTATCAAGAGCAAAAGCATTTATTTTTAAAGGGGGTTGTGTTTTAAAAGAAAAGTTTTTCAAAGGAGAAAACCAAATTCAAACCCCCTTTTCTTGTGTTTTTCTCACCTTCAAGAAGCATCAGATCTCTGGTTCTGAAGTGATAAAAAACGGTAGATATTTTATCAAGCACCTAACAGTGTTCAACACCGATCTAGTGTGAAAAAAACAATGATTGCTCACAACAACAATGTAGTTGTTATTGCTTTTGATAAAGAAGATAATCTTATAGTTCAAAACCTTCGATCTTTGATGGAGAAAGATTTAACTATTAGAAAGACAGGATAAGAATTCTTCTCCTTGGATTCAATATAGATCTATGGAGACCTATGGTAACTTCTTTGAAATTGGCGAAGTATCTTGACAACACCAGTCTTGAGGAACTTATTAGTTCTTTAAGAATTCATAAAATTGAACTTCAACAAGATGAACCTCAGAAGGGAGGTAAATCCATTTCTCTCAAGTTTATGTCTAAGAATAAAAAGACTTATCAAGCAATGGAGGAATCAGAAGATGCTGAAGAAGACTCAGATGAAGATAAATTATCTCTGATCTCTAGAAAGATAAAAAACTGTGGAAACACAGACAAAGTAATTTCAAAGGGTCAAGGAAACTTAAGGATAGACAAGAGTCTACATCTGACTAAAGAAGAGATACAAAGAAGTAAGTCATATGCTATGAATGTAAAGAACTTGGGCATTACAAAAATGATTGTCCTTAGCTTAGAAGAGAAAGAAAACCTAAGAAGGTTTTCAAAGCCAAAAAAATTTTATTGGCAACTTGGGATGATTTGAATTCAGAAGAAGAAGATTTTGATGAAGAACATGCTAATGTCTCTCTTGTGATGGAGACCAGTACTAGCATACCAGTATCAAAAGACGAACTACTTCTTGGTGAAGAGTTAGATTCTGATGAAGACGGTGAGGTACTTTCTTCCCTTTCTCGTTCTGAACTAGAATTAGGATTAGCTGAACTTATGAAAAGGTATCAGCTTCTTCTAAGCAATCACAAAGATTTGAAAAAGACTTTTGTCACTGCCTCTGAAACTTCTACTAAGAGTGAGCCAAATATTTTAGCTTTAAATGAAAAATATTTTCTTTAGAAAGATTAAAGGCATCTCTTAAAAGTAAAGTCTCTAAACTAGAAGAAGAGATCACTTCTAGCATATCTACCTCTGATGAAATTGTAAGATATGATAGAGTTTTTCAACACTTTCTTCAGAGGTAGATATGCTAGAAGTGAAAAGCCAATGGATGAGACTGAGAGTATGAAACTAATACCTCTATTTGAACAATTTGTGCTTGCGAGAACTGAATTAGAATGTTCAAAATCAGAAGAATCAGATTCTGATGCATCACAATCACTAACACAGAAGGAAAATTCTAAACCAAAATATAATGCACGAATTCCATACAATTATACAGCTACACAAAAATCCAAAGGTGTAAAGAACTATGGAAAGACTAATGATATTGGACCCAAAGTATGGGTACCAAAAGATCAGATTGTTTATGTTGTAGATGTTCTAGATAGTGCTTCTGAGACACCAATTATTGCACCTGGAGAATGGATGCTTTCCACACATGCTGGGATGAAAATCTATGTTCCAAGATTTGGAACTTAAATCCAGAAGGCATTATGAATTGTCAGAACATATTTGTTCTGAAAGAAGTTGTGAAGAGTCAGAAGGAAACTCATCAGACTTAACAGCGTAATTTTTGTATCTTTTAGTTTTTGATCTCAAACATCAGAAGATGCATTTATCATAAGTGTATTTGATTAAATTGAAACCTTTTGGTTTTTCCAGATTTTGAGAATATCAAGCGTATCTTTTATTAAGTGTAGTGATTAACGCATGTAACCCTTCGGTTATCCTTTATCATCAGACGCTATCTAATCTAGATAATGAGCAGTATGCTAATTCTTGAAATTGATCCTTCATGATTATCTTCATTAATTACTCCTCATGATTACGCTATTTTTAAATTATTTTAATTATTTATATATTTTATTATTTTAAGTCTTATGGGTATTTTTTATGTTACGTATTTAAATATTCTCTCTCTCTCTCTCTCTCTCTCTCTATATATATATATATATATATATATATATATATATATATATATATATATATAGCTTATTTTCTTCTCACCTTTTCACCTCCTCTAGTTTTTCTAAAAACCCTAAACCCTAAAATCATTCTCTTTCAAACTGTCAATAAATTTTTCTCTACAATCTTCACTTATTCATCTTTCCCTCCTTACATAATCGTCATGATGACTATAGAACAACAAGAAGCTGTCAAATTTATAGAATAAATGGAACAAGCTTCAAACCTCAACGCATTTACAAGGGCTTCATCATCAACAACAATTACAACATCCACTCCATCATCAATAGTTGCTCCTCCATCAACTTTTGTCAAGGTTGGTTCATTATCTAGTAAAAGAATCGATGAAACCCATATCACACAGAAAGCTCTTCAAGTTTATTGCAACCTAGATCCAAAGAACTTGGTAGTACTTAAGGAGTTCATGGTTGATTTTGAAAATCTTGCCAATAATGGTTGTAGTATAAACGAATAATTGAAGGCTCAAGGTTGGAAAGCCTTCTTCAAATGGCTTCATGGTCCTACCTATGAACCCTTAGTGAAGGAATTCTATAATAATGCAGACTGTGATGATCTACACATTGTCTTCGATGAAATTATGCAAAGGATTATTATTACAAAAAAATCTATTGCATATTTATTGGGATTAAGGTTCTTGGGAGGAAAGTGCACCTTTTTCATGGATTTTAAGTCAAATGAGCATAAGAGACGCCTTCAATCTCTATTGTTTAAAAACCACTCCATAGAGAAGAAAGATTATAAGAGAAAGGATCTTCATGATAATCTCAAAATTTGGCAAAAACTCATTCTAGGCTGCATAAACCCTAGACCTTCCACCAGCTCTGCAGATTACTTCAACATCAGCCAACAATTTATGTCATACTTTTTGATGACCAAGAAGAAAGTGAATCTTCCTTTTGTTCTCTTCAGTCATCTGAAAGAGATCATTAGGAAAACAAGAACCACAACAGATCCAACGAAGAAGGTTCCCAACTACATTCCATGTGGGCGTCTGATTACATATATTCTTGTTGAAAGTGGTCTGGTAGCATTTTTTATAGAAGAAGTAAAGTGTATTGATTATCTGGTTCCTAGAATTGGTGAACCATTCACAGTGCAAACTCTAGAAAAATATGAAGATTATTTCTGAGATCAAAAAGAGACATCAACTCGACATGACTGGAATTCTCGACAGAGTTCCCATTAAAAATTTTCCTTTGTTTACCATCTCAAGAAATCTGATAGAAGTGGCGAAATATATTGAGTCAATGAGTAAGGTTGATCATGATGTATCTATTACATTTGATGAAGAATAAGAGGATTTCTCTAAAGGTAAGAGAAAGAAAAGAACATATGGTTCTGATTTTGGCTGAGAAACGCCCAAGTAAGTCACCCTTTGCAACCTCTTTCTCAATTCCTGCTCCCAAAACGCTAAATGCTTCACCAACCATCTCTAAACCAAATTCTTCTACTACCACTCTCTCATTAACCTTCTCCTCAACATCCTTTTATGATATCATAACCACCATCCTAACTCCCACCTCTGCAACAATCTAAACCACCTCTGATGTATTTGCTTCATTCTCAATTCCATCTCATCACATCTCAAAACAAATAGTTGACGTTGTTGTGTATTTAACAATAACTCCATCTATCATGGATCCCATTTCGTTAACACCGATTATCACTTTCACTCCTTTCGTTGTGACATCTGTACCAGAATTTCAAACACCGCAAACTCTTATTAGTCACTTCGATGACCACCTGACTCCCCTCAATAAACAATCATCTAATTCTGATCAAAACACAGTTTGTCTTGATCATCTTTCACCCACAAACCTTGATGAATCTGGAAGAATGGCAGCAGATATCCATGAAACTTTTGAGATTTCTCTAACCGAGTTAGATCAAATGTTTGAACTTCTGGGACTCACTGAAGTTGTTCACCCATCTGAACCCCTTTCTTCTGATTTATCACTGATCATCTATGAGAAACCTCAACTTTTTTAGGGATAAGGCACAAAAAAGGGGTTGTAAGCTCAATGAAGAGGCTAGGAATAACTCTTCTCACAAGGATCTAGATGCCACATGGGCACATTTTGAGCTATGGATAAAGTCTGAGGTTGAAAGAATCTTCAAATTCTATGCAACTTCAAGGACAAAAGCAGTAGAGCTTATAAAACAGAAGGAGGAAGAAACGAAAATAATTCGTGCCTTCCAACTTATTGCTCAGAATAAAAAGGAAACAAAAGCTAAGGATCTTCTAATTTCTCCAAAGGAAGATTCCAGGTTAAAAGCTGAAGAGGATGAGAGATTCCGAGCCAAACAGGAAAGAATGGCTGCTGAAATAAAGAATTTTGAAGAATCTTATCAAGTTGCTATGGTTGAACATTCAACAGAACATCAATTCAAGGTCATGAATACTGCTATTGAAGAGATCAAAGCATATCAGAAAAAAGTAAAACAGAGTCTCAAAGAGCAGAAAATGGTCAATGAAAATGTTCAGGATATGTTGGAATTGATTCTCAAGAAGATCTATGGACCAAATCTCCCTCCTTCTAACTCTTAGAACTAATACTTCTAAATCGTTTTAGTGTTTTCCTTTAAACTTTTATCATTGTTTTGATGAATGTTGTAACTCCATGTTTTCTCTTTTCCAATAAATGAAATTGTCCTTCTTTATTCTCTATTTCTTTTATTTGTGTTTTTCACATTTTTAAAATATAACTTTTTTATTATGACCAAAAGAGGGAGTAGTTAAAGAATTAATTTTGATTCTCAATGATCAAATTCTTTCAAAAATGCTGCTTACATTCTAACCAAATATAAACTCTTTTTTCTTGGTAGAATTGTGTTGTTTTTCTTTTTTAGGGTTTTTATCGAATCTGAAGAAAGTCATGCATCTGACTCCTAAAACTAGACTCTGGAAGAGTTAGTTTGAAGTCAAGTTCTAACTAGAGAATCTGGAACCTGTATGAGTGACATTTAAAGTTCAAGATCTCAGTTGAGAAGTTGTGTCTTCAAGAATCAAGACTCTCAAGATCCTTCTATCTGATATGTTGGAACCACAGGGAACTGTTGCTCAGATGGTCCTTAGTCAAAAGTCCTGATCTTTACCATATCTGTGATTCATAGGGAGTTTCTATGTAAAGGTTAAGTAATCTTTGCCTTTCTCATTTCTACTTTCTTTTGATGTTATGCAAAATTGTGTCATTAAAATACATATTTTTGTCTTCATCAAAAAGGGGGAGATTGTTAGAACAAGATTTGGTTCTGCAATCATGTCTCTGAGTTTTGATGATAACAAAGAGTATGTTTGAGTGAACAATTTTGTTACTCTAATGTTTGTTGTATTTTTAAGAATAAACAAACAGGTTCTGCTTCTGAAGGATGGCATGGCCAAGACATTAGAAGAGAAAATGCTCTACTTCTAAGCTACAACGATTCTGATGAACAACTAGCGAGGAAAGCTTCAGAAGGCTCTGAAGCTGAGTTACTATGATACATCAGTCTGAAGAAACCAGTTTTAATATCTCAAGATAGAAGTTCTGAGTGAACATTGTCCAAGATGCGGAAAACTCAAATTTTAGAAGACAAAGGGTTATGAATACCAAGTGCTTAAAGACTCTAAAGACGTGGCTCTGAAGACTCTAAAGACTTGATGTTCTTATGAACTTAGTTACGATACAAGGTTACAAGACCAAGTTCTGGAGACTCTGAACACGTGGTTCTGAAGACTCTAAATACTTGAAGTTATTTCAACCTTATGATACGATACAAGGTTCTTCAAAACCAAGTGTTAAGGACTCTAAAGAGGGAGATTTGAAGACTCTAAAGGCTTGAAGTTTTGATTAACCAAAAGTTAGATTCTCTCCACTTACTCATGCTCGTAGAAGCCTCTGAATTACAAAAGGTTAGAAGATAACGTTAACATGGTACAATAGTACATGGTACAAACAAACGTTTCATTCCACTACGATGAAGGACAGATGCTGCGTACGATGTTTCCCCCCATGTTCTCTTAAGCTGCCACAAATTTTATATTTCCATATGTAACCTCCAACAGTTCCATCACATGCATGAATCTATATAAAGACTTGAAATCTTGAAGAAACAATTGCTAACACACTACTTATTTCACGAGGAAACTCATTACGCTCAAAAGCTATTATTCTTTATAAAAAATTGTATATTATTTTAAGTTATTTGAACTAAAAATATGTCTACATATCATATTTTGTAGAAGCATATTTACTTGTAAACAAACTTGTTATCAAACTGTTGTTTGATTGTTCCTTGAGAGACCAGTTGGGTCAACATTCTCGAGAAGTCTAGGACAATTAGTCTTAGAGGTTGTTAGTCACACACATTTGGTGTGTGCATGTGTTAGTCACTTCTAGTTGGATTGTGCAAGTGTAATAATCAGTTGGATTATTGGATTAAGTCCTCGTTGGAGATAGGCAAATCACCTCGGAAGGGTGGACTAGAGTAGCTTGAGATTTTTAAGTGAACTAGTATAAAAATAATGTGATGTTTACTACTTTCATATTTTTTCAATCTTTATCAAGAGAAAAAGCATTAATTTTTAAATGGGATTGTGTTTTAAAAGAAAAGTTTTTCAAAAGAGAAATCCCAATTCAAAACCCCCCTTTCTTGTGTTTTTTGCACCTTCAGAAGTGGCTATTTCATGACAGAATTCTCAAGAGTTCTTTCAGCGGGTTGTTGAAGTCGTGTGGATCTGAGATCAAATGTTGAAGAAGGCATGAATATTTTTTACTTCCTTCTTGTCCCTACGAATTAGTTGGATCCTATCATAGAAATTATTATATAGGATGTTAGAGGTGGCCCGAGTGTTTTGGAGTTGGGCGTTGATGTTTGAGGGTATTTACGTTCCCCTCTTTTTATTTTTGTTTTTCTCCTATAAGGTTTTGTCAGACTTTGTGCCTCGGTTTGTAAGAAATATTTACATTTATTTATATCATTACCTTTTTCATTTTTGTGCCTTTTGGTTTCGTATTATGCTATTTTCAATTGTTGTTTCTAGTCAGCTGAGCTTTAAGTGTTGAATTTGAGACTTCACACACAAGAGGAGGGGTGAATTGTGTAATTTGGAAAAATGTGGTTTTAAAAACTTTTGACAATTTAAAGAAGAGTTTGAAAACATTTTCTATTTGTAAGTGGCGAAAATAAAATATTAAAGGGTAGAAATTAAAAAGTTAAAGGAATAAAAGGAACACCAGGAATTATAGAGATTCAGTAAAAAAGAAAAACGGACATACTCCTCTCACTAAGACTTGGTCTTGAGAGTTTCCAATAATACTTGAGAGCTTTTAGTAGGAAAGACTCACGAACCCTCTTATACAAGAAAATGGTGGTTGTTCTAGAACCAAGATATTACAAGACGAATGATATGAACATTTGCGTCTTTTCTCTAATAACTTATTGAAACTGAAGTGGTCAAGCTTTCTTTCCAACTGTAGATTCAAGACGTTATTGTTTTTTCCTCGAAAAACAGACCTTGTAGAGGTTAGTCTTCAAGTTATAAAATATATTTGAGTTCCCTTTTGGTTTTAAAATGATAACCAAAATAACCTTGAGATTTTAATCGGGTTGATCTCAAACCAATTAATATTTTAGGACAATGCTAATCTTCAACCTGTCATGGTTCTAAACTATCAAACCAAGAACCATGGTATGATCTTAAAATATATATGATCTTCAGCCTATATATAAATGTAGGAACTAATCACACAATCCAAACTATAAGTTTTTAATAGGTTTAGCTTTGAACCATATATTTATCTCTAAATGGATTGTATTAATCTAATATGTATTAAAAAAAAATCCATGGTGAACTTATATAATACTACCCTTCCAAAATTACATTTCCATCCTCACTCACAAATAGTACTTTTCTCACAAAATCATTTGGCTATAAGAACTAGTGAGAGAACGTTAAAACAAAACTTTAGAGAGAGAGAGAGAGAGAGAGAGAGAGAGTGCGGTTGAGTGTCAATCCACACATTCGAGTTGGGGATGATTTAAAATAAAAAATAGATCCTCTATTTAAAGGCTTAAGGTTCCACACAAAAGGAAATAACATTTAGGAAAAAATACCCGTTATTAATCGATTGATCTAATTAGTTAATATTTAAAAATCAATATTTTATAAGTTCCCAATATGGAAAGATAAGTTATATAATCGTTGTATAGAATTAGGGTGCATTCAACTTGCCTTGCGCCTCAAGTACAATCTAATCTAATTGGTTATCACTTTGCTTCAACCAATTAAATAAAGTCAAAAAATGTTTTATGGATTTTTTACTGCTCTTATCCTGTTCTATACAACTTCTATATGTTTTTCAAAGTAAAATTCTGACAGTTGCAATACAGATGTTCAGACTAATGTCTCAACACCACCCAATGCCAATATATATGTTATAACACCTGATGACAGAAAACCTGATGAAATTGTTGATTGTGTAGAAAGATAAATTGTAGAAATTTAAATAACACAATCACTTGTTAACCCAGTTCGGTGCAATGTCACCTACTCAGGGGGCTATCAAACTAGGAAGGAAATTCACTATCATAGTATTAGTTAAAAGCTAAACCAACCATAGTTTACAACTTCTTCCCTAATCACTACATTGCGCAACTTCTACCTAGAAATCATTACATATGAGACCCCCCTCTCACTTTCAATCACCATAGTGATATACCTCCAACCACAAACCTTGTGTGTGACTAGACTTTAAAAACCAAATAGGAGGTTACACTTCAAATAAATAATACATAGTTCTACTTAAGAGCTTGAACCAAGAATAATACTCAACTTTTTGCTTAAAAGCTCATGAGTGAAAACAACAAATTGCTAAAGAAGAAACAAAAAATAAACTCAATGCATCAAATATACATGAGTGACACACAAAAACACAAACACTAAAAACATAAAAGACTCCTAAAACTCGAATCCTTATGTTGCACACACGGTTTCTTCTTTGTGAATTCTTGCTAATTTAGGTCTAGCATGTCCTAATTTATAGACTCTTGCAGCATGGGCTTGGACTCTTCAAATAGATCCAATCTACACGTCTAAAAGTAGTTGCAAGATATTCTCATAAAAATAGGAACAAATATTTTTAAATCTTCCTAAAAGGTATCCAAGATCCTTTTTAAGAAATCCAATTTAATACGTACTTTAATCCTAAATAATCTCCTTGACCTGCACATAATTATGAGGAATATCCTGTTGGGATTTTTCAAAATTTTAATCCTCTTAGCAAAAGAAACCCGATGAACGGATCTTGATTAAACCATTAATCACTAATAAAACATCAAAATATGGATTCAAGGAATACCTCTTGAAGTGTATTTATCTTTGATCACGAATGCCGAAAGATACTGACGTCTCTACTAGTCCATGTGAGTGCAAAGTAGAAGGAGGTGCTAGCCGTTTCTTGTTCTCTTGAGAATTGACAATTAACCTAACAAGGGGAAAGAGCTCCTTTATTTATAGAGAGCTTCTAAAATCCTAATGCTCTTAATTTGGGCCTTTTCCAAAACAATCCCAATTTTATTTAATTAAACTATTTTAATTAAATATTATTTATATTTAACTAAACTCTTTTAATTAAATAAAATAAATATTAATTAAATTAAATCATATTTAATTATATTTAATTTAATCAATTGTCAATTCTTATTTATTTAATTAAATCATATTTAATCAAAAATAAAATAAATATTAATTAGACAATCATATTTTATTTAATCAATTGTCAATTCTTATTTATTTAATTAAATCATATTTAATCAAATAAATTATATGTCTTTATGTATTTAAAAAATTTAAATACTATTAACACATAATTAAATTAAATCTTATTTAACTTAAACGCTCATTCCACTATCAGCACTCTATACGTGTGACTCTATAGGTTCTCGTAACGTTGACAATAATATTAAATCACCTATTTAATATAATAAACAATGAGCGGTATCTAGCAACAAATCACTGCTACCCAAGTGACGAGAATATCGTGTGATCTGACATAACCTTTATGTGATAATGATCATGTGTACAATTACTTTTTTGCCATTATATCTATATTGAACACAAGGAGTAGAATGTGTCACCCTTGTATAGTCCAATATTTTATTCCTTGACCACATAGTATACTTGATAACAACAAATAAGCCCAATATCTCATATCGACTTATTTGAGCACGACAATACATTTTACAGTCATACTCTATCAAGGGACCCATAAATATTACTCCTGTATATGTAGGAGGGGAATATCCCATCTAGGTCACTCATGTCCCTCAGCATGATTTGTAAACTACCCATCAACCATCTTTATGGTCATCTTGTTACGGACAATGTTTGATTGGTAATAGAGTACCTGACCTCCACATCTAGGGTCCATAATGGTTTCAGGTCGAAGGGAGGTATACACCACTATCACTATGAGAATAACTTATGACACATACATAAAAAACTATGTAGTATTCTCATGGTGGGTCAATCCAGTATAAATATTACTCCTAATAATTATACCTACATGGAGACTTGATATCTCATATCCATGACTAGTGAGACACAGTCATCAGTCTACTCACGTAATAGTCTCTATGCATTAATATTGTCCTATTTGTCAATAAAGCTTGACTACGAATACTTAAAAATAATGTCCTTATGTTTAATGAGATCTCTCAATTAAGTCATACTTAATAGGTCATTAATAGACTAATTATTCTAAGGACTTTATCATGTCATATACAAATAACATAATAAATATGATGCCTAATAAGTATATATATTAACAAATAACATATATCAAAGTCATGATACAAAAACATATTAACCCAATATTGATTGGCTATTAAGGCTTACTCCAACAATCTCCCACTAGCACTAAAGTCAATCAGATATTAATTTAACATCTAGTTTCTCATTTTGTGCGTCAATCATCATCTAAGCATGATACTTTATTAGGGTATAAGGAACTATTTTCTCTATTGGTAATATACACCTCTTCCAATTTCAACTTTCGACCTTCTATCCAAAATAAATTGAAGTGTCAAATTATATATACATGAATCTCTAGTGAGATCTAGTATTGTAAACTTTCAAGATTAACCCATTATCATCGTGAATAAGGTCAATAAGATCTGCAATACAAGAAACACAATTTTTCTTCCCAAGAATTATCAAAGCGATCCAAATCATATATATTTGACCTTTGTACTAGGAACGACAATTGTCATCCAAGCATAATATTTAATTTATACTGTGATATGAATATATAGCTCATAAATTTTGGAATAACATCATTGTAACTCCTTTACAATTATTATTCACATATACTTTTCCTTTAAGATACTTATAGACATTCTTGATAGGGATCTAGTGATTAACACTTTAATCATTTGGTCCTTATTGTTTATGCGCATACCATATTGCGCATCTAGTGCAACACATATTATAGTGTCATTTTCCTCATCCAAAGAGATAAGAAAATGTACATTAGACAAACCATTTAACCATAAATTCAATAATCTTAATGTGATATTTATGCATATAAGGCATCTCAATACGTTGTCGGAATGTGTACTTGTGCTAGGATTAAGATTCCTCATCCATCTATCTCTATAGATTCTGATTCCTAACCTTTTAGGTAATATGGTCTAAGCATTTCATCAAAACCATTTGCTTAACCATGTCCTACATTAGCGTTGCAGGGAATTTGTTTTGATGATCTGTATGTGGCTTACATACTATACTAGATTAATGCAAATACTCTCACTAACCTTGTTGTGTGCACAAGATTTAAAGTTGAAATTTATTAATCCAAGTTTTCATAAAACTTCATTAATAAAAGAATTTAATTCCAAGTCTTCCTTAATCCATAAATGAATATAGACAACTTACATACATTTCTAGAATCTTGTGCCACGCGAACCAATTATCCAACAAAAACTCCCTTGTTGAATTGGTTCATATTCCATTCTCATAAAGATATGTATTTTACGGTTCTTGAATTTCTTCAAGTTTTATATCACTCCCACTGGCTCATTTAGATACATATCATCTCTAATAGAATACTCCAGTTCTAGCAACAAAACAGTTTTGTCCTATAACTGTTATAAAATATGTTTCCCTTATTTCCACTAGGATACATACATAAATACATCTTAATCTAGATTGTGATAAAGTTTACTTAATAAACCTTAAAACCCAGATGATCATAAAGACAAACTAGGTACTCTTACCTCCATATCAAATATGGTGTCTCTACGACTACTTTAAATGGAATTGGTTATTGATAGGAATAATTGTATGTAAAACTATTTATAAAAGAGTCACAAAGATATAATTGAACTATCTTAAATCAATCAATTTCAAACATGATACGATTTAAATGCTCATTATACCCTTTACATAGATATTTACCATAGCGAACAATTCGTATGGCCTTAATACCTTTTTCGAGTTGTTTCCTTCTACTTCACTCTTGAACTCTTCTCAAAATCATTCTAACTCGTGTCAAATATATAAGATTCAAATTTCATTTAATCCATCCCACATTTATTATAGATGAGCTTATCAAGATTGTAGAACTCAAATCTACTACTTGATTTAGAATTGAAAACATTGTTTGGATAATCTAAGCAACACTTGTCCATCATCAAAACATGCACTCTTCATCTTGTCAATACAAGACATAGAATTATTTTTTCTTTTACTAAATGAAACTTAATAACAATTATTTGTTTTCATTCCAAACTCTAATTTAAGTCTAGTCATAAGCTCTTATAGTCAATGAAACACATTGTTCTATTCTAGACATAAAGGGACTCAAATTATAATTAATGTCCTACTTCTTGAAAGACTCTTCACATTCGTATAAATGTGATATCAACATCTAGTATCACATATCCAAAATGTATAAGCAGACAAATTGATTTTCTATAGTAAATCATATGAAGAATAAGTCTTACTTCCTTCTTCTACTTTGACTCTTTTGATATCCATCAGCAGTTTTGTTCTTTTAACACATGAAAGCACTGCATTCCTTTAGAACCATGTCTGTATGCTCAAATTCCAAGGAATATAAAATGAATCCCATTCCTTTTATAATTCATAAATTTAGCATCACAAACTAATTTCCTTCTTCTTTTCAACAAGATGCGGTAGATGTATTTAAAATTCATTCTAATGAATCTAATCTACCTATCTGAGACAATCTCAAAATGAACTTGTGACCAACTATTTGGTCTATAAGGAAATCCAAATTTTAAATTTCAAAAATATCTTAGATTCATTTGGATTCCTAACATGTATAGAAAAGAACTTGGAAAGTTATAAAATTCTCATTTGTATTTCTTATTTAAAAGAAAATCCTCGAGGTTAATGACCATATCATTTTCCATGACGACTACAATTTTGAGATATGTGATAACTAGACATTCGATTTAATCATTCTTATAAGTATTATTCTTCGAATCTAGTTATATTCGGCTGTTAGGAATTGGTTGCTTGAGAACATACAATTTTTCTCGTGCATGAGAATAATTCTCAATTTATGTACCAACTTAGAAACTCCTTTCCGATCCTTACATTCTTCATAAGGTTATTACACAGTAAAATATAAAAAAAATGAAAAAGAAAATTCTAACTACAAAACGTGTAAAAATTGTATCAAATTAAATCATTTTAATAAGGTCTTTTATTAAAATGCTCCCACTATTTTTTACTAAAACCAAATGACCCTCAACATTGGATTCGGAAAGCCCCGTTGAAAGATTTTCTAGCGGGTCGAGATCCATATTTCACTTTGCTTGAAGTCCGCGTAGGCGGATTACACAAAACTTCGTTATTTAGGTAGGAACTCTTTTCAATTGTATCTAGTACAACTCTCGAATTTGTCAATTGATTGAATAACTCCTTATTCCAATCCATCATATGGATTATTGTCAACTCTTGCTTCTAAACATATATAATCCTATTATAAGTAGTTTAGTTAAGTCAAACCCAAAATTTAGCAGTTGGATATTACATTTATCCCATGCACCTTACTAATATAAAACATGCACCTCGCGTTAGACGAAACCTACATTATTCAATACTAGTCTTGATGGGTGCTAAATTTTGGAAAA
The DNA here is from genome assembly GCA_021764765.1 of Vicia sativa. Classification (NCBI taxonomy): domain Eukaryota; kingdom Viridiplantae; phylum Streptophyta; class Magnoliopsida; order Fabales; family Fabaceae; genus Vicia; species Vicia sativa. The sequence continues at coordinate 295,503,058 of CM038792.1, forward strand.
CAATTAACTTAATATTTAATTGAGGGAATTTTTTTAAGTTTTTAATCTTGTGTATCTTATACACTCACATATTTGTGTATCTTATACACGTGCATATAACATACATTTTACGCATCACATACATAAAATAAAAGTTGGTAATACGATTATGACCACCTAAAACACAAGAATTAAATAAACCACTTATTATTACAATTCTTTGACCCACGAGCAAGCTTCTCAAGCCTCTCTACCGGTATCATCGTTTGACATTGTCTTCTCTTCAACTCTTGAACTTGAACATTTATAAATATTTAAATAAATAAAATAATAATTAAATGGCACGACACGTAGGTCGTATTTAATTACAATAAACCAGGACACACATGCCATATAAAAGAAATTCCGACATGCAGGCCGTATAAAATAAAATAAAATACCAAAATCTAAGGTCATAATCATATACCAATTTATTTAATAATATAATAATAAATTATCAAATTATAAATATTGATGCATCAACCCTTAACGTTTTTTGTGAACCCTAAAGACACAACTCTTGCGCCGTCACAAATTCTAATGCAAAAGTGTTCGTACCATCAAAACGTAATGATCGATTATTCAATATGATTGATCAATATGTCATTACTTCACCATACAAATGTCAGATTCCGAAGCAGAATGCAGATTGATCTTTCAAATGTATAACAACCATTACACTGTTGACAAAATAAAATAGTGTATCAAATACACTTACTTTGCATTAAAAATATTTATATCATATATAAATTCGAACAATAATTTTATATCACTTATGAATAATCGAAATATCGTTGTTTCACCATACAAATGTCGGATTCCGAAACAAGTTAATATTGATATCCAAATTATAGAAAATATGTTGTCAATATTTAATTTTTTAAATAATAAACATTTTATTATTTTTATATAATCATCAACCATTGTTATTAATATTAATATTATTTATTATAATATAATAAACTATTATCGTTTTATTATTATTATTATTATTATTATTATTATTATTATTATTAATTATAATAATAAAATAATTATATGCTATCAAACTTAACAACTTTTGATTGTCACAATAGCTTTACGGCAAAGGAATGGTATATTGAAGCATCGCGTCAAAAGTTACGGCAACGAAAAATACATTCACGGCAAAGTAACCTTACTGCTTTTCACATGGATATTATTTCACACATCTATATCACATATATTATGCAAAATTAAGGATATGCCAATTAAATGTTATATCACATATTTTGTGAAAAAAGACTCATACAACAAAAGTGCGATCGATGCAAACATTTTTCTGGCAAACAGTGCATAACATAATATTACGGCAACATGGCCGATTCATTCACGCTAAAATTCGCAACTTACGTACCATATTAAATTTGAATCAAATTCAATCACATCTCAAACAAATTTTAATCAAACAATATCATTTCATTAATAATTATAGTCAAAAATTCTATTCGAATTAATAATTTAATCAGAACTAATATTCTGATACCACTGTTGGAATTTTAAGAAGGGTTTTTCAAATTTTTGATCCTCTTAGAGAAACAATTCCGATGAACGGATCTTGATTAAACCATTAATCACAAATCAAACATCAAAATATGGATTCAAAGAATACCTCTTGAAGCGTGTTTATCTTTAATCACGAACGGCGAAAGATATCGACGTCTCTACGTAGTCCACTCAAGTGCAAAGTGGAAGGGGGTGCTAGCCGTTTCTTGTTCTCTTGAGAATTGGCAATTAACCTAACAAGGGGAAAGAGCTCCTTTATTTATAGAGAGCTTCTAAAATCCTAATGCTCTTAATTTGGGCCTTTTCCAAAACAATCCCAATTTTATTTAATTAAACTATTTTAATTAAATATTATTTATATTTAACTAAACTCTTTTAATTAAATAAAATAAATATTAATTAAATTAAATTATATTTAATTTAATCTATTGTCAATTCTTATTTATTTAATTAAATCATATTTAATCAAAAATGAAATAAATATTAATTAAATTAAATCATATTTAATTTAATCAATTGTCAATTCTTATTTATTTAATTAAATCATATTTAATCAAATAAATTATATGTGTTTATGTATTTAAACAATTTAAATACTATTAACACATAATTAAATTAAATTTTATTTAACTTAAATGTCCATTCCACTATCAGCACTTTATGTGTGTGACCCTATAGATTCTCGTAACGTTGACAATAATATTAAATCACATATTTAATATTATAAACAGTAAGCAGTATCTAGCAACACATCATTGCTACCCAAGTGGCGATAATTTCGTGTGATCTGACATAACATTTCTGTGATAATGATCATGTGTACAATTATCCTTTTGCCCTTATATCTATATTGAACACAAGACATATAATTTGTCACCCTTATATAGTCCAATATTTTATTCCTTGATCCCAGAGTATACTTGTTAACAACAAATAAGCCCAATATCTCATATCGACTTATTTGAGAACGACCATGCATTTTACAGTCATACTTTATCAAGGGGCACATAGATATTGCTCCTGTATATGTAGGAGGGGCAAATCTCATCTAGGTCACTCATGTCCCTCAGCATGATTTGTAAAGTACCCATCAACCATCTTTATGGTCATCCTGTTACGGACAACGTTTGATTGGCAATAAAGTACCCGACTCCACATCTAGGGTCCATAGTGGTTTCAGGTGGAAGGGTGGTATACACCATTATCACTATGAGAATAACTTATGACACTTGCATGATAAACTATGTAGTATTCTTATGGTGGGTCAATCCTATATAAACATTACTCATAATATTTATACCTACACGAAGACTTGATATCTCATATCCATGACTTGTGAGACACAGTCATCAATCTACTCACGTAATAGGTTCTATGCATTATTGTTGTCCTATTTGGCAGTAAAGCTTGACTACGGATACTTTAAGAATACTTTCCTTGTGTTTAATGAGCTCTCAAAATTAAGTCACACTTAATAGCATTAATAGACTAATTATTCTAAGGACTTTATTATGTCATATACAAATAACATAATAAATATGATGCCTAATAAATATATATATATATTATCAAATAACATATATCAAAGTCATGATACTAAAGCATATTAAGCCAATATTGATTGGCTAATAGGGCTTACTCCAACATATCCAAAAAAATCTCATCAAATCAAAATAAATTTGTCAAGAAATATGTACATCAGCACTTGTTGTACACAATCAAAGATGTCATGACATATGTCTTTGACATCTAGCTGAAACACATAAAAGTAAAACTATTATGACAGTTGATGAAAATGTTACAACATCTTGCACCACATCAGTAATGAACCATATTTTACCAAAAATTAGCCTATCATAAAACCATGGAACTAACAATCTCCCCTTTGCCCTTTGGAAATTTTTGGCTAAAACAACAAAAGCACAATAATCATGGAGAGAGAAATAACACCATCAACACAAGCTACATACGAACATGTAAACTTTGTACAAAATACAGTAGAAAAGAACACAATAGAGAATACATGCAGTTACCATCTTCAATACTCCAGAAGATAGATGTCTAGACATGTGGTCTGACATCACAGACATGTCCAAACACCCCCAGTCACATATGATAAAGATTCCCCCTCAAAGGTAAAACCCATCACACCAAAAAAATCCAAAAACACCAAATATTAACTATGAAAGTTCTTACATCAGAGACAACAACAACAAAAGCTAAAACAACCTCACATCAAGATTTTCACACAACTCTTCTAGGAAGGATATTAGAACATTTGATAAGACATCCTACCATATCAGCAATAGCGGGATGAGTAAGCATGACAAACTATCATGCTCCCCTTAACAGTTACATCCAACAAGCAACCATAATCAATACTAGAAGCAACACAGTTCTCTCAATATACTACTTAACATGTCAAGACATGTTTAATAACATCAGGACACACATCATACACTAACACTTTACTCCCCCTTTTTAGCCAAAACATTGACAAAAAATAGAGTAAATGTACAAAAATGGAAGCACACATTATGAACACAGGCATAAAACACACTTGGAAGCACAAATGTTGCACATAAGCAATAAACACAGATGGAAGTACAAATTGGAAACACACAATAACTGTTAGGAATTACACCACAAAGCACAAAATGCCTTACAAATTACTGGGTCATAAGCCCTTAAACAGAATGTTATAAAAAATACAGCTTCTTAAGTACTAGTGTTGTTGGTTGTCCCTTCCTTTTCAATGCTTTCTTCACTTCCATCATCTTCTCTTCCAACTTCTTGCTCTTCTTCGTTCATACCAATCACACCATTTTCATCCTCCAAAGACCTAATCAGCATCTCCAATTTGATTTTTTCTCTTAGTGCATGTCTTGAGGGCCTTACTTAATTCCATATAAGTAGCTTTGAGTTTATCTATTGTCCTTTCTTTTGAAGCTAGACTGGTATCCTCCTTGCCTGATGTTGTAGCAATGTCTGGGACATGTGCTCTTGTGAGAAGATTGTAGTGAAAAGATAGAGGAGATTCACTCTTTCTCACTTTACCAGAACTGTTTAGGATCTCATGACACTAACTAAAAATTATGCCACAAATTAGAGTGAGAAAGGCAATGGCATTTTCACAGCATAGGATTGAGCATGCTTGGTTTTTTGCTAAAAAAAATAGGTACCAAAATCAAATTTGGTTTTAGTTCCAATCATGTAAGTGAACTTTCCTAAGTCTGTGGTTATTGAGGATGTGTGATTTGTAGGAACCCATTTGGAATATCCTATCCTATTTAACACATCAAATTTAACACTCAAATTACTAACTATGAGATTTTTTCCATGGCCACTGAGACACCTGATTTGCAGTAATATTTCTGCAAATGGTATTATCAGAAACCTCAACTTCCTCCTGCTCATCTTTCCATCTTCCCATATACCTGTTAATTATATTAGGTGAGAACTCCACATACTTTCCTCTGACAAAGACTTTTCTGAAACCCCTGCTATTCTTGTTGTTACACTCCCCATGAATGTTTACTATAAATTCTCTCACCAGTGTTTCATAACATTCTCCAATCCAACTATAATATTCATTAATCCCACTTCTTTAATGAGACTAATTCCTTCTTTACATTCAAGGGCATCTTTTCCTAATTCTCTTTCTAACGCCATCCTTCTATTGCTTACAAATATCCATTTATTAGCATACACAACAAAGCAAAAAGAAATATTATTAATTGCCACTTCAGGAATGTTGAGTAGAATCTTCTTACCTACTACAATCTTTCTGGAAAATAGAACAATGTTTTGAACATTGAGTCCAATATCTTCCTCTGATTCTGAATCATTAGAGGACGCTTGCTTTCTTTTCAAGGAATTTTTCTATCCACTAAGAATTTCTACTTTGCGCCATCTCTTACCAGAACAAGTAAACAAGCCTTTTTTGGATAATTTTTAAGCACTGCTTGAGTTGTCTGCAACCTTTCCTTTTCTATTTTTTAATCTTAGCTATCCCGTGAATCGTTCTCCTAGATGTTGGTGTCATACCGCAAATTTGTCCTACCCCCTTTATAAGGATCATCTGGCTTATATATCTCGTGTCCTAGATGTACATGCCATCCATTAGGTCATTTAACATTGCATATATTAGTAATCAATGAATGTTCATGGGATCAAGGTATTTCTTTTTGCAAGTTGCAGAAAAAAAGGGATTGTTTTGTAGGCAGCACAATAAGGAAAAGCTATGGTTTTTCAAGGTTTAAATATGTTCTACATGTTTCACAAGCTATAAAATCAAAAATCACTAAAGTCACCATCATGCCAGGCTCTCGTGTATTTTAATACATTGTGAACTATAGAGAAATCGGGCATTTCGGTGAATTTGAGACAGTTGGAACTAGAAACAACATTTTTGCTGGTTTGAGCTCAGAAATTCGCAACTTTCAATTGGGATACTTTTTCAAAGTGGTTCTTCAGGCATCAGAACTGTCTCGCTATTTTTTTCATTTCATATGTTGAGATCAGAAGCCAATTATGTAGGGAAAGTCTACAAAGAGTACAATTTCCCTGACACGGTATTTGAATTTAATTGTTGGTTATCTGTTTCTCGGGTGTTTAGCAATTCACAACTTTCATCCGGTTTGGTATTTTTGGTTGGATCTTCGAACATTAAGTCTGTCTTGATATTATCATCATTTCTCGTGTTCGGATCGGAGGATAATTTTGTGAAAAAGATATCCAGAAATATTGATTCTTTGAAGACAACACATTGAAATTAATTGCTGAACCACCATTTTGCAGGCACTTAAAAATTCATAACTTCTAATCAAAATATTGTCTTGGAGTGGTTCTTAAGGAATTAAAACCATATTAATGTCATATTCATTTTGTATGTTCGGGTCGAAGACTAATTATTTGAGGAAGGCCACCGAATATGCAAATTACTAGAAAATTTATTGTGCTAAAGCGAATTTCTGGTCCACTGTTTCTTGATATTGTAAAATTGTAACTTCTTCAATTTTCATCATATCGACACGATTCTTTTGGCACAATTTCACAAATTGTTTTAACAATAAATTTTATTTAGAACTCGAGTTCAGATCTTGCTCGGAAGAATTTCTTTCATGGCATTCTTTCCAAATTTTGAATAGTGAAATAAGCTGAAAATCTGGTGAAAGCTAAAAATAGTGGAATATAAACTTTGGTTTCTCGCCATTCAAAAATTCATAACTTTCTCATCATTTATCCAATCAAGTCGGTTCTCGCGTCCAGATGTCACAAATTTTGTCATTGTTGATTTTGCTTCAGAGTCCGAGTTCAAATTTGGCACGGAAATCGATGACCTTGTGGTTTGTTTGTTGATAGGTATCCAGAATAAGCTAAAATTTCGACATTAGTAAAAAACAAGGGATTTTCACACTCTCTTTTGTCCAGCCAAACAAGACTCAATAATTTATCTATATATTTTCAAACCCCAATTTCTACTATTTTTTTCCTCACCTTTAAAAAACTACTCTAATTCTCTCCATTCTCTCTCAAAACTCTCAAGAATTTCAAATTTCCAAATTGCGCGGTTGCTCCAATTTCGGCATAATTGATTTTGAGGAGTTTATATGAATTGATTTCATGAGTAGAAAATTATTTTGAATTCTTAAGATTAATTACTTCTTGGATTGTTGATGAATAAATATTGAGTAGGATAGATGTTGGTTGTATTGATGTTAATTGTGTGGATTTAACGAATTTTGCGCGTCGAATTACATGTTGTTCATAATTTTTTGATATTCGTGTGTTGAAATTTGTTTTCGATTGAATTTTGTTGAGAAATAATGTTGAATTCATGAATTAACATAATTTTGAATCGAATTGAATGGTGACTCAATTTTTTCGACATTTAAACTTTCAATTCAATTAATTGTGTCAACAGTTGAATTTGTGTTGCTTGTGATTAGAAACCATTGTGTTAATGCAAATTTAATTGATGCAAAGTACTTGTAATATTTAAGCGGCATTACATGAATCGATGAACATATTTTTGTTTCCGTTTGTGAGTTTTGAATTCAATTTTTTATTGATACCAATACATGTGTGTATTGATACCCGGATAGTACAAGTACCTTGTAAATTTCATTGCAAAATCATTTGAGGATTACTTGAGCATGTTTGAGCGTTTATGGATGAATGATATTGACTTATACCATTTTCAACATGATTTTCTGGATAATTTCATGACATGCACATAATTCTGCCCGATTTTTTAAGTTAAGCATAAGGCTTTTTTTAATTGATGAATAATGTTGGATTGAGTTTGTTTTGGTACTTGGACGATATTAATGTCAAGTGTTGTTGATTGTGAATCGATATTTTATGCATTTTCGTGTAATGACCCGTTGTTGTCTGGTTTAGTAATTAGGTGGAAACATGCAATTTAATTGTTGGGTCATGGATAAGCAAGCCTGTTTAGGATTTTGTTTGGGATATACATTAAGTTTGTGAGATTTTGATTGATACTTTGTGTGGTTTATGAAATAACAATGTTGCTGCCCGACTTTTAGTTTTCATCTTTTGTTGCTTATTTGTACCTTATTCCTTTACATTTCATTGTTATTTTTGAGTTGTAATTCAATACTTGAGTTTGATTTATGATGCGTTGTTATTTTTTAACTCATTTTGTGACTTTTGCTAGTTTCCGAAGGCTTTGTCGTTCGACACACAACATTTGGATTATTGACTTGTTGTTTAGACTTATATTGCATATGGAATTTGATTTGATACGATAGACTTTTCGCATGACATTTATTTTCACATTTAAGACATTGATCTTGATATTGGATATTAATTCGGATTATTTTTATGTTTCTTGGCGAGGCTTACATGAATTATTTCCGGTGTCTTTGCTTTCATCTGATAATTGACGAACTTGCATTCAATTGGTATTATCTTCTATTTCCTTTACTGTTGCATCATTTTACCTCTTTTCTTGCCATGAGAAGTAGGACTAGAGATGCATGTCTGGGAGTCATTGTGTTAGGTGGCCAATACTATTTTAATAGACATGTAGCAGGCAATTCCTATGTGTGCTTGTTTTTTACCATTCTATGTGTTTACATTTATGCCAAAGACCTTAATGAAGGCATCCCATTCTGATTTCCCCATTGATAAAGTCCTCAAAGAAGGAATAAGGTGGAGACAAAGGGTTCGCAATCGACCCCACCATTTCTAGTTCACAGGTGATTCGTAGCTTGTGTCATACGTCGATGCTACAAACTATGCTACTCTTGTTATCCAGTTGGTCAAGTGGAGAAGGGTTCACAATCAACTCCCATATTTTGTCATTAGCTCGTGTGCATACACATTGACAATTCAATGTGATCTCATTATTGCCTTATATCGCCTACCTTAATGATATGATATCGTGGTTAGGTATTTAGTCGCCTATGACGATTCACATTCGTTCTTTTCTTGCCTAGATGAAATGATATCTTGGTTAAGAGTCGACACCCCATATTCTTCTTTCCTTGATGACATGATATCATGGTTAAAAAATACTTATTCCCATATTTTGCTTGCTTCGATGACTTGATATCATGGTTAGTTGTCCCTTATCCCTTATCCTACCTCAATGACATGATATCGTAGTTAGGTGTTATCCCATTTCCCATCATACCTTGGTGATAGGATACCTCGTTAGGCGTGTGCTACTTGAGTGATTAGATACTCCTTAAGCTTTGTGTGTTTACTTTGTATTCCACGATTACATACTCCCATACGATTTTTCAATTCAATCTTAGGAAGCGAATTGAGATAGACCTTAGGTTGCAAACCATGCATGGTAACATAGGTAGATACTTCCAATTTATCCTCAACTATAAGATCAACTTTGCATGACAACTCTAGGCTTACTTTTCTAGTCCCCCTTACATTTTTCTTTCTCTTTTTAATTTTTATTAAAACTAAAACTCTTTTTTATTACAAACCTCAAAAAACATTTGATAAATACACGATGAAAATTGCACCACTATCAGACTTAAGCAATGAAGGTGATAAACTGGTTTCTTCTCGACCTTATCATTATTTCATTCGTAGTCTTTTAGTGTGATTCGAATATCAAACTCATTTCATTATTAAGTGGAGAAGTAGTTAATCTCTCTCTCTCTCTCTCTCTCTCTCTCTCTCTTGAGATCAATAATCATTATTTGCACCAAAATACAAACAAATCAAATGTGGAATCTTGCCTTGATGGTGTTACTCAAAACCATTTTCAAAATGGTTTGTCACCTATAAAAAATACAACAAACCAAAATATGTGAGACAAACTTAGACGCTCTGATTCCTCGAAAGGGATACGTAGGCATTCGGTCGCAGAGCCTAGGACAATAAAACTTTGTAAATATTCCTTCTTTTCCCCACATTTTTCTTTCGCATTCACCCCCTTTTAGCAATAAGCTTTAGACATATATTTTTACACACCCTTAGATTAAAAAGAAATTAAGTGGATTATGTGGATAACCACAGGCATGACGGGTGCTAATACCTTCCCCTCACGTAATTGACTTTTGTACTCTTTCACTTGGTCGTAAGACCATCTTATCCATTCCTTTGGGGTTCTCTTGATATCTTCCCTTCCTTCGTGATAAAAAGAGTTTGATGGAGACTCTATGTATTTTTTGCGACGTGACTGTTGGTATATAGTCATAATCCAGATCATCAATAATAATCATATCAGTATCCTGATCCTTGACCAAAAACTTGTTATCTTGATCATCATGAGTCTTTTCTCCTTCTGTAGATGCATTATCTTCAGTTTATTCCACAATTCTTTCTTCTTGAGGATGTTCAGAGGACTTAGAAACAACATGTAAGTTTGGTTCCTTAGTGGAATTTCCAGGTTGTGCCAGGGATGTTGCAATATCTTGCACAACATTAGGGTTAATTTTCAAAACATCTAAAACTAACCTAGAAAATGCTATTATCATTTTGTTATACCCCAATTTTTACCTCTAAGATCCTTTTCATCTCATATCATCACAATGCATCAAGATCACACATTAAGGGTTGGTTTTCTCTTCTACTGTCTCATATATTTAAGTTTTCCTTTGAGGGATCGCCAAACACCTTAATTGTGTATTTGTGTACGTGTATGATTTACATTTGTTTATTGTATTAACCTCTAATCAAAATACCAAAAATATTTTCTTTTGTTTTTGTATATTTGTGTTTGGTAGGTATTAAGCCAAATCACCCAATAAACAAAGTTTTATGGCATTTTTCTTCTGTGAAAAATCGATTTCCATATCTGGGGTAATCAATTTCATCAATATTTTTTGCACCAGGATTTCATTTTTTTGTAGTGAAAATTAATTACCCCTTTTGTGGAAATTGATTTCCTACACCGAAAAAGCAATTTTCTAATTTTCAGCATTTTGTCTCAAATTTCGTTTTTAGAGGATATTCTTGATTTATCAAAATAATGATAATTACATACTACATCATGATTAAATTCTATCATACTACATTTTCATTTGATCACATGTGCATCACTTGATTTAATTTTGGCTCCAAAATAAATTCTCAATCCTTATTTTCGGATTTACCTGTGGATTTTGACTTTAGGGACTAAATTGTTAGTATTTTGAAATGGCAAGGGTGCTTTTCAAAAAATAATTTTTACAGTGGACAAAACCAGAAGTCGCCTATATGAAAAGGGGTAAAATGGTAATAACCCTAAATTTAAATAGCACCATAAATTGTTAACCCATCTCAGTGCAACATAACCTACTCTGGGGGTTACCAAACCATGAAGGAAATCCAGTATGAGAGTATTAGTTCAAAGCTAAACCAACCCGAGTTTACAACTTATCACCTAGTTACTATCATGTGCAATTTCTACCTAGAGACCATTAGATATGATATCCCCTCCCACTTCAAATCACCTCAATGATACCTATAACCACATACCTCGTGACTGGACTTAAAACTCAATATAAGATTACACTTCAAATAAACAATACTTAGTTATTCTTAAATGCTTCAACTAAGAACAATACTAAAATCTTTTATTAAAGGCTCATGAGTGAGAATAGTAACTTGATTAACAATCAAGTAAAAATGAGACAAACTTAATGCATCAAAAGATACATAAGTGACATACAAAAAATACGAAACACAAAGAACTTAAAATACTCCCAAAACCCTAATCCTTATGTTGCAGCCATAGTTTATTCTATGTGAATGCTTGCTATTTTAGGTCACAATATGTCCTTATTTATAGACACTTGCAAAATGGGCTTTGACTCTTCAAATCAAATATAATTTTCACTTTTTTAAATCAGATGCAAGATCTTCACATAAAAATATGAACTAATTTTTTAAAGTTTGCTAAAAAGTCTCCAAGATCCCTTTTAGTGAAACAATTTAAATTTTCACTTTGTTCCTAATAAATCTCCATGACCTTTGAAGAATAATGAGATATATCCCAAAAGTATCTCTAAAAAATAAATCAAATTTGTCAAGAGATTAAAACAGCAATGCTTGTTGCATAATAGTCCAAGATATCAAGACATTTGACTCAACATTTGTTTGAAACACATGACAACAAAACCTGTCATGATAACTGGTCATGATGTTGTGACATCCTTCTCAACATCAACCCAGAACCATACTTTAGAAAAATTCATGTCAAACCTAAAACCATGGATATAACACTTTCAATCCTTCAAAAGCAAGTAAACATCCATTATCAAAATTAAAAGGCTTATCTTTGTTAAGCAAGTTGCTTACCGGTTTTTCTATTTTGAAGAAATAATTGGTAAATCCCCTGGAGAACCCGACATGACCAAGAAAACTTATTATTCCTTTGACATTCAATGGTGGTGGGAGGTTTTCAATCACATCAACTTTTTCTTTGTCAACACCAATGCCTTTAGAGGAGATTTTGTGCCCGGGTATGATTCCTTCGGTCACTATGAAATTGCATTTCTCATAATTAAACACCATATTTGTTTCCATGCACTACTTCAGTAAGGTGTCCAAGTTATTCAGGCATAACTCAAATGAGGCTCCAAATACAAAGATTTAGTTATTTAAATATTCAATTCATTTCTCAATTAGATCAAATAATATTGTTTGCATCCATATTTGAAATATTGTTGGCGCATTAAATAATTTGAATGGCTGATGACACCGAAACATATCATATATTTGAATTATTTAGGCCTATTTTCTTATCATTTATTTCCATTTCTAGTATTTTGTTGGTATTTTTCCTTTGTTTCAAAGAATTGATTTATCAGGAGCTGTGTGCAAAGAAACGTGTAGCAACTGGCTAAAAATGTTCGAGTCGCCACCATTAATTTTTGTGTAATGACGGGAGATTAATGGAATAACCCTAAATTAAATTAGAGATTCTAAGTTCTTGATCTATTTAGACGAAGGTAAGGTGTTAGGCACCCTTAATCTACCTTGTTCGCAAGGATACTAGGGTTTAGGTTTAAAGGTTTAGGGAAAGGGTTTTAAATTTTAGTTAGGGGACTCGCCATGATTTTAAGTCGATGCATACGTATCCTCTTATGAGGAATCAGAGTCCCATTTCGTAGTTCGCAGTTGTTTGGTTAGTTTTTTATAGGTTATTGAAATATCTCGAATATGTCCTTGAACCAAGTCTGATTTGTAAACGCGAAATTGTAGACGTAGTTCGTAGTTTAACAAGAAATATCTCCATAGCCCTTTTTGAAAAATAAGTATAAGTTGAATTATGTTAGTAAAAAACATTAGTGTTTGGTTGGTTAGATGTTTTCAAATTATATAATCATGCGGGAATAAAGTTGAATGAAAAAAGTTTTAGATAAATAGATAAAAACGTTAGTATTTGTAAAAAGAATCAAGAATCAATAAGTAATTATTTTTATATTATTAAACATATATTACATATTTTTAATGTTACTCCAATAATTATCAATTAAAAGATTTTTATAATAAAAATGCAAATAGAACATATATTAACGCCAAAAAAATGTGATGATAAAAAAATAAATAAAAAATAAATCAAAATTAATCAATAAAATTTCCTAAAATTAAATAATTAATTCAAACAAAAGGGGAGGGTTGTAGATTTAGTTACGTAGTAAAAATAGGGTGTGTTAAAAGTAAGGGCCCAAGTCCAGATGTTGGACTTGGCCCAAGATTTCGTAGGGGGGTATATGTTGTAATTGAGTAGTAAAAGGGGGTATGCCAATAGTAAGGGCTCCATGCTCGCATAGAAATCACTATGATCCGTTCGGATCCAGTGTGGATGAGTGAATGGCGTTAACATAGGTTGCGAGGTTACACGTGTTGGATTATAATCACGTGGTCCCCTGAGGTTAACTCAGGGGCGTTGGATCAAAGTAATTATAATGGAGGGCTGAGATCATTTGTTGACTGAGGGAGTATGTAAGCGTCGTTCATGGAGGAACAAAAGATTACATAAAAATATCATTTTCTTTTTTTTTCTTTCATTTTTTTGTTATTCTCTTTCTCTCTCTCTCTCTCTCTCTATACCCAGACCCCTTCTCTCTCTTGAACAAAACTTAGAGAGAGGCTCTGACCTCTCTCTAAACTTCCGTTGGCCGAAAATCGCCAACGCAGGCGGTGCCACCGTGAAACCCAGTTCTCCGGTTGAACTTCAACCGGGAACTTCATAGGTTCAACCCAACCGCCGTATGGGTTCATCCTTAACCCAGATTGGTGAAGATCTTCATATGTGTTCACATGAACCCTATGAAGATTATCCATAACCACCATGAACTCTAAGGGTTCGTAAAGAACCCTAACCCTACATAAGAACCCTAACCCCAAAAAATGATGAACAGAAACCCTAACCCCTCGAATCTTACCCTCAAATGTCAATTTATTGCAGAAAACTAACGATTTCAATGTCCAATCACAGAAAAATCTACTTATTTCAGTACTTACCTTTGATTTTGTGGATCTTTGTTTGTTCTCATCTGATTTTCCGATTGCTCTTTCTGATTCCCTTTCCTTTTCTTTTCGTAGGTATTGGTTGATGATGATGATGGAGCATCGGCGACAGACTTATCGGATCTAGGGTTACAGAACTTGAAACCCAGATCTTCTTCTTCTCCTTCTTAAATGTTTTTGCTTGTAGAATATTTTTGGTCCATACTCATAAGGAATTTTAGGGTTTTATAGTATTAAAATTAGAACAAATTAGGAATTTTCTTAATCGTTATTTGATTTTGAATTAATTCTGGACTTGATTTTGATACGATTTGATTACTATTTATACGTTTCTTGTCTTTTGGCATTTTTGGATTTTAGATCTTGAGGAATATGATGAATAGTGGATGGACGCCACTTTTGGCCAAATTAGGATTTCAAACCCTTTTTGACTTTAGTCAAACATTTTCTTAAAAATTAAAAAAGGATTATAATAATAATAATTAATACTAAAAACATTAATAATAATTACTAATAATAAAAGTAGTTTATGATAATAAAATAAATAATTATAAATTTCACTAATCCAAAGTCAGAATGTTGACTTTGGTTAATTCATACCAGATTTTTGCACAAGACATTAGTCCAAAGACCAAAAACAAAGTGGGCCTTTAAAAGAAGAAAAAAATGATATGGGCTTTTATAATTTCTAATGGGCCATTTGAATTTAAATGAGGCAGTAAGGCCTTTTTGCAAATGATACAACCCTCTTGGATTTAAAACACCCTAATAGAAAACAAATAAAATTAGATAATCTGACAGTGACACTAAAATTTAAATAACATGACCAATGAAATTGATGGGGCGAATTTGGGGTATGACAACTGCGCCTATTTAATTATCTTAGCAATCAAATGATGCGAGAATATACAGGTCTCGCACATTCGGACTGGAAGATTATTAAATAATGGAAGACCCCAAAATTTGACTAAAGATTTGCTGGATAGAGGTATGTTGTACAACGTTCGTCAGAATACGAAAAAGGATTGACAAAGATGATGATGTATCATCGCTGTTTTGAATAAAGAATTTGATTTTGACCTAGATATGACGATGCAGATAACTCATCAATATCTAGAAAAGAGATCGTAAACTTTTGAGTATTTACCATAACCTTGGAGGTGACCGACACATGTTTGAAGAAATAGTTTTACTAGTGCTCTGAGACTAATATAGCGAGCTTAGTGCAGATTTCATCTATTCACCACAACCTAGGGGATGAATGACATAGATCTTGATAATACATCACCGCGAGGAGACTAACACAACGAATTATATCTCAGAGAGATAGATAACTTATTGTTGCTTTCAGAATAATGCAATAAGTCATATTGTAGATCCCGTACATTTACTACAACCTAGGGAGTAAATGATACGTATTAAAAAAATCTTACTAATGCATGGAGACTGACATAGTAAGACTTTTGCCAGTGTATTTATCACGACCTAGACGATAAATACATATACTTGATAATTCACTTCCACTTAGAGACTGATGCACTGAACTATATTCGCAAATACGGGTAGCTACCACAACCTAGGGGGTAGACAACACTGGTTTTGAATGGATAACCTATTGCTGCTAAGAGACTGACGCGCTAAGTTATATCGTCAATTTTTATAAACATATCACAACCTAGGGGATAAATGGTACGAACATTGTATAATCTATTACTATTAGGAGACTAGGTTATTAGATTATATTTCGCGTACCTACCACGACCTAGAGGGTATATTACATGAGTTTTTTTGGTTTTGTGTGTTCACTACGACCTAGAGGATGAATAAAACAACCATGATAATTCATTGTTGCTTCGAGGATGATACAATGAACTATATCGTAGATTCACATACCTATCACAACCTATGGGATAGATACTACGGGTTTGAAGTTTGAATATTGAATTTTGATAACCAAATCTTGGATAAGTAAACCAAAGATGTAGATCATGGATATATCAGTTGTGCCTATTCTTAACTAAGGTATTTGCTGAATATGCTCTAAGGTTCGAACTGTTCAATTCACACAGATAGGCTAGCTAGTAATAGGCCCCAAGGTCGTCTGTAGAATTCTTAACTAAGGCACATTTGTAAGTGCAATGCACATGTACGTGTATAATGCTCTAAGATGATATGGAACCCAAATTTGTATATGCACCAAATTTTTGTAAATGTCCATGCACCCAAGAGTATCGTAAATGTTTTGATATGTTTCTCTTTTTAAACCATTGGTTCTTTTTGTCACCAACTTCCCAATGTTGCATGTTCCTTTGTTGTGGTATTTCCAAGTTGATTTTGAATGAGGGGAATAGCGTTGGCAAGATTTTGGTTATTGTATAGTAGGCGCGAGCGTAGGCGTAGACGTGGGCATAGATGTGGATGCACGCGTGGACGTAGGCGTGTATTTCCTTTCGACGTTTTTCTAAGCAAAATACTTTTCGATATTGTTTTATCATATGCTTTTATTGATTTGTCGAATCCCAAAAATAATTTCGTCGTAGTATTCACAAAAAGTAATAGTATTTTGCAAACAAGTCCGAAAAAAGTAAAAACAAAATTGAATTATCAAATTGAAAGCCGAAGTTTTATTAATGAAAATGCCTTTGGATAGGCGAGAGGACAAGATACAATCCCTAGAAAGAGGTAATTACAGAAAATTTAACAAAATTGAAAATAAAACAACAATGAAATTGATAATTGATACTACTATTTCTCAAATGTCCTTTGATAACTCTAATCTCCTTTACCTCCGAGCCAAAAGATTTAGACCTATTAACTCTCCTTCGTAGTCGTGGTTGTGGTTCTTAGGTCGCAGTCTATTTGTTTTTTATTTTTGAGTAAGATTCCTAACTTTTTCCTGGACCGCCCTTTCGGGTTTTTAGTCCACCAGGATAATGTTTTTGTTCATGTCCCTAATTTTTGCCTGGATTTCCCTTTAGGGGTTTCAATCCATCTAGACGACCCTTTTTGCCTAAGTCGCCTTGTAAAAGTTCGACCTAGCGGGCTTTTATACGTAGTATTTGTTTCATGCATCCATGTTTGTCGTATGTGGTAGTTCTTCCCCATCCATTTTTGTGAGGATAAGACCTCCACCTGAAAATGTTGTTTTAAACATATATGGACCTTCATAGTTGGGGGTCCATTAACCACGTGAACCGAGATGAAGTAGCAGTATCTTCTTACGCACCAAATCTCATTCTTTGAACACTCCACAACGGACCTTTTTATTGAATTCTTTCTACATCCGCTTTCTTCTATGAGATTGAGATGATCAAATCGGGGTAAGGGAGTCTATTACGCGAGGGGAAGGTATTAGCACCCCACACGCCAGTAGTACTCTATGGTATATACTTATATTTTCTAGCTAAGGGGTGTGTTATATCTATCTATTGCTTAATCGCTTTAATGCATGAGAAAGAAAAGGAAAATAAAGAAACAACGGGGAAAAGAAAGAAGTTTTTACAAAGTTTTGCTCGATCGAGCCGCGTGACAAGATACCTACGTATTCCCTCGTGCAATGGGAAAGTCAGAGCGCTCTAGTTTTGCCCACTTGTTTTGGTGAGTTTTGTGTTTTTTACTTATGAAAAAGGTTTTAAACACAAAAAGAAAGCGCCCGTAGGAGAAAAAGAGTTTGCATTGGTTGGTTGCTTTTACCTTTAAGAAAGGATATTTGTACCATTATTAGGTGTTTTAGTTTTCAAAAGAAAAAGAAAGAGAGTTTTAGTTTTAATACATACAAGGATGCAAAAATAAACAAGCAAAACAAAATGGAGACTAACTAGTACTAGCCCTAATGTTGTCATGCAAAGATTGGACCTAAGGGTGAGGATGAAGGGAATCTCTACCTATGTTGACATGGCAAGGATGTATATCCTAATGTCTAGGATCGAGAGCTATCCTAACCGAGCGGTCCTAAGGGAAAGCTATCTGTAACACGGTTAAAGAACTGACTTGTTTGTTTTGCGTTTGATCGCAAATGATGCGGATAGCAAGAGTTGCCATCGACTTTTCTTTTATCCAATTAAGGGAAGGCAAAAAGAACAGGAAAAGACCTTCGTTAGATTCTGAGTAAGGAAGGTGGTTATGAAAAGGGAAGGTTTTAGCACCCTTTCCATCCGTAGTTATCTACGGGCTCTTAATTGCTTAGCTAACTTTAAATATTTTTTGTGTGTGTTTGAAAAGATTTTGAAAAAAAGGCATTTTGATTTGACTTCGTAATGATTCACGCTGGAATGTATACGAAGTGTTTGGAAATGTTTTGTTTTGGAAAAGGGACTTTGTAATGATTCACGCTGGAATGTATACAAAGTGTTTGAAAAGTTTTGAAAGTGTGAGGTGTGAAAAATTATTTTTTGATTGAGCAAGCAAAAGAGACTTATTACCCCCTCAGAACGGTCGTTTTTCGTGTTATTTTGCTTTCCTTTAGAATAAGACTATCCGTACCATTAGTTGGTAGGTAACCTTATTCGTTGGATGTAAAAGGGACATTCGAAGGGACACCAGATGGTCATAGAAGACAACATGTAAGGATATCTTTGCATATTCGTAGGGACGATCATCACTTTTTGTAGGCAACAATCGAGAGACTAGATCATGTATTCGTAGGCAACATCGAGGGTCATCGAGGGACTATGATCTTTTAAGTCGAAGGGAATAATATGATGTATTGTATGCAATTGTGCTAAGATATCTCTACGTTCGAGGGACATGAGAAATTTCATAAGGCAACAAGAGAGGATAAACTAAAGGGGGTGCAAGTGTGAAATATGTGTTGTATTCAGATATTTTATCTTGTATTAGTGATCTAGATTGACTTTTATGTTGCCATACACGCCTAGTTACTAGCAGTTTAATAGGTGAGGAAAGTAAATTGCAGAAATGTAAAGTGCGGAAAGTAAATGTCCTACGCTATTACATGGCTTTGGGGCAGATACATAATAGGGGTGCGGAAAGTAAAAGCAGAATTATAAATCTACACTATTACATGAAAACAAACCTTGCAACCTATACATCCTTTCTAGAATTTAAATGCAAAGAAATAAAATAGAAGAAAAAATGATCTAAGCGAATACCTAAATTCTAATATTTTTGTATTTTTGAAAGTTAATGTTAATGTGAAAGGAATCCTTATTCTAATTGATTTTAATTAAAAAAAGATTTAATGAAAATTATTAACCTAAATTAAACTAATTAAGTTAATTAATAAAAAAAGGCATGGAGAAAATTATTTGTGAAATTAACCCTAATTAAACTAATTATTTAAACTAATTAATAATTAATTAATTAGCTGAATTAATTAAAGAAAAGGAAATAAAAAGAAACAGAAAAAAATAGCAAAAATAAATAAAGCAATCGAGCTTACGACGGAGCGCCACGAGGCCAAGCCTTGTGGTGGCGTGCTTGGGCATCCAGAAACTAGAGTTTCTGGTGAGGATTCTGCTAAGAGTGTCCAGGTGGGCTTACGCATCCGAAAGGTCCGTGGGGCTAGAGATTCATCCGAAAGGGACCATAATCGAGCTTCTAGATTCGCATCGAAAGGGTTCAGGAGCTGGGGCTTCGGAAATTCTTCATCTGAAAGGGTCCAGTCGGGCTTGGAGATTCATCAGGTGGCGTCCGTGTCGGAGCTTGGAGGATCTGTCTTTGAAACATCCGGCGTGGCTTCGGGAGATTCTGCTGCTGGGGATGTCCAGAAGCTGGAGCTTCTGGAGGATCTTTTGGAGATGCCCCTTTTGGAGATCCAGAAGTTAGAACTTCTGGAGGTGACACCGGAAGGGAAACTCCGGTTGTCTTCTCCGGTCATCCAAATATCCAAAACCTGCAAAATTAAATCAAAAACGAAAAAGAACAACCCAGACTAACAAAAAATCCCCCTTGAATCCGAATCTGACGTTATTTTGGCTTGTAACATCCTACAACTATGGATTCGAAAGCTTGAGAGCTTCGTGCCCTAGCCATGGTGTTCTTCTGTTCCTGCGTCAAACTTTGAAATTGATGCATGAAATCGATTCAGAATAACGTAATAAACATGTATGAATGCATGAATACAGTTTATATCGTGTAAATCAAGGATTTAAAATCCAACACTTTACCAAACTAGAGCAACCTTAGGAGGACAGTTCTGGGTGCTTTGAACTCATGTGAGTATTGGTATGGACTCTTGGGAACTTCAGGAACTCAAAGGAATGAATGAAACGGCTGGAAAGTGGCTGCAAATTGAAACACGATTTTGCCAACTTCTTGGATTTTTTGAGAAATTTTAGGGTTGTTGTTGGGGCAAGGATTTCGTGTAAGAGGTTGGCCAAAGGTCCTCTTGTCTTGTGGAGATGTTAGGTATATATAGAGGAGTGGAAATAGGTCAAGACTTTAAGAGAAAATATTCTCCTTAAAATGAAAAGATATTTGATTGGAAATTTGCATGAAATCTTTCCAAATTTGCTCAATCTTTTCCTCAATCTTCTTGCACGAATTTGACAGCTATTTTGGACTTCCTTGGTCCTCAAGACATGCATAAATCAAGCCCATCTTGCATTAATAATTTATCTTTGTATTTTATTTAATTAAATTTGAATTTAAGCCATTTAATTCAAAAATAAATAAATTAAAGGATAGAAGGCGTGGCCTGCAGCATAGAAGTCATGGATAATCTTATAATCAAGTTTGGATCATAAAATCTTAAGCCCATTTGGAAAATATTTGCTTTTGCTAGGTATTTTCCTTCATGCACCTCCTAAAAAATGCTCAACTTTCACAATTTGTATCTTGCTCAATTTTCAACATTTTTGGGTATTCTTGGACTTTTTAGAAAGCTCAAGATGTCTTCTAAACATAACTTTTGGTTTCATCTTCATTGAAGTTTCCATGCTCATGAACACTTCTTTGCAAAAAGATGACTTTTTGTTGACTTTTTAAAAGGACCTGTAATGTTTTGATCCATAACTTCCAAATGAAGCATTTATAGCCAAAGCTTGTGAGACATGAAGTTGTAAAGAATTGAATTCCCTTTAAAATGACATTTGGTGGAAAAATTTCTGATAAAGTATGTGAAAGTTATGCCTGATCAAAGTTTTGTTGACTTTTGTATGAAAGACCCTAATTTAGAAACTTTGACTTTTGATCAGATCTTGACTTTTTCTTGATGAACCATGATCAACCCTTGATCAAATGATGAATATTACTTCAAAATCTTGATGTTGACCAAAATTTATGAAGTTTGACTATATGTTGACCACAATTGACTTTTTGTCCAATACAGTTGATTTTTAACCATCTGAGCAATTGGATGAGCAAATTTGACTTGTAAGGCTTGAAACTTGACATAGTGATCCCTTGGAATATATGATGAGGTATAGTGACCATTTGAATCCTTGGGAATTCATTATGACTTGAGAGAATCAAAACCCTAGTTTGGATTGATTGCTTAGGAGAGAGTTTGTCTGATTAACCCTTATGAAACCTTTGAGTATGGAGTGATGGATTATCTTGAGAAGTAGGAGGGCAAATTTTGGGGTATAACAGTTGTCGCTGTTCAATCTTCTTGTACCAGAAGGGTTAGATTGGTATGCTTGCCTTTCGTGACCTGAAGGTAGAAGATGATTGAACACTCGAGTACACCTAAAAATTTGCACTCGCTGCTGCAAGGAATAGGCTTATAGATGCCATTAGAAAAAGCTGATGTTGGAGAGCGAGCTGTACTCTAGACTCTGTGTTCGTTTTTTGGATGAGAGAGATATCGAATATGGGCGTAAAGATGCCATCCAGAGAGTTGAAGATGTACAGTCGGAGATGGGCTTAAAGATGCCATCCAGAGAGATGAAGATGCATAGTAGGAGATGGGCTTAAGATGCCATCCGGGCGCTTGATAATAAGGGAGAGTCAGAATAAACCTTTGTCTTGGCTACTTCTAAGATGAATACTTGGCAGAATGCGGATAGTTTTCCCATCTTGTTTCGGGTATTAATCCATGGTCTGCTATTTATTGGTAAACCCGTCTGGTTTCGGGAGTTCATACCAGATTGGTCGCCTTGATAGTTTCCCCGTCTTGTTTCGGGTGTTAATCTTTGACCTGTTGTCTGAACATAACTTGCATGGTCGTTCAGATAGTTCTCCCGTCTTGTTTCGGGTGTTAATCTTTGACCTGTTGTCTGGAAATAACTTGCATGGTCGTTCAGATAGTTCTCCCGTCTTGTTTCGGGTGTTAATCTTTGACCTTTCATTTGGAAAATAGCTTTTACCTGTTAGGGAAATAGATCTTGACAGGATATGGTTAATCTTATGCAAATTATGATGCATGCGAGTGTATGACAATGTTATGATTAATGTATGAATGTAAATATTGTGGTATTTCAAAACATATCCATCTTGAAGAAGATAGGAATGCTCTGTTGGAGATCTTTGATTTCTGCTTTGGGATGAGTTTGTTGAAAACCTGACTGGGGAATAAGAGATGATTCAGATTTCCTCTGATACACTATCGAACCAGGTTTCGAGTCTGGATATTAATGCTATTAGAGTGATAATGATGATTGAGAGATACTCGGCTGGGGATCTTGTGTGTAGATCTTGTTGCGGACGATTACATTGTCCATAGACCCTGCTGGGTAACAATGAAGATGAGGATGATAACATCGAGTATCGAGTATTAACCAACCTCAGTCTGCATCGAAGTCAGCCATCTCACTAATTGCCAAGATGGGTCAATTAGGGTTCTAAAAGTTGAGTTAGTGTTGATGACACCACGCAGACGCCAAATACTTTCCTCAACTAGACATGAGGAGCATCGGGACATCCAAAGTATCGCACTAACGTAGCCATCATGTTGACCGTTTCGGTATACGCCTAACGGTCGCGACGATTTATTGCTACTTACCTAAGGAAGCCTGAATCCGGGTGTAGGATCCCCCAAAAACATAATACCCAAGCAACCCTTAAAATTAAAGCATACAAAGCAAATAGAAACTGATAAAAAGTGATCTGTAGCCCTAAGGTAACCTCTCTTTGGGTGTTTTTCCCAGCAGAGTCGCCAGTTCTGTAACACGGTGGGAGAAATGACTTGTTTGTTTTGCGTTTGATCGCAAATATTGCGGATAGCAAGAGTCACCACCGACTTTTCTTTTATCCAATTAAGGGAAAGCGAAAAGAACAGGAAAAGACCTTCGTTAGATTCTGAGTAAGGGAGGTGGTTATGAAAAGGGAATGTATTAGTACTCTTTTCATCCGTAGTTATCTACAGGCTCTTAATTTCTTAGTTCAATTTATAAATTGCTTTTTGCGTGTGTGTTTGAAAATGTTTTGAAAAAAAAGGTATTTCGCTTTGACTTCGTAATGATTCACGCTGGAATGTATACAAAGTGTTTGGAAATGTTTTGTTTTGGAAAAGGGACTTTGTAATGATTCACACAGGAATGTATACAAAGTGTTTGAAAAGTTTTGAAAGTGTGAGGTGTGAAAAAGTATTTTTTGATTGAGCATGCAAAAGAGACTTATTACCCACTCAGAACAGTCGTTTCCGTGTTATTTTGCTTTTCTTTAGAATAAGACTATCCGTACCATTAGTTGGTAGGTAACCTTATTCGTTGGATGTAAAAAGGACATTCGAAGGGACACTGAATGGATATAGAAGGCAACATGTAAGGATATCTTAGCATATTCGTAGGGACGATCATCACTTTTTGTAGGCAACAATCGAGAGACTAGATCATGTATTCGTAGGCAACATCGAGGGTCATCGAGGGACTATGATCTTTTAAGTCGAAGGGACTATGATGATGTATTACAGGCAATTGTGCTAAGATATCTCTACGTTCGAGGGACATGACCAATTTTGTAAGGAAACAAGAGAGGATACCCTAAAGGGGGTGCAAGTGTGAAATATGTGTTGTATTCAGATATTTTATCTTGTATTAGTGATCTAGATTGACTTTTATCTTGCCATACACGTCTAGTTACTAGAAGTTTAATAGGTGCAGAAAGTAAATTGCGGAAATGTAAAGTGCGGAAAGTAAATGTCCTACGCTATTACATGGCTTTGGGGAAGATACATAATAGGGGGTGCAGAAAGTAAAAGCAGAAATATAAATCTACACTATTACATGAAAAGAAACCTTGCAACCTATACATCCTTTCTAGCATTTAAATGCAAAGAAATAAAATAGAAGAAAAAATGGTCTAAGTGAATACCTAAATTCTAATATTTTTGTATTTTTGAAAGTTAATGTTAATGTGAAAGGAATCCTAATTCTAATTGATTTTAATTAAAAAAGGTTTAACGAAAATTATTAACCTAAATTAAACTAATTAAGTTAATTAATAAAAAAAAGGCATGGAGAAAATTATTTATGAAATTAACCCTAATTAAACTAATTATTTAACCTAATTACTAATTAATTAGCTGAATTAATTAAAGAAAAGGAAATAAAAAGAAACAGAAAAAAATAGCAAAAATAAATAAAGCAATCAGAGCTTCTGACGGAAGCTGCCACAGAAGCCAAGCCTTCTGTGAGTGGCGTACCTTGGGCATCCAGAAACTGGAGTTTCTGGTGAGGATTCTGCTAAGAGTATCCGGTGGAGCTTCGATCGAAAGGGTCCAGTCGGGGCTTTGGAGATTCGCATGGGGACGTCTGAAGCCGGAGCTCGGAGGATCCGTGTTGAAACCGGAGCTCTGGGATCCGGTTCGGAAGGGTCCGTGGGGCTTCTGGAGATTCTCTTGCTGGGGACATCCAAAAGCTGGAGCTTCTAGGGAATCTGCATCTGGGGAAGTCCAAAAGCTAGAGCTTTTGGAGGGTTCTGGCGCTAGGAGGCCCAGGAGCTGGAGCTTCTGGTGCTGGGGACATCCAGAGGTTGGAGCTTCTGGAGGTGTTCCTTCTGGAGACTCTGAAACCTACGTTAATTAGCAATATTAAAATAAATTAGAAAAAAGGTGGGGTTCGAACCCACACCCTTAGATAGGAAAGTGACATAGCGCGCACAGGGTTAACCGCTGGGGCGGTGATACATCCGTGTATCCGAGTGAAGGCATAAACACATGTGTGTTCCTGCCATGACACAACATGACATGAATTGTCAAGTGTGAAGAGCAAATGATGCGTGTTCAGTAGTAAATGTGAACCCCAGGAAAGTGTGGAGAGTCAGAATAGGGAACTCTTGCCACTTTTATTATTGACTCAATAAAGGAAGCAACATGATTCGCGTGTGATGAGCTGACACAGACTAGAACTGTGTAGGGGTTGATTGCGAACCATTTCTGCGTGCCCATCATATCATCATCATGTATATATTAATAAGTCTCAAAGAGGGACTTTGCTTTGTGGTGCCACTCTGGGTTTCCTAACCACTTATGACCTATGCAAGCACAAAATGTAAACACTTATTGAGAATTACCTCCCCATGCACGAAGGAGGATTTTAAACAAACCAGAGACTGGTAGCACACAAAATCGCCCTAAACGGTTCTTTACATAAACCAGAGGGGTTCCTGAACATGCTCTAACTACGGAAGCCCCATCATGCATCTCTATTCCTACTTCTCATGCCAGAAGAAAGTTGTAAAACCCTACTTCTCATGATATCTAGGAAACTTGTAAGAGAATGAAATAAAATGGTGTAGAAAATACCAAACGGATAACAAATCCGTAGAGCACTGCAAGCTAAGAAATACTCCGGAAAACTTCAAGTATTGCAGCCAAGCAATAAGAGTAAACCAGTGAGAAATGCACAGAGGCATCAAAGCATATGTGGAGTGTGCGTTTGTACACATCCAAGGCAAATAAACCTGCATAGGAATATAAACCATACAAAGCAGACAATATATTGCGCACCCGTACGCAAACAAATATCAAATTGTGTGTTTGTACACAATTGATATGCATACACCTGCAAGAAGAGAGAAATCCCAAAAAATAGAAAATAGAATGTACACATGTGTGCATAAGCGACAGAATGTGCATTCGTACGCATTCAAATAATTGGATAACCTGCAAGAAAGATGTCAATCCAAATATCACACAAGTAATGCGCGTTCTTACGCATACAAGTGTTAGAATGCGCGTTCTTACGCATTCAAGATAGGATAATCTGCAAGCAAGATGTCAATCCAAAACAAATCAGACAATAGAATGTACACATATGTGTACAGGCAGTAGAATGCGCGTTCGTACGCAAACAAAGATTCAATTAACTTGCAAGAAGGTGTCAATCAGAGTAAACACAAATAGTATGCACGTCCGTACGTATACAAACAATAGAATGCACGTTCGTACGCACTCAAGATTGGATAACTTGCAAGCAAGATGTCAATCCACAACAAATCATACAATAGAATGTACACATACGTGTACAAGTGGTAGAATATGCGTTTGTACGCAAACAAACAATCGGATAACCTGCAAGAAGGTGTCAATCCGAGTAAACACAATTATTATGCACGTTCATTTGCATTCATGATTGGATAACCTGCAAGAAAGGTGTGAATCCAAATAACCACATAATAGAATACACATGTATATGTGAAAGCGCAAAATATGGATGCTATAAATCCAAATCTCTTGTATGAGATGTCAAAGTACCTTGCACATGAAATAAAGTGTTAGAATTAACAAAGAAAGTGCTAGAAATAAAGCACCAAACACAAAACCGATTGCAAATATGATTATAAACTAGTATAAGCATGTATGAAGTGAAATAAAATCACAAAAATCGGCTTGGGAAGACGGTTTTCCAAAATCGTAGCAAAAAGTCAAATTCTCGGAATCTATTAAGAATTGCAAGGTTGTTTGCAAGAACAACAACAAATTAAAAAATGTGAGCAGTTGTAATTAATTCCTGGTGGAAGTGACGTTTTTTGGACCTTAAAGTGTCGGGGAAGACACTACATTTTAGGCGTGTTATGCTTAAAATTTGGTTATGAAACCTCCAAAAACGATTACGGAACGTGTCGAAAAGTAGGGAACATGTATCGTTACTTCGGACTTTCAAGGAAAAGTGAGTTTCGATACATCAAAGTGCTAAAAAATACTTACGGAATCATAAAATCTATGTTTTGAATTAAATTCCGATTCAATTTTTTTATGGTTTTGAAATGTAAGATGAATCAAAATTTAATTAACTACATGTAATCAAAACATAATGAAACACAAGTTATCTACAAGTTTGATTGAAATTTGAAATCAAAAAATGTGTAAAAATGCATGTAAATGCAAGTTTCAATTTACATTTTATGGTGTGTAGATGAATGAAATCCAAGTGTTTCATACCATATGCAATTAACATGTATTCAATATAAATCACCTCTAAATATAATGCATGTCATGAATTATGTCATATAATATTCAAGTATGTGATGTATTGAAGTGTAGTGAATTCATACATGTGAAAATATGTTATCAACATGTAAAATAGTGAGTGAAAGTGAAGTTTCGTCACACTTTAACGTCATAAAAATTGAACACCGACACACAAACTTGAGTTGATTATTCCATATACAAATATGTGGACATGTAAGGATGTAAATTATGTCATAAGTATGAGTTTAGATGCATGTATTCAATGCAGATGCACTTAAGAGTCAAAACGCACTTCGTTCTACATTTTGACATAATTATGCATGCAAATTATGCCTTAATTCATATGGATCAATGCAATTTAATCAACCTATATGCTCTCTAATGCATGAGCATGTGATAGATGATGCAAAATGCACAAATAAGTGGCCTAAATGCAAAGAAAAATAACTACACAAGTGTATGTGTGTGCTCTGTACAATATTCCTTCGCACTGACAGACTTTAACATCACAAAATCGGAATCAAATCAAGGAATTCGACAATATAAATTCAAGAATCGGAATCCACACAGAATTTTCAATCAATTCGACTATTCAATTTCAAGAAAATCTAAAATTGAAAAATCACTTAAAATAAGCGCTTAATTGAATTAATGACTTACTTGAACTTGAAGTTTGAGTCAAATTGAAGAGGAATTCCTTGCACTCTTCAAAGAAAATATTGAATTGAAGTCGAGTTGATGATAATAATCGATATCGGAGCTTGGTTCCTTGAAATCTTGAAGAAAAATCAAGAAAAAGTGATGAAGAAGGCTTCCTAGGCTTGACCGAGAAAAGGAGAATGAGAGAAGGAGGAGGTCGGCCTTGAAAGTGGCCGAACCGAGCTGATCGGAGGAGAAAAAGAGGAGGCCGACCGATGACTCAAGGCGGAAGGCTGTTCCGGTCGGATGCAAGGGTGCGGAGGCTAGTCGGGAGTAGGGAGTCCAAGCGAGAGAGAGAGATCGGACCAAGGAGGGAAACCGGTCGGGAGGTGAGGCTGATCGGAAACTGGCTGGTCCAGTAGGGGAGGGGCTGTCCGAATGGGCGGTTGTGGTGGTGATAGGGTGGCTCAGTTGGTTGAGTATGGAGGAGGGAATTTTATTTCTGTTGAATTTTGCACTTGTGTTTGAGAGAGAATTAGAGAGAATTAAGACTGATTTGAGGTGAAAATTGAGAAAATGATTGTGTGTCCTTGAATTATGAAGGCAATAATTTATTTATAGTGTGAAAATTTGGGCCTTAGAGTGCCTTGGATCCATAATTAAGCCCAGATCGTGATTATCCGAATAATTTTCGTAATTAGTCCAAAACAGCCAAATCCATGCAGAATTTGAAGTCGGAATGTATATGAAAAATGTCCGGAACACAATTTTGTTTGCCTAAGTCAAAATTTCGACTCGATCAAGAAAACGGTCCAGACGATACGAATTTTTGAAGTTTCAACATAGTTTTCAGGCGTCTGACACATGCAGAATTTTCATTGCTCTCTTCAGAGAATTTTCCCCGAACAAGGGTCTTCTGATCAAAATTCGAACTTGAATCTCTCTGAGACAAATGTAGCATACAAAATTTATGAACTTTTGGCACTGGTACCACCTCGTTTCAATAAAAATTGAGCGAAATATGATTTTTCAAACTTCGCGCATCAGGGGAAAACCGCCCGGTTCAGCTCAAAATCAAGTTCGAAGAATAAAAAACTACTCTTAAACAGTAAGTAATTGGCTCCTAACTTGTTCATGAGAGTTGTAAAGGACTTTGATACGGATTTTTAGAAATCGCCCCCGCTCAGTTTGAATTTTCCAGCTGGGACTTATGAATTTTTTAGTGCGCAGAGTACACGGTACAACACTAATATTCAGTTTTTCCCACTTGAGAAATCAATTTCGTTGAGGCCTATCTTCACGCAATTTGCTTCCGGCTTATGAATGAAATTGTAGATAATAATGAGAGGGACTTTTGAGTCAAAAATCATCAGAAAAAAATACCCAACGAGCTGAGAGATATGCCTTCCAGAGCGCCCAAAACGAAACAAAAACCCAAAAATTCACTTTATTGAGAAATAAGCAAATAAAGTCTTTTTCTTGGCGAAACGGCCTCTGATCTGACTAGATGAACTGAAGAATAAATTTATATGATCCCAATGCTTAAAGAACCAAACCAAAATAGTTTTCTGACCAGAATATGTTGCTTCAAGCGTACGAATCGAATAATATCGATATCGAAATGATCTGAGATAGCCGAAACGCACAATTTCTTCCGCAACTAGAGGTATTTAGAACCTGGGAACCATGTAATGGATGCTATGCATGTATATACATGTATGTTTAGGATAATGCGATTATAAGCCAGAAACTCTAAAATGAGGAGGGTAAATTTTTGGGTACAACTACTGCCCCTATTCAATCATCCTTAAACCTGGAGCGAGGTTGGCATGCGCGCCTTCCAAGCGACGAGGTAGAAGGTGATTGAATACAAATATGAACTCGAAAATTTACACTCTGAATATCTAAAACTTGAGACATTGCCCAGACTCCAAGGGATACTGATAATGTTGTCTCCGGGAATATCTGAAACACAACAAAAGGATGTGCAAAATAAATGTTGAATTTTGCAGAGAGACAAGCGTAATACTTATTCTCAATAGGCACAGGTGAAAACCTAACCCAAAAGAATTGGCCTCGACCCAATTCAACTGCTATGCCAAATAATGACTAAGCATGTTAGCAAATCATATTATGCCAGGGAAAGACTGACATGTCAATGCAGTAAAGACTTGGAACATTGACTAGACTAACCTTAGTGTACCAGGGAAAGACTGGACAAGTCAACAGAGTAAAGACTAGAAATTCCATTGAGACTTTATAAACTCAGAACGTTGTACTCTGAGGGAATAAATAAGTGTATACTTTCTTCCAAAAAGGTACAGGGATAGCTTGACCTGAAGATGTTGCACCAGGGAACGACTGGTAGTGCAATAGATAGTGCAAAGAATGACTACACTAGGTATATATGAAGGAGTGTGATACTTGAACCTATTCAAGAATTGGTAACGACTCAACTCTTGTGCAAAAAAGGATTTTCTCAAAATAACATTGTATTCTGAGGGAGAAAACAAGTGTCAGGCTTGCTTTCAAAAAGGTACAGGGATAACCTAACCTGAATATGTTGTACTACGGAAAGACTGGTAGTGCAACAAATAGAAAAAACCGGAAGCATTGATTAGACTTCTTGGGGAAATACGACATCAAGGGATTTCAGCTTCACTGGGGATTACACAAACCAAAACCTATCAAGAGATGATAGGAGCAATACTGGGGATGCACAACATTGTTCATGGCTTATAATTCCATGTAATGTATGGATTTGCTACACAATAATGCAATGCGATGATGCATGTTTGCGAAAAGATAAAAAATTAGTAACTGGTGACCACATATCAGATCACAATCACGCTCAGATTTGCAAGCTTTGCCAGGGAAGAACACATGAGTGTACCGTCGAGGCGATAACATAACCACTGATTCGTAAATCATTAGGGAACTTTAATAATGGACTTCCTGGGGAGTATGAATTCTTGGGGAAGTTAACTGTTGCATAACGACCATGCTGGAGAAATAATCTCCTGGGGGCATTATTCATTGCATGGCGATTTCCTGGGGAATTGTTCGCTGAACAGCGATCCGCTGGGGAAAAATCAGAAATACTTGAAGAAGAGCTTCCACCGTTACTCCACTGAGAATCTCAACTTCACAACATAACTTTGGTTGGGGAAGAGAATGAGATGCAACCTCGTTGGGGAAATCGAGAGATTCAAACTCACCGGGGATAAACATCTCCTGCCAATAGTTCGAACGTCGTCTTCACCGGGGAGTGAAAGTTAGAGACTTCCATCAGAAGTAATTTGCAAATCCAAACAGACATTCACTAGGGAATCTCGCATGGAATAGGCACAAAGAACTTGCACTGGGAATTATGCACTGCTCTGTGATGAGATGTCAGAATCTTCCACCAGGTCCGGTTTCAGAGTCCAACACTGGGGAACTTCAATGGGGACAACATACTAAGAATGACCCTTGAATCTGGCCCTTTCAGAAAAGTGTAGCTTCACCCGGGGATCTCTTATCAGTGCTTAGTGGGGAAGAGATGCTGTTGACTTTTGCGCTGGTATGACTACCCGTAAACAAACAAGGATTCCTGCAACTTATTGTTAGTGGAATTCCTCAGGTGTGATATGACAACTTTGTCTGCCACCCGAGCCACACAAATTTCAAAGTAAATTCAGAAGTTTCTCATCATCGTAATGTTTAAAGATGCAAAATTTTATCATAAAACTTTGAATGTCTTTCGCAATCAAATAAGTAAATGCAAGAAATTAATTGACAAGCAAAAACTCATTTTATTGATTGGAAATAGGCCTGTAAATAGGCGAGTATAATAGGAAGCAATTCCTGAAATGAGGCAATTGCAAAAGTAAAATAAGAGGAAAACTAAAACGCATGGCAATGCGACAATGGATCCTCTTTGGGTTCCAACCCTGGTATCACTTTCATAAACCCGACTATCTCATCACTTCTGTTTTTGCAAAGAAGATGATTGGACTGATCCCTTCCCTTCGGAGTAAACAATGATGTAGACCTGAGGTGCGACCATTGATCCGACGCGGGACGTAGTCTTTTGCTCTTATTTCCTTTCTCGACTTGAACAAGTCTATGCATAGTATTTCTTAACTACGTCCGCGTTCACGAGTAGTGGAAAATCTTCTCCGTCCATTTTTGCGAGCATCATAGCGCCGCCAGAGAATGCTTTCTTCACAACAAATGGCCCTTCATAATTTGGCGTCCACTTGCCCCAGGGATCACCTTGAGGAAGAATTATCCTCTTTAGCACGAGGTCACCTAGTTTATAGTATTGAGGTCGCACCCTCTTGTCAAAAACTTTCCGCATCCTCTGTTGATAAGCCTGCCCATGACAAACAACTGTCAATCTTTTCTCACCAATGAGGCACAACTGGACTAATTGTTGTTGAGATTCAATCCATTATCAATGATAATCTTATCAAGAATCCCGTAATGACAGATGATATTGTGCTTGATAAATCTTGTGACCATATGCTTGGTGATGTTTGCATAGGATGCCACTTCAACCCACTTGGTTAAGTAGTCTATGGCAACCCGAATAAATCGTTGTTTGTTGGACGTTGTTGGCTCAATTTTCCCAATCATATCGATGCCCCACATAGAAAATGGCCAAGGAGAAGTCAAGACATTCAAAGGTGATGGCGACACATGCACCTTGTCAGCTTATACTTGGCATTTGTAACAGATTCGAGCATGATTAAAGCAATCGACTTCCATGGTAGACCAGTAGTACCCAACTCGCAAAATATTCTTAGCCATAGTATGCCCATTGGAATAAGTTCCAAATGAGCCCTCGTGCATCTCTTTGATGATCTTTGCGGCTTCATCTTTATCGACACATCTGAGTAACAACCTGTCATGATGTTTGCGATACAATACACCGTTGCTAAGGAAGAATTTCGCTGAAAATCTCCTCAAAATTTGTTTGTTTGTCACTGACGCTTCTTATGGATACTCTTGAGTTTCAAGGTATCTCTTAACATCGTAGAACCACGGGTTACTATCTTTTTCTACATCCACTTCAAAATAGAAGGCAGGCTCATCCAATCTCTGAATGGTAATCGAGGGCGCTTCATTAGCCCGTTTCACTTTAAACATTGATGCCAGGGTAGCCAAAGCGTCAGCCAGGTTGTTCTCTTCTCGTGAGATGTGATCAAAAGTGATCTCTTCGAAGTAAGGAACCAACTTCATCACATGCTCCCAGTAAGGAATCAAATTTGGGTGATGAGTCTCCCAATCGCCATTGATCTGGATTATCACAAGGGATGAATCCCTACACACTTTCAGATGTTTAATCCTTAAGTCAATCGCTGCCTTGATATCAAATATGCAAGCCTCATACTCAGCCATGATATTTGTGCAGTCATGTAATACGGTGAACTGACTTTGAGAGTTTTTGTATCGCAAATGTGCGGATAACAAGAGTCGCCACTGACTTTTCTTTTATCCAATCAAGGGAAGGTGAAAAGAACAGGAAAAGACCTTCGTTAGATTCTGAGTAAGGGAGAAGGTTATGAAAAGGGAAGGTATTAGTACCCCTCTTCATCCGTAGTTATCTACGGGCTCTTAGTTGCTTTTAGATCACTTTAAAAATGTGCTTTCTGTGTGTTTGACAAAAATGTTTTGAAAAGGCATTTCGCTTTGACTTTGTAATGATTCATGTAGGAATGTATACAAAGTGTTCATAAATGTTTCGTTTTGAAAAAAAAGTTTGAACTTTGACAAAAAAGTGTGAGGTGTGAAAAGTATTTTGATAGAGCAAGCAACTAAAAGTCTTATTACCTACTCAGAATTGGTCGTTTTCTCATGTTATTTTACTTTCCTTTAGAATAGTGCCATCTATACCATTAGTTGGTAGGTAACCCTATTCGTTGGATGTAAGTGGGACATTCGAAGGGACATCGGATGGTCATAGAAAGTAACTTGTAGGAAGTATCCTAGCACATTCGAAGGGACTATCATCATTTTTCGTAGGCGACAATCGAGGGTCAAGATCATGTATTCGGAGGCGACATCGTGGGTCTTATGATCTTTGTATCGAAGGGACTATGATGATTTGTTTTGAAGGCAACGGTGCTAGAATACCTCTACGTTCGAGGGACATGACCATTTGAATTCGTAAGGCATCGAGAGAGAAATACCCTAAGGGGTGCATGTGTGAAAAGAGTGCGTTGATTCAGGTATTTTATCTTGAAATTATGAGTGAGCTATGTCCAATTATTATCTTGCCATACACGCCTAATTACTAGCAGTTTATAGGGTGCGGAAAATAAATTGCAGAAACATAAAGTGCGGAAAGATAAATCCTACGCTATTACATGGCTTTGGAGCAGATACATAATTTAAAATGCGGAAAATAAAAGCCCTAATTAAAACTATTACATCCCATAAGCAATTACATAATTGGAAAAAAGAAAACGATAAAAAGAAATCGTCCGAAACGAGATAACCTGTGAAAAGATGAGAAATCGGAAAATACGAGGAAATCGAATAAGAGGAAAATATTAGTAAAAATGATAATTTTTGAATGAGAAAAATATTTCATGCAAGAAACAACATTAATATACTAAAATAATTTTTTGGGATTTTTTAGAGTTAATTTAATAATTAAAAATCAATTAAAGGTGATTTAAATGATAAATTAACAATTAAATTAAATATGCATGCAAAAATAATATTTTTAATTTTATAAATTAAGTAAACGTTTTCTGGAAATAATGCAAAAAGAAAAATGTTTTTTGGTGTTTTTTAATGCATGATAAAAAATATTTAAAAAAAAATTAAATGAATGAAAAATATTGAGAAAATAGAAAATAAGAAAAAATAGAAAAAGTGTTAAGTTTGTAAAAAAAGAAAGGAGAACCGGTCCTGGTGAGGCTCGAACCCATGACCATGAGGAGTATCTTCAAACAGTCAGCGCCTTAACCACTGGGGCAAGTGACATCTGGTGTTTGAAACATTGAAATCAATTGAATATATGTGATTACGTGTCCTGGAAAGGTTTGAAACACAGTCAGCGCGCGTGGACCCCATGACTTATGAATGGACGAATCAGATCACCCAGAAACGCCTGACTTCATTTGGTCAACAAAGTCCACGACGCCAGAGCCCTAGCTCCGGTCGTCTTCTCCGGCGGCCTCAATCATTAAACCTGAAAAAATACACGAAATAAAGAAGCAACAGGTACCCTACCCCCCTAAATCGAGGGCTGCGAGTTCGAAGGTGCCATTGGTTTGCCCTAAAAATGCTTGTACAAGCTGGTTCGATTCAAACAGCTCGCGAAGCCCTAATCATGGCAAATAGGTTTCTGGACGTTCAAGCTTGCATGTAATGGTTCTAATGTGACCTAATATGCATCCTGAGTTCAAACAAACACACAAAAGACATTAATAATGCATGAACAATGAAATTCGAATTTCAAAAGTTTACCAAATCGGAGCAAGCTTGGGATCGAGTTCTGGGCAGTCTTTGCTTCAAGTAAGAGATGGTTTTGACTCCTGGGAACCTCAAGAACAAGATTGGATGGATGGTTTTGGCTGAGA
Source organism: Vicia sativa (assembly GCA_021764765.1). NCBI lineage: Eukaryota > Viridiplantae > Streptophyta > Magnoliopsida > Fabales > Fabaceae > Vicia > Vicia sativa. Next base: position 295,539,088 of record CM038792.1, read on the forward strand.
GTGGCTGCAAATTAGAATTCGATTTTCACAAGTTCATGAAAATTTTGAGCAAAGTGAGGGTTGTTGTAAGGGCTAGGGTTTCGTGTCCTTTGTTGTGTGTATTGCTGGGTATTTATAGAGTGATTTGGGATGGCAAAGAGAAGGAAAAAAGATTGGATCATGAATGTGCCATAAATATTTTTCAAATAAAATCAAATTTTGGAGAAAATTTGATTTTCTCTTTAATGTGAGAGCTAGCACGAATTTGGCATGTTCCATGGGCTATCTTGGACCTCAAGTTTGATATAAATTCACCTCTTTTGGAAAAATATCTTATTTTCATATTTTATATAATTTAATTTTGAATTAAATGGTTTAAAATTCAAAAATAAATCAATAAAATAGAAAATTGCCATGGCCAAGCATCAATGGGTCATAAATAATATCATGAACAAGTTTGGATCATAAAATTATAGGCCCATTTGGAAAAAATTGCATTTTGACCAATATCTCCTTTTGTGCAATTGTTCAAAAATGCACAACTTGTGAATGGTGTATCTTGCTCAATTTTCCACATTTTTGAGTGTTCTTGGACTTTTTGGAAATCTCTAAGAGTCCTCTAACCAACCTCTTTGGTTTCATCTCAATTGGAGTTTCCATGCTCAATATATCTTCAAAACACAAAGTTGACTTTTTGTTGACTTTGAAAAGGACCTGTAATGTTTTGATCCATACGTGCCAAATGAAGCATTTTTTGAACATTCTTGTGAGACATGAAGTTGTAGAGAATTGAATTTCCTTCAAAACAAGAGGTGGTGGAAAAATTTCTGAGAAAGTATGAAGAAGTTATGCTCAGTCAAAGTTCAGTTGACTTTTCACTAAGAAACCCTAATTTAGAAAGTTTTGACTTTTGAGCAAATCTTGAGTTTTCTTGATGAATCATGATCAACCCTTGATCAAATGATGAATGTAACTTCAAAATGAGGATGTTGACCAAAAATCAGGAAGTTTGACTGTATGTTGACCACAGTTGACTTTTTGTCCAATACAACTTGTTTTCAACCATCTGAGCAATTGTCTGAGGAAACTTGACTAGTGAGGCTTGAAACTTGTCATGGAGAATCTTTGAAGCATATGAGGAGGCATGATGACCATTGAAGATGTGTGAAATCCATCTGGATCTGAGAATTTCCAAACCCTAGTTTGGGTTGATTGTCTAGGGGAGGGTTTGTCTGATCAACCCTTGAGGAATCCTTGAACATGGATGTATGAAATGTCTTGAGAAGTAGGAGGGAAAATTTTGGGGTATGACACATACCATATGCAATTAACATGTATTCAATATAAATCACCTCTAAATGCAATGCATATCATGAATTATGTCATATAATAATCAAGTATGTGATGTGTTGAAGTATTGTGAATTCATACATGTTAAAATGTGTTATCAACATGTGAAAAAGTGAGTGAAAGTGAAGTTTCGACACACTTTAACGCCATAAAAATTGAACACCGACACACAAACTTGAGTTGATTATTCCATATTCAAATATGTGAACATGAAGGATGTAAATTATGTCATAACTATGAGTTTAGATGCATGTATTCAATGCAAATGCACCTAAGAATCAAAATGCACTTAGTTCTACATTTTGACACAATTATGCATGCAAATTATGCCTTAATTCACATGGATCAATGCAATTTAATCAACCTATATGCTCTATAATGCACGGGCATGTGATAGATGATGCAAAATGCACAAATAATTGGCCTAAATGCAAAGAAAAATAACTACACAAGTGCATGTGTGTTATGTACAATATTCCTTCACACCGACACACTTTAACGTCACAAAATCGGAACCAAATCAAGGAATTCGACAATATAAATTCAAGAATTAGAATCCACGTGGAATTTGCAATCAATTCGTCTATTCAATTTCAAGAAAAGCTAAAAGTGAAAAATCACTTAAAATAAGCACTTAATTGAATAAATTACTTACTTGAACTTGAAGTTTGAGTTAAATTGAAGAGGAATTCCTTGCACTATTCAAAGAAAATACTGAATTGAAGTCGAATTGATGATAATAATCGAAATTAGAGCTTGATTCCTTGAAATCTTGAAGAAAAATCAAGAAAAAATGATGGAGGAAGGCTTACTAGGCTTGACCTAGCAAAGGAGAATGAGAGAAGGAGGAGGTCGGCCTTGAAAGTGGTCGAACCAAGCTGATCGGAGGAGAAAAGGAGGAGGTCGACCGGTGACTCAAGGCAGAAGGCCGGTCTGGTCAGATGCAAGGGCGTAGAGGTCGGTCGGGAGGGGGAGTCCAAGCAAGAGAGAGATCGGGCCGAGAAGGAAAACAGTCGGGAGGTGAGGCTGACCGGAAATTGGTCGGTTCGGTAGGGGAGGGGGTTCTCTTGTTGGGTGGTTATGGTGGTGATAGGGTGACTCAGTTGGTTCAATGTGGAGGAGGGAATTTTATTTCCTTTGAATTTTGCACTTGTGTTTGAGAGAGAATTAAGAGCGATTTGAGGTGAAAATTGAGAAAATGATTGTGTGTCCTTGAATTGTGACGGAAAAAATTTATTTATAGTGTGAAAATTTGGGCCTTACAGTGCCTTGGATCCACAATTAAGCCCAAATCGTGATTATACGAATAATTTTTGTAATTAGTCAAAACAGCCAAATCCTTACTGAATTTAAAGTCGGAATGTAAACGAAAAATGTCTGGAACGCGATTTTGCTTGAGAGAGTCAAACTTTTGACTCGATCGGGAAAACGGTCCAGGCGATACGAATTTTTGAAGTTTCAGCATAATTTTCAAGCATCTGACACATGTAGAATTTTCATTGTGCTCTTCGGAGAAATTTCCACGAACAAGGGTCTTCTGATCAAAATTCAAAATTGAATATCTCTGAGACAAATGAAGCCAACAAAATTTGTGAACTTTTTGCACTGGTCCCACCTCGTTTCGATTCAGCTCAAAATCAAGTCCGAAGAATAAAAAACTGCTCTTAAACAGTAAGGAATTGGCTCCCGACATGTTCATGAAAGTTGTAGAGGACTACGATATGGATTTTTAGAAATTGGCCCCGCTCAGTATAGATTTTCTATCTGGGAGTTGTGAATTTTTTAGTGCATAGAGTACACGGTACAACACTAAAATTCAGTTTTTCCCACTTGAGAAATCAGTTTCGTTGAGGCCTTTCTTCATGCAATTTGCTTCCGGCTTATGAATGAAAGTTGTAGATAATAATGAGAGGGACTTTCCTGTTGAAAATCATTAGAAAATACCTGACGAGCTGAGACATATGTCTCTAGAGCACCCAAAACGCAAAAAAAAAAATGCAAAATTCACTTTATTGAGAAATAAGCAAATAAAGTCTTTTTTTGGACGAAACAACCTCTGATCTGAATAGATGAACTGGAGAATAAATTGATATGATAATAATTCTTAGAGAACCAAACCAAAATAGATTTCTAACCAAAATATGTTGCTTCAAGCGTACAAATCAAAGAATATCATTATCGGACTCGAAATGATCTGAGATAGCCGAAACACACAGTTTCTTCCACAACTTGAGGTATTTAGAACCTGGGAACTATGTGATGGATTCTATGTATGTGTGTACATGTATGTTTATGATAATGGGATTATAATCCAGTAACACTAAAATGAGAAGGGTAAATTTTGGGGTACAACAACAGCTTCGACGACCCCGTTCATCTTCGGTCAGTACGGTGAGGAATTATGATGTCCAACTTTGAAGTCATCACATAATTCTTTAATCATCTTGTTATTTAGATTTGACCCATTGTCTATAATAATCATGTTCAAAACCCCATATCTGCATATAAGATTTTGTTTGATAAATTAAATAATCATTTGTCTTGTCACATTAGCATAAGACGCAGTTTCTACCCATATGGTAAAGTAATCAATAACGACTAATATGAAGCGGTGTCCATTAGAAGCCTTTGGTTTGATCATTCCAATCATATTAATTCCCCACATCAATAATGGCCAAGGTGAACTTAAGAAATTTAGAGTCAGTGGTACATGCATCTTGTCAACATAGACTGACACTTGTGACATGTCTTTGTATAATGGTAGAAATCAACTTCCATCATTAACCAATAGTACCCTGCTCTTAGAATTTTTCTAGCCATGGCATGCTCATTTGTACGGGTTCCAAAGTTTCCTTCACGAATCTCTCTCATAAGAGTATTTGTCTCATGTTTCTCCATGCATCTGAGTAACACAATAACATAGTTTCTTTAGTAAAAAAATGTCCCCATTTTAAAAGAACTTTGTAGCTAACTTTCGTAGAGTTCGTTTGTCGATGATCGAGACATTCTTTGGATATTCCTATTTCTCCAAATACCTCTTGATATCATAGAACCAGGGTTTGTCATCTGGTCCCTCTTCAATGGCAATGCAATGTGCAAGTTCCTCAAAATGTCTGATCGTGATACATGGTTCATGGTTTGGCCAAGTTACCTTGAACATGTCTGATAGAGTTGCCAAATCGCCTGCCATCTGGTTTTCTTCTCTCGGAATATGGGTTAAGGTAACATCAGTGAATTCTTTAGATAACTTTAAAACATAATCCCGATATGGAATTAATTTAGGATGCCGGGTTTCCCATTCACTATTGAGTTGATATATGACCAACGCTGAATCCCTAGAAACTTCAAGGTGCTTGAACCTCAGATAATTAGTAGCTTCTAGACCTAAGATACAAGCTTCGCGATAATGTTTCGGGGAGGTTAGTACAACTCCAATACCATGTCCTAGTGCATTTGAAACACCGTCGAAATGAGTGTCCAACGTGCTCCTGGCATAGGTCCTTCTTCGGGTCCAGGTATTTCGTAGTCAGTTATAACCATGACATCTTCACATGGAAATTCGAAATTCATGGGTTGATATTCCGACAACGGTTGATGGGCTAAATGATCTGCTAGTATACTATCCTTGATGGCCTTTTGAGTAACATATTGGATGTAATACTCAGATAGTAACATCTGCCATCGAGAAATTCTTCCTTTAAGAGTTGGCTTGTCAAAGACATACTTCAAAGGATCCAATCTTGCTATTGACAATGTGGTATGAGTTAACATGTATTGTGTCAGGCATTTAATAGCTCAATCTAGAGCACAACAAGTCTTCTCGAAGAGTGAATGTCATTTTTTGCAGTCAGTAAACTTCTTGCCCGGGTAGTAGATAACATGCTATTTCCTACCAATTTCATCATGTTGACCCAATACACATCCCATAGATCCGTCGAGCTATTTTAAGTACATGATAAGTGGCTCCCGAGAACTGGTGGCATCAAGATTGGTGGTTCTTGCAGATATTGTTTTATAGCTTCGAAGGATTTTTGGAAATCTTTGTTGCACTCCACTTTTTGATTCTTTCGAAGTAATTTAAATATAGGCTCGCAAGTGGCAGTTAGGTGTGATATAAACCTAGAGATGTAGTTTAATCGTCCTAAGAAACTACAAACCTCTTTTTCTATTCTGGGAACTGTCATTTCTTGTATGGATTTCACCTTGTCGGGATCTACCTCAATACCATGCTGACTTATAATGAAACCCAAAAGTTTACCTGACCTGACACCAAATGTACTTTTTTTTTATTCAGCCTCAATTTGAATTTTCGTAGGCATTCAAACAATTTCTGTAGGTGAATGATGTGATCCTCCTCCGTATGGGATATGGTAATCATGTCATCAACGTATACTTTAAACTCTTTGTGGATCATGTGGTGAAACAATGTGACCATTGCTCGTCGATAAGTTGGCCCTGCATTCTTCAACTCGAAAGGCATTACTTTGTAACAAAAGGTGCCCCAAGGAGTTATGATATTTTTTCCATATCCTCGGGTGCCATCTTGATCTAATTATAACCTGAGAAACCATCCATAAATGAAAATAATGAAGCTTGAGTTGTTTTATCCACTAAAACATCAATATGAGGTAACAGGAAATCGTCTTTAGGACTCACTTTGTTCAAATCTCGGTAATCTACACACATGTGTACTTTACCATCTTTTTGGGTACTGGAACAATGTTAACTATCCAAGGTGGACAATCTACCACTTCCAAGAAACCTGCATCAAATTGTTTGAGAACCTCTTCTCGGATCTTGTCAGCCATATCTGGATGAGTCCTCCAGAGTTTTTATCTTACTGGAGCACAACCCTCTTTGAATGGTAGCTTGTGAACTATGATGTTTGTATCTAGCCCTGTAATATCTCAGTATGATCAAGTAAATATATCCACATACTCATGTAGGAGCTTGATTAGCCTTTCCTTGATGCTTTCTTCCAAGGTTGCACCTAGCTTGATCTCTTTCGGATCTTTCTCAGTCCCAAGTTTGATGGTCGCGAGTGCTTCTTTGTATGGCTTTATACTATCTGCTCTTTGTTCTAATAATTGTGTCAACTCTTTAGAGAGTTCATGATATTCTTCCTCCACCTCTTCGGCTTGGTTAATTGGTGCATCAAAATCATATTGGATAGTAGCAATATCATTATCGGTGGGTTTGGATGTAGATCTGCATATTTTATCATGTTTTGGTGCTTTTTAGAATATGAATTTAGAAAATGTATATGGAAACCGTATTGCCATTTTTAAAAGATAAACGATAAATGGAAGAGAAAGACAAAGATCTTAATTAAATGCAAACATAACTTTTATTAATTGAAAATAACTTTCTGAAAGTAAATGGGGGCCCTTACAAGCTTACCCCCATGCCTTGGGCGTGACATATGTTTTTCAAAAAACTAAAAAAATGACTTTGAAAGAAAAATATCTCTAGGATCTCCACAACTGTCCAATTCTTGAGTTTTACGCTTGGATCACACTCACGGATGAAGTTTGATGCTTCCTTGATGTTTCCCACCATCCTCTACTCCTTTGTTAATGAAGGTTTCCTGAATGGGAGGAAACTGCTCCTTGCCCTTCAGATTAACCATTGATGGTTTGTAGCCCAAACCAATGCGATCTTTCTTCTCGGGTTCGTAGCCTAAACCAAAGTGATATTTCTTCTCGTTGAAAGCTTACCCCAATCTTCTGAGGTACGATCTCCCACCATGGTCTGTAAAGCTCTCCATGATGCCAAATCAGTGCCCGATTTCTTGATTTTCTCCACTGGTAGAGTTACCATTGAAGCAATACCTAGGGCTTGGAAAGGGGTTTCCATTCATTCTTCATCCACACTGATACATCTATAGGATTCTATGTGACTTACAAAGATGTCCTCTTCTCCATCAATCAAAATCAAGGCTCCTTCAACAAGGAATTTCAACTTCTAATGCAGGGTTGAGGTGACAGTCCCCGCAACATGGATCCAAGATCTTCCGAGAAATAATGTGTATGCAGGCTCTATATACATCACTTAGAAGGTAATTTAAAACATTTGTAGGCCAATCTTGGCAGGAAGGTCCCCTTTTCCAAACACGATACTTTGAGAATTTTCAAACGCTTTAACAATCGTAGAACTTGGTCTTATAATCACACCATCTAGAGTTAACTTCGTCAAGCTTGACTTTGGAAATACATTGAGGGAAGAACCAATATTGTTAAGTACCCTCGACAAACTGGTTATTCATATCGGGATAGAAATATGCAACACCTTATTGTGAGCTCTACCTTGTGGAGGTAGCTCACTGTCATTGAATCCCAAACGTGACCCTGTTGTTATGTTGGCCACAACATTATCGAACTGAACCACTAAAATCTCTTTCACTAGATGGGAAGAACTTAAAATCTTCATCAAAGAATCTTGATGTGCTTCTGAGTTGATGAGAAACGAGATTATTGAAATATTTTTCGGAGTTTGGTGAAGCTGATCTATCACCCTATAATGACTTTTGCTTATTATCTTCAAAAAAATTTCTGCCTCCTTTTTAGTATAGTTATTTTTTGAAAGCTCTTGTTCTTGACTTGCTTCCAACACCGCTTTACCTTTGTCTTTGGCTGTAATATTGTCTTTCGCCACTACATTATCCTTCCTCAATAATTTTGGCGCGAACACATGACCATTACAAGTCATGCCCCATTTACCTGCTATGTTGGTAACTGTAGGCTATTGACTTTTTGAGGACTCACATTATTGCTTCACACCATTAACATAGATATTAGTGTCATAGTTCCATGGTATTGCTTTGTCAATTACATATGACATATGAGATGGTCCCCTTATTATCATAGTTGTTTTTCGAGGTACCGATATCCTCAGAGGTTGCCGTGGTATCACTAACGGAACATTCGTGGGGTTTGGTTCTCCCTATGGGATTACAATATCTTCTTAGTCACAACTTGCCTTTGGTAAGGAATTACCAATGGCTTCTTTGTACTTCCATCAATCGCAACCACATATTCTTCTTCAAAGTATTTCCTGAATTGGACTACACCTTGATCTACCAACTTCTGTAGAGTATTCGCAAAATCTTTGTGATGTTCCAACAAGAAACCATTTTCAAACAGATATTCCTTCAAAAGGTCAATAGGAGCTTTTATTTACTTGAGGCATGAGGTTTGTCTTGACATTTGGTTTTTTGAAAGTGATGTCTTGTGACTCCAACAAATCTTGGACTTTATGTCTGAAAGCCCAACATTTTTCTATTGTATGACCTGGTGAATCAGCATGATACTCACACCTCGTGTTTGCATCGTACTTTGGTGGAAGTGTCCTAATGGGAGGAGCTAATGGCTTTATATCTACCAAAGACTCCTTGAGCAAATGTTATAAAAACTGAATGTGTGGCATCGGGAGAGGATCAAATTTCCTCGGAGGTTCATCAAATCTATTCCACAGTGGTTATTGTTGTCGTGGAATCACCAATGGTTGTTGTGTTTTCAGATGAGATGACACATCATCAATTTCCCCTTCTTTATTTTTTGAGAAATTAGGAACATGCTTCTTCAAAATGTACGGAACATTAGACGATGCCCCTTCTATCTTACCACTCTTTACACCAGCTTCAATTCGTTCACCAATTATCACCAGGTCAAAGAAACCTGCAAATACACTTCCTACAATCTTATCATAATACAACTCTTGTAAAGTACTCATAAACATGTCCACCAATTATTTTTCAAGAGGTGGTTGTACTCGGGATGTTATTTCTCTCCCACACTGCGCGTATTCCTCGAATGATTCGTCCTTCTTTTGGACAAATTTTGAAGTTGAATACGACTACGAGGCATATATTTTTTGTAGTTGTATTGCTTTAAGAAGGAATTAACAAGATCTACCCATGATTGGATGTGTACTTATTCTAACTGCATATACAAATCTAACGATGCCCCACTCAGATTATCTTGGAAGCAATAGATCATTAGTTTCTGGTTATGAGCATAAGCATGCATTTTCCTGCAATACATGTGCAAGTGATTTGCTGAGCACGTGAGTCCCTTGTATTTCCCAAAGTCAGGTATTTTGAACTTAGGAGGGATGACCACATCTGGAACTAGGCCCATCTCTAAGGGATCCATATTGAAAGCATCATAACCTTCTACAACCTTTAGCCTTTTTTCTAGAGCCTTGATCTAATTAATAGCTACAAGATGATCTACAATTTTTGGTTGGTATTTTTGAGTGACACCCTCCAAATTATGATCTCCATACTAAATATCTATGTAGTTATCCTCATTGTTAATCAGAATTTTTAAAGTACGAGATGCCCCTACCTTTAGTGGAGGTGGAGCAAACCCTTCATCAGTGATGACCTTTTGTTGAGCAGCAGTGGATTTTGATGGCCCAGTTTGTAGTTTATTTCTTAGTTGGTGACCGCACGATGCACCAATGGTTTGGGCTACTTCTTTGAAAGCTCCCTTCAGAATTTCTTCTTTCCTGTCAATGATATTCTTCGATGCTAAAATAACTTGACTCATATCTCCTTTCATGGTGTCAATGCTACCCTTCACTTGTTCTAAATCTTCTTGGAAATAAATTTGGTTTTGCTCGAGTTCTTCGATTACTTTCTTATAATGAGCTCTTGTATGATATACAGATCGGTAAGGTGGTGTTTTTCTACCAATGATTTATCTGGAGATCATTTTTTAAAATAATGAGTTTTTAATGTATGAAATTCGCTAAATGCGATGTTTATGGATGAATGTGTATGAGTATTCTAAACCTTTTGAATTTATTGTCTTATTCATGTTGGATTTCTTTTTGCATACTATAATATTTTTGTATGCACGTGTGTGTGTGTGTGTGTGTATATATATATATATATATATATATATATATATAGTATACATGCATCACTATTTCTTTTAAGGTTATGCTTTTTATTGGTGAGCATTAAAAAATATACACCAAAGTAAAATATCGAAATTGAAAGTACTTTCATTAATAACCCATCCTTAAAGAGGAAATTATAATCCAAAAATTAAAACAAACGTAATCCATAAATTGAAGAAACAATGCCGAAAATGAACTACTGAAACAAATGTTTTAAATACTGAAACAAAAAACAATCTGAAAATTAACTAATGCTCCTTAACACGCTTGCACATTTCTTCGTTGAACTCTTCCACCATTCCTCTACAAAGTTTGAGGAAGTCTTCAACATCCTTTGGTAGAGGAACCATCACAGTTTTCGTGATTTTTAGGCTTCTAGGGATGTCACCAATGATATGATTTGCAAAATCGAAGAGGTTTACATATCTGTCTTTATACTTCACGTACTCCTTGTAAAGATTTGGAATGATTGCTTTATTGTTCTCTCCTTCTTTAACTATTTTTTCATATTGCTATTCGCAATACACCCTTAGCTCTGTTACTTCTTCATACAACTCTCTTAGCTTGAGGAAGTTTCTTTGGAGGCACTCCCACTCTTGGTGCACTTGTACATATTCCTCCGTTCTTTGAGCGATAAGTCTTTCAGCCCTTATTCTTATGAGATGTTCTCCTACATTAGACTCTTGACTATCCTGAAGTCTTGCAGTGAGACCTTGGATTTATTATTCTTGATCTAGAGAAGCTTCTGCTAACCCTTAGATTTGGCCTCTCAGATTCTCCTCCATCTCCTTTTTGTCTTGTATTACCTTTTCGTACCACCACTTCCATTTAGCAATATCCACCGCAACTTTGTCCAAACGTTTGTTGTGATAGTCTAAGTTGAAAGTAGCACTCAATGCTTGTCCCACCGAGAGCTAGCGTTTAAGATTCTCCTTCTCAAGCTCCTCAAGTCCTTCTTAAATTTTCTGTTCTTTTAACATTAACTCTTGTTGCAAGTAACATTTTTCAGCCGTGAGATCATTAATGCTTTGCTTTAATTCCTCCTTTTCTTTATGAGCTTTCTTAAGGGATTTTGCAGATCTTCCACATCCTCTATTGAGACAGGAAGAGGATCGAGCACATTTGGCACATAATTTGGATCAATATCAAAAGGTAGTTTGATTATTTTGACCCTTTCCAGGACCCACTGAGTGTAAGACTCTCTTGCTATGCCATTCTTCCTTTCAACTCTTCTTATATTGACCCTTCTCCAAGCTCGGATAATCCTATTGAGTAGATCAGGATCATCCCTCACCATGTTATGAACGATCAACTAATGAAGCTGATCATCAGACGATTTATCCTCTAAGGGGTACCCAAGTTGGCGTAAATCCTAAGTGGGATTATAATTAATGTAACCTCGTGACGCAATTAGCCCAACATTTTGAAAATATCCGCAACTATAAACAATGTCTTCAATCTTCAACTTTCTTGCATACCACAAAACATAATCAACAGTAAGAGACCTTAATTTTTAAGGCCATTCATATCATGTCAGAGTCTTAATCATATAATATTCCTTATAAAGGTGAGTCACGAACCAAGAGTATAAGAGCGAAATACAACAGTTCAGTGTACCCCCCCATTTTTCATAGCGAGTGAATAGCATAGTAAATATCATCAAGTAAATTAGGAGTTCAGTCGACATTCAACACCCTTACCCCCCAAAATACACTGATGGCATCAGGATCAATATACTCCAAGGTACGTGGAAACACAATTACCCAAAGACGAGTAAACCCAAGCAATCAACACAAGACTCCCATTCTTTCCTATTGGCGAAAGTAAGGGCTTGAGTCTCTAAGTAGTGACTCTTAATCCCTTGTACCTCACCTTCTTTTTTATAATTAAGCAAAAATTAAAGATAATAGAGCCCTAAACATCTTGCTAACTCATTAGGGTCAACAGTCTGTCCAATTCTCACATAAACGTTTTCCCTTGAAAATTCCAAAATCCTATCAAACTCTTCCAAAGTTGGGGCCAACTGAAAATTCTGAAACGTAAAATATCTCAGAGGTGGACCATAGAATTGGACCAATGCATAGATTTCATCCAAGTGCACATCCACGTTAGTCAATTCAAGTGTCTTTCCCATAACAAAGGACAAACATCTTCATAGCACTGTCAGACAGTTTTTCTATGATCATTTTTATTTTTTTTCATATCTGGCTTGATGGCACTCACAGACAAGTTGCTTCCCTTTGGCATCCATTTTCAAAATACTCATAAAAAAAACCTTTAATCACATATTTTTATCTTGTGAATACGACAACAAAAAATGGAAAATAATGAATATGTGAGATGCAAAATGCATGAATGCATGTTGATATAACATAGTAACAGGCTTTATGAAAAGTATTCTTAGTTGGTAGGTTCCTAGTTTCAGCCTACGGATTTTATACCCTCCCAAAAGGTGGTTTCCTTAAGGGTATCATGGATAACACCAAAGGGAAAAGGCACAAGGGCCTCCCTTAGGCGGATCCTCATTGTAGACCAAAACTTTCGTCTCTAAGGTCGTACAAGGTCTCACCATGAGATTTCATTTTTTAGGATATACAGAGAGTCAAAAGCTTCATTCCAAAGTCCTATGCCCCAGTAGGATACCTCTTGAGACATATTCCTTTTTTGGAATTCCACCGACTCTAGGCGAAGTCGTCACAAAAACTCATAGGGATGATATATCCCCCTGGCCAATAGACGAACCTTCTTTCTAAGAGTTTTGAAAACATTTTTTAAATTAAAAACCCACCACAATATAAGAATATAAAATGACAATGAATATAATATAAAAGCAAGTAAGTAAACCAAAATAAAATAACCAAATATATAAAAAGCCAAAAAATAGAAAAACCCTAAACCCAAAAAACTTCTAGAACCCTAGGGTTGAATTCCCCAGCAGAGTCACTAACTGTAGCAACCAACTAAAAATGTTCGAGTCGTCACCATTAATTTTTGTCTAAAGATGGGAGATTAACGGAATAACCCTAAATTAAATTAGAGATTCTAAGTTCTTGATCCATTTAGACTAAGGGAAAGTGTTAGGCATCATTCATCTTCTTTGTTCGCAAGGATACTAGGGTTTAGGTTTAAAGATTTAGGGAAAGGGTTTTAAATTTTAGTTAGGGGACTCGCCACGATTTTAAGTCGTATGCGTATGTATCCTCTTATGAGGAATCAGAGTCCCATTTCATAGTTCACAATTGTTTGGTTAGTTTTTCATAGGTTATAGAAATATCTCGAATTTGACCTTGCACCAAGTCTGATTTGAAAACGCAAAATTATCGACGTAGTTCATAGTTTAATAAGAAATATATCCATAACCCTTTTTTGAAAAATAAGTATAAGTTGAATTATGTTAGTGAAAAACGTTAGTGTTTGGTTGGTTAGATGTTTTTGAATTATATACTCATGCGAGAATAAAGTTGAATGAAAAAAGTTTAAGATATATATATATATATATATATATATATATATATATATATATATATATATATATATATATATATATATAAAGTTAGTATTTGTAAAATATAAATCAAAATTAATCAATAAAATTAACAAAAATTAAATAATTAATTCAAACAAAAAGGGGTGTAATTTAGTTACGTAATAAAAATAGGATGTATTAGAAGTAAAGGCCCAAGTCCAGATGTTCGACTTAGCCCATGATTTTTTAGCGAGGGTATATGTAACGGCCGATTATTTAATTAAAGAATTTTTGAGTTTATTGTTGATAGGTTGTATGTGTGTTGCGTTGTAGTGATTAATTAGTTGATTTTGTGTTTGGTTAGTCGTTCGATTATTATTAATGATAATACTAGTTGGTTAATAATAATAAAAATAATAATAATAATAGGATATAAATGTTATTAGGCTTGTGTTGGTGGTAACTAGTAGAAATGGAGGTGTAGAGAAGGAAGCCCAATAAGACAAAAGTAATAAGAATATTAGTATATTAGTTATTTTAGAAAATAAGAGAAAGAGAGGTAGCAATAAGTGAAAGGTTTTGGAAGAAGAGGAACACGGGTTTGGAGAGCTAGCCGTCGTGAGAGAATTGTAGGTCGAAAGTGAAAGAAGAAATTCGATCGGAACTACCTCCTTCAATCCAAGGTAAAGGTGGAGTTCTGACTTTCTAATGGTTTACATGATGAGTAGTATGTGGGAATTAGGATAGTGGGAAAAATTGTTGTGCGTTATAATTATTCTGTATGTTGTGAATTATTGATTTTTACTGTATTGAAATTGTCCATGATTTGTTGCATAATTGGTTATTGACATTGGAAATTATATTTAGTAATAGTCGATTGATATCCTGTATGATGAAATTGAGGTCTGTTAATTAATCGGTGGAAGTATGGAAGAAATACAGAAAGAATTTCAGAAGAAAACAAAAAATTATACGCTGGAAGGAGAGGAGTACCGAACGGCACACGCTAAGTAAAGGGAATGTGTCGAACTGCACACACATGGGGACGAGGCATGCCGAACAACATGTTGGGATAGGAGAGTAAGAGGGTGCCTACTGAAAACTATAGATGGGAGAGGTGGGGTGTGCCGAAGGTCACACCTTTGTGAAGTGATGTTACGTTTTGTTTTTACCCAAGTACTTGTTTCCTTTGTCTCCATGCATAATTAATTAATTAATCCTTGTCTTTCATGTAACTAAAAGTTATTAGTAAGCATTTTGTCTTATATGTGATGATAGGTACATCCTAGGATGATGAACATCACACAATTAGGAAGGAAGGAGCACGTCTTCTTTTGCTTCACTGTATTATGTTTTTATGTTTTATTTAATAAAATTATCCTTGCGTGCTTTAAGTAGCTACAAGTTATTAGTAACACATTATATATATATATATATATCCTATGGTGATGAAATAAGTTGGTAACAGTGTGTGAATTATGTTAATTAAATTAGCAGTGACAGTGTGTGTTAGATAAATAATAGTGTAGAGTAGAAAGTAATAGAATTTTTAGCCAATAATTAATTAACCGTAGATAGTCGAAATAGTCCCAATAATTATGTATGTTATTTGTAGCTTATCTTGGTTGATTTAGTGTGTTATATACTTGCCGTAAATTATGAATTTGCAGGTAATAAGTTGTGTTGTGTTGCTTCCGTAGAATTGTGATTATTAAGTTGTAGGCTTATGCCAACGTTGTAGTATTTGTTGTTAACTAAATTGTTGTGAAGTTGCAGGTTGTGATGAATTTTGTTGCATTTTCTTGTGTTGATGCGCTGAATCATGTTGTAGACCGAGTGTCAATGTTGAATAATGTTGTTGAAATTGTTATTTCGTTGAAGGCTTTTGGCCAGTGTTGAATTATGATTACGTTGTTGTTGATTTGACATTGCACTGTTGTTGTTGAGTTGCATCATGTTGTCGCATACATTTCATAAACACGTTGGCCTAGATTGACAAATATATTACGTTGAGAGCTTTGCTCTGTTTACGATGGACTGGATTGGCAACACGTTGATGATGAAGGAATATGCCTTGTTAATGCCTCGGATATTGGCTGATTTTTACGTTGGGAGTTCTTCTCCATTGGTACCACATGCATGTTCATTTGAACAAGTTTTTGCATCTCATGTAGCATTTTGAGTCATTGTGATTATTGAATAAATTGTAGGATTGTTTACTGTGTGAATAATTTACGAGGCAGGGATTTACATTATCTGAATTCTGATATATATTTTTTATCATACGACTTATTATATTGTTAGATATCTCACCCTTTCTGTTGTGATGTTGCCTCTACGTGGGTAACGTGTAGGTAATCCAGAGTGAAGGTTTTCTAACTTCAATAGTTCGAGTCGGTGTTGTCTCTCTGATACGTAGCACTCGGGGGGGGGATAACGCATGTTATCTTTATTAATGATTTTATTCTATTGCTGAACATTTAAGTTGTCGAAGACTTATTATTTTTAAGTTGTATTAAGTTGAAGAAAGATGCTATGATTATTCGATGTTAGGAACTAGCTATCTCGAAGTTGTTTTGAATTGGCCATGATGCCATGATGCTTTTACATGAATTTTATGAATCCGCAGTGTAGAAATAAAAGTTATTTATTTTTGAAGACTAAACAGGTTGTTATTGTTTTACCGAAACTATGTGCTATGTATCTGAACTACAGGTGATTGATTTTTGTTTGTTTTACGCTGAATGTGTGACACTGCATTTATTGTTGGTAAACTTTTGTGACTCTGAGTTTTATATAATTAGTTGGGTAGAAATGGGGTGTTACAATATATGTTGTAATTGAGTAGTAATAGGGGGTGTGCCAATATTAAAGGCTTCAGGCCCACATAGAAATCACTATAATCCGTTCGAATCCAGTGTGGGTGAGCGCATGATGTTAACGTAGGCTACGAGGTTACACGCATTGGATTATAATCATTTGGTCCCCTGAGGTTAACTTAGGGGCGTTGGATCAAAGTAATTATAATGGAGGGCTAAGATCATTTGTTGACTGATGGAGTATGAGAAGCGCGGTGCACGGAGGAACGAAAGATTACATAAACATGTCCTTTTCTTTTTTTTTTCTTTCATTTTTTTGTTCTTCTCTCTCTCCCTCCCACTCTACACAGACCCCTTATCTCACTTAAACAAAACTTAGAGAGAGAGGCTCTAACCTCTCTCTAAACTTCTGTTGGCCGGAAATCGCCAAGACGGACGGTGTCGCCGTGAAACCCAATTGAACCCAGTTCTCCGGTTGAACTTAACCGGGAACGTTATACGTTCATCTTCGCCGCCCTCTGGGTTCATCCATAACCCAAATTGGTGAAGATCTTTATTTGGGTTCACATGAACCCTGTGAAGATTAACCCTAACCACCATGAACTCTAAGGGTTCGTGAAGAACCCTAATCCTATTTGAGAACCCCTAACCCTAAAATTGATGAACACTAACTCTAACCCTAAAATTGGAAACCCTAACCCCTGAAATCCAACCCTCAAATGTCAATTTATTGCAGAAAACAAACAATTTCAATGTCCAATCAAACAAAAAATCTAGGTATTTCAGTATTTACCTTTGATTACGTGGATCTTTATTTTTCTCGTTTGATTTTCCGATTGATCTTCTGGATATCCTTTTCTCTTATTTTCGCAGGTATCAGTGGATGATGAGGATGGCGTGGTGGCAACAGACTTATCGGATTTAGGGTTTCAAAACTTGAAACCCAGATCTTTTTCTTCTCCTTCTGAAATTTTTTTTGCTTGTAGAATTTTTCGGTCCCTACTCATTAGAAATCTTAGGGTTTAATAGAATTAAGATTAGAAAAAAAATAGGAATACTATTAATAGTTAACTGATTTGTATTGATTTGTAATATTTTGAGATCTGATTTGATTAATGTATTGGAGATTTGATTTTGAATTAATTATGGATTTCATTTTGATACGATTTGATTACTGTTTATGCATTTCTTGTCTTTTAGGTTTTATGGATTTTAGATCTTGAGGAAGACGATGAGTAGTGGATGGGCGCCACTTTTGGACAAATTAGGGTTTCGGACCCTTTTTGACTTTAGTCAAACATTTTCTTAAAAAAATATATATATATATATATTATAATAATAATAATAATAATTATAATAATATTAATAATAATTAATACAAAAAACATTAATAATAATAATAATAATAATTACTAATAATAAAAGTAATTTAGGATAATAAAATAAATAATTATAAATTTCATTAATCCAAAGTCAGAATTTTGACTTTAGTTAATTCATACCAGATTTTTGCACAAGACATTAGTCGAAAGACCAAAAACAAAATAGGCCTTTAAAAAAATAAAAAAATTATATGGGCTTTTATAATTTTTAATGGGCCATTTAGAATTTAAATGAGCCAGTAAGGCCTTTTTGCTAATGATACACCATTCTTAGATTTAAACCCCCCTATTAGAATAAAATTTAAAATAAACAAAATTAGATAAGCTGATAGTTACACTAGAATTTAAATAATATGACCATAGAAATTGATAGGGAAAATTTGGGGTATGACAAAACGAAGCAAAATGCGTAAAAAAACAAATATTTGAAGCAAGTCTGCACCTATGGCTACCCCCATGGTGTTCGTCCTAGGGTTGCCATGGGTAGTCTATGCAGTCACAAGTTGGATAACCAAGTCATGCCCACTTTGTGAGCATGGCGGTCGCCATGAGGGTGTGGTGGTCTTCAACCTTGCAAAATGCGAAAAGGTTAGAAACGAGCGATGCTTAGTCCCCAAGTTTCCCCAAGTCAGTCCTACAATTTCTCCATGACGTATAACCTCTTCTTGATGGTTTTTAGGGTTTTCGGAATCTTATAAATACCCCCTTCACTTCACCATTTCATTTCATCCAAGCTTATGCATACTTAACCCATATATTTTCCATTTATAAATTGATAATATCTTCACATCAGAGGATTATTGCACTGTTGATTGAGTTTGTATCAAGTTTGGAGCACCCTTGTACAAGTTTTATTTCAAGCACTTTATTTTCTTCCGTTTAAATTTCATCAAGATTTACTCGCAGTTATTGCAGTTGTATTAGATTCAAGACTCTATTTGGAGTAGGTTTTTAATTCATTCATCATTTATTTTACTTGTCTTGCCTTTACTTTCCTGCCTTATTTGCTTGCATTTATTCTCTTCATCTATTTACCAGCATTATGTTTACCTTTGCACTTAAAACCGTTTATGTTGTATTCCCTAAACATGTCTAGCTAATTTACTAAGTGGTGAGATGTGAGGATCGTCAATAGGAGATGCTCTACATGTTGTCTCTTTAGGATCACCTTTGTGGGATGTTTTAATTTTAAATCACAATTTTTCTGAAATTATTTTGAATATACTTACACGAAAGTGAAGCAGTGAAAACGTCAGGTAAGATCGAAAGTTGTCTGATACATAAGACTAAAATTGGTTTGTTTTTTGTTAACAAATAACGTGAAAGCACTTTGTTAGTTAATTAGGAAGATTTGATATTTCTAGAAGTAGGTTTTAAAAACTATTTGCGGATGCATTTATAGCTTTAGGATCTGGTTACTTGAGCAAAAGCCAAGGACCCATTTAAGTCAAACTTTCCAATCAAAATTATTTATCAAAGTAGTTAAGAGTTTAATTTCTTAAAAATAGGTTTACTAATTTAACGCGTTAAACACCTTCTATAAGTAACAATGGAAGGAATAAACTAGAGAGTAAGCTCGGTTCTAAATACGCGAAAGTGACACTTCCCGTTAAATTGATTATTTTCAAAGTAGGAAATACTTCCCTTTAAGTAATCTTAGTAGAGACAATCTGAGTATTTTAGATTGAAGTGATTCACATCCTAAAATTGTTATTCATCTATTTTTATCAAAATTTTATTTATTTCGTTCCTTTTCCACTACTATTCTTAATCGCCTTAGATAAACACGGTAACAACTTGAAACAATAGATTTGAATATTGATCTCTTTTTGATCAATATATTTTTAAAACTACACAATAAGATATACACTTGCAGTTAGATTTTACGCACATAAATAGCCGATCTAGTTTTTGGCACCATTATTGGGGACCAATTTCGTCATAATATTGTAACCACATTGTTACATAGTCTATACCAATACACTCTTTTTGGTAGATGCGAAGAAATCACATTACCGAAACCTTTATAGAGCCTATAGCTGAACCTGAAAGATACATTAGAGAAAGACTTAGACATTTGCTCCAACGAATTTGTAAAGCAATGGATGAAGAAAACGATATTAAGCCTCTTAAGGATTTCTCTTTACCCTCTAATGAAGAAGCTCATTTGAGTATTCTAAATCCTGAATTGAAACCCGCTTTGTTGTAAATCGTGCAACAAAAGCAATTCGTCGATCTCCCAAAACGGATAAACCTAACCAACACTTGAAAATGTTTATATAACTAGCAGATACATTTAAAACCAATGATGCTACTCCTGAGACAATACATTTACCTTTATTCCCTTTCTCTCTCAAAGATAGAGCGAACTTATGGCTATATTTTCTCCCAGTAAATTCAATCACCGCTTGGCTAGATTTTTTCCACTAAGTAAAACCGTTGTCTTAAGAAACCAAATAACTAGATTTAACCAAAAAGACGATTAATCTCTTTTTGAATCTTGGGAGAGATACAAATATCTATTAAGAGCATTTCCACACCATGGATTGGAATAATGGTTGATCATTCATAACTTCTATAACGGTCTTCTCTATAACACAACAATGACCATCGACGCTACCGCTGATGGTGCATTGATGAATAAACCACACCCAAAGCATGTGTTCTCATAGAAGATATGGCTCAAAGCCATTATCAATAGGGAACTGAAAGAATACATATAGAGAAGAAAGAAACAAAATGAGGACTATACGAAGTTAGTAGCCTAGACCATATGAATGCAAAAATGGATGTTTTAGCACAAACGTTGAAAACTTAGTTGTCAAACCTATAACTACCATAGCTACAATCCACTGCGGATGTGAAATATGTGGAACCCAAGGTATATAACTGCTAAATGCAACCTTATAGCTGAATCTGGTCCCGACCAGGTAAACTATGCCCAAGGAAATCCTTATTCAAACACATATAACCCCGGATAGAGAAACCACCCAAATATATCTTAAAAAATAACACCATTCAGAACCCCTTACCTCATAGATCTCAAGGTTTCCAAATGAAAAAACCTTCGCAGCCTATGCAAATGATCCCACAAAAATAAAACCTAGAGAAAATGATGGAAAGTTTCATCTCAAATCAAACTCGGTAGAACAAAGAATTTGTAAATCAAAGCATTCACATAAATGAGTTAATTACACAATTAGGTAACAAAGTTGATTATATGGTCATGCACAACAATATGTTAGTAACCCAAATCTATCAAGTAGCATAACAACAAGCTGCCCAGGCTACGCCAAAAGGATCATTCCTTAGACAACCCTAACTTAACCCAAAAGGCCATGTAAATGTTATTTCATTGCAAAGAAAAATTGCATATGATGGACCCGTAAACCCTAGGTTGAATAAAAATCTAATAAAAAGCATGAACCACCAAAATAAAACATTGTGACAAGGCCTGAAAAGACATCACTAGAAGAATCAGTTGAACATGAAAAGCAAGGTAAAGGAAAGGATAAGGAAAAAGAAACTAAGAAAGATAGTCAACCTTACATACCACCCCCTCATTATAAACCACTAATTCTATACCCATAAAGTCTTAAACAAACCAAAATGGACAACCAATATTAGAAGTTTATAAAGCTTATTGAAAAACTTCACGTTGAAATACCTTTCACCGAAGCTATCACCTAGATACCATCATATGCCAAATTCTTAAAAGGCATCTTGAGAAATAAATGAAATCTTGATGACCCTAAACCTATTTCTATTACCAAGAATAGAATAGCAAAAATGGATAATGACCCCAAAAAGTTTTCTATACCATCTGTCTTAGGAATGCATGTTATTGATAGAGGACTACTAGATCTTGGCGCGAGTATAAGCTTGACGCCTTTTAGCTGTTTTCAATAGAGTAAACTTGGCAGAACCTCAACCTACAAAAATGTCCCTTCCATTGGCTAATCGATCGGTGAAGTATCCTATTGGTAAACTAGTAGACATTCCAGTTAGATATACCTTTCTTATAAACTGCTGGAGTTATAATAAATGTTAAAAGGGGGAAGAAGACTTTCCAAGTTGCTAATGAAAAGGTTGAATTCATCATATCCAAATTTCTTCAAGATCCTATTGTATATGAATCATGTTGTGCTATCGATATTGTTGATGAGTGTGTAAGAGAGTCTGAAACACCAACTAAAACCATAAAACATCATTCGACCGAGATAATGGAAGATGATGGAATAAAAGTATACTCTCTATATGTGGGTGATGGGCTTCATGAATGTTTATCACTCACCCCTAACCATATGCGCGGTCTCAAAAAGACAATAGTAGAACTCAAAGAATTACCTAAGAATCTAAGATATGAATTCCTTGATAAAAAACAAAATTGTCATGGCATAGTAAATACTAATTTAAACAAAGACTAAACTAATAAAATCTTAGATGTCTTATGTAAATACCCTGCAGCTCTAGGATATAATATCTTAGACTTAAAAGGGATAAGTCCGTCTGTGTACATGCACCGAATTATTCTAGAGGAAGACTCTAAACCCTCTAGAGAACACTAGAGAAGGATAAACCCTATCATGAGCAACATGGTAAAAAAGGAAGTGCTGAAACTATTGGATGTTGGGATAATATACCAAATCTCCGATAGTAATTGGGTTATCCCAATACACGTCATGCCAAAGAAAAGGGGAGTTATAGTAATTCCAAAAAAAAGGATAATTAGTACCGTAATGTATAATAAACAGATGACACATATGTATTGATTATAGGAAGCTAAATAAAGTAACAAGGAAGGACCATTTTCCCCTTCCATTCATTTATCAAATGTTAGAACATTTAGCCAAGCACTCGTATTTCTACTATTTATATGGATATTTTGGATTCTTCCAAATCCCTATTCACCTTGATGATCAGTATAAAAAAATCTTCACACACCCTTATGGAACTTTTGCGTATTGACGAATACCATTTGGACTGTGCAACATTCCTGCAATATTTTAACGATGTATGATGGCCATATTTGTAGATTTACTTAACATGATAATGGAAGTATTCATGAACGATTTCTTGGTAAGCAGATCTAGTTTTAAAGACTGCCTCACTAACCTCGAAAAGATCCTTGAAAGATGCGTACAAGTTAATCTCGTGCTAAACTGGAAAAATGCCATTTTATGGTTACTTCAGGTATAGTTCTAGGACACATTGTTTCTGAAAGGGGAATTGAAGTTGATAAATCTAAGATTGAAATTGTAGAAAATCTCCAGCCTCCGAAAACTGTTAGGGAAATCTGAAGCTTTGTTGGGCTCGCTAGTTTTTATCGATGTTTTATCAAGGACTTCTCCAAAATTATAAAACCCCTAACCAGTCTCTTAATGAAAGGCACCGAGTTTATTTTTTATGATATATGTCTGGAAGTAGTTAACATCTTGAAACAAACACTAATTCTAGCACCTATCATGCAACCACAATATTGGAATAAACCTTTCGAGATTATGTGTGATGCAAGTGAGTTTTCCTTTAGTGTTGTTTTAGGACAAAGAACCGAAAATAAAACGCATGTAATATACTATGCAAGTAGAACCCTGGATGTCGATCAACTAAAATATTCCACTAGAGAAAAAGAATTCCTAGTCGCAGTATTTGCAATAGACAAATTTTGTTTTGATTTAGTTGGAGCCAAGATCATAGTTTACAATGACCATGCTTCCATACGATATTTATTAAGTAAAAAGGATGTGAAGCCCAAAATACTTTGTTGGATTCTCCTACTACAAGAATTCAACTTAGAAATAAGCGATATAAAAGGGACTGAGAATTTAGAAGTCGACCACCTTCCCAGGCTAGAATATTTAAAACCAGATCATATTCCCATTAATGATGACTTCACATATGATAAATTAGTAGAATCAATCCAACAACGGGTAAATCCAGATTACAATGAATCAGAACCTAAAATAGAAATTGTCTTGACGGTACTAAGTGTGCCTTAGTTCGCTGATTTTGTTTACTGTATGGAAGCCAACATTCTTCCCCCTGACCTGACCTATCAGCAAAAGAAAAGTTCTTCAATGATAGAAAAAATTTCTACTCGGATGAACCACTAATTTTCAAAAGAAGAGCATATGGCATATTTCGCTACTGCATCTCTGAAGAGGAAGTTAATACCATGATAACTCATTTCCATTATGCACTATTATGGTGGGCATGCTAGAACATCAAAAACCTGCACAAATATCCTTCAAGTAGGCCTTTACCGCTACACTCTATGGTGCAATGTCCATGCCTATATACTCAAATGTGATAGATGCCAACGCACTGGTAACATTTCAAGACGTGATGAGATGACCCTAAGAAACATTCAAGAAGTAGAGATTTTCGATGTCTGGGAATAGACTTCTTGGGACCATTTCAATCATCCATGGGAAACAACTATATACTAGTTGCAGTCGATTACATATCTAAATGGATCGAGGTTGTCACCTCAACTACTAATGATGCACAGGTTTTTATTAGAATATTCAAAAAATATATATTCCCACGGTATGGAGTTCTTTGCCTCATTATAAGCGACGGGAGTTCCCATTTAATCTCGAGAATATTCGATAATCTTTTAGCAAAATACGGGGTAAATCATAAGGTAACAATACTTTATCATCCGCAAACTAGTGGACAGGTCGAAATCTCAAATAGGGAAATAATAAACATCTTGGAAAAAAACTATCACTATCTCTAGGAAAGATTTGTCCTATAAACTCCACGACTCACAATGGGCTTATTGGACTGCATTTAAAACTCCTATAGGGACGACTCCTTTCAATTTGGTCTATGGAAAATCTTTCCACCTATCTTTCGAGCTAGAACATACAACCTATTGATATATAAAAACCTTAAACATGGATTACTTAAAGGAAAGTAATAAACGATTGTTAGACATCATCAAATTAGAATAAATTAAACACGATGCTTATGAGAACACCATAATTTACAAAGAACAGACAAAAGCATGGCATGACAAGAGAATTGCAAGGAGGGAATTCAATGTAGGCAATCCATTACTTCTATTCAACTCTAAATTACGACTTTTCCAGGAAAACTACCTTCCAGATGGTCTAGACCATTTGAAGTCCTACTACAATATGAACGGACAAAGATTAAAACTTTATAGCAACGATGATGCTAATATCACTCATGATCACGTCACATTTGTTGAATCACCCTATGTTACGAGTACCACCTGATTTTGACATTCGTCGAGCTGTCGAAGTTAAACAATGCACTATGTGGGAGGCAACCTACCGAATTATTTTAATTGTATCCACTATAGTTATTTCTTTTACTTTTAATTATTAAATTTCTAACTTCTATGTGTTTTCATTATAGGGCTACATCACTCTACTTAACCATTTGCTAGATTTTACATACAAACCATATTTCAGGATTAAGCTCGCTGACGAGCCGAATATCATATTAAAGAAGGAGGCCCAATAGGAATGTTATAATGTCTTGGTTGATCGAACCATATCACCTACAACATATCTGGATTTTCCTACTCTGCTCCAGCTAGGAATTATTGACAGTATTTGTTACATGTTCTCCTAGATAACTTAGGACAAGTTTTCAAGAGCAAAACACCCAACATATAAAGATCTTACCTTGGAATTCCTAAGTTCACTCCATTTTTCCCCCACTTTCAAGAAGGACACGACATAAGCATAGCTACTTTCCATTTGTTTGGCCACGATTATCGCCTCACGAGCAGAGAGTTAGCCATATCTCTCGCATTCCAACATTAACTTAATGCCTTCTTCAAAATACATGATGATACGCAAAGAGAATTAGATTATTTCTGGGGATAAATCACTAACAAGCTAAAACCATACCATGACAACATGAGCTGTAACTTCATCCACAACTCTGCAATTTGGTTTTTTAACAGTTACCCACTAAACCTTCTTTGGAAAAGCCGACAACAATACAAGTGTGAGAAAATAAGAGCTCTTTCTAATCAAAAGTGTTTTTAAAAATCGCCCTATCAACTTGTCATACCCCAAAATTTGCCCTCCATCTTCTCAAGATATTTCATACATCCATACTCAAGGATTCCTCAAGAGTTGATCAGACAAACTCTCTCCTAGACAATCAACCCAAACTAGGGTTTGGCAATTCTCAGATCAAGATGAGCTTCCAACATCTCCAATGGTCTTCATGCTTCCTCATATGCTTCAAAGATTCTCCATGTCAAGTTTCAAGCCTTACAAGTCAAGTTTCCTCAAACAATTGCTCAGATGGTTGAAAATCAGTTGTATTGGACAAAAAGTCAACTATGGTCAACATATAGTCAAACTTCATAATTTTTGGTCAACATCCTCATTTTGAAGTTACATTCATCATTTGATCAAGGGTTGATCATGATTCATCAAGAAAACTCAAGATTTGCTCAAAAGTCAAACTTTCTAAATTAGGGTTTCTAGATGAAAAGTCAATTGAACTTTGACTGATCATAACTTCTTCATACTTTCTCAGAAATTTTTCCACCACCTCTTGTTTTGAAGGAAATTCAATTCTCTACAACTTCATGTCTCACAAGAATGTCCAAAAAATGCTTCATTTGAGAGGTATGGCTCAAAACATTACAGGTCATTTTCAAAGTCAACAAAAAGTCAACTTTTTGTTTTGAAGATATATTGAGCATGGAAACTCCAATTGAGATGAAACCAAATAGGTTGGTTAGAGTACTCTTAGAGATTTCCAAAAAGTCCAAGAACACTCAAAAATGTGGAAAATTGAGCAAGATACACTATTCAGAAGTTGGGCAATTTTGGACAATTGCACAAAAGGACATTTTGGTCAAAATGCAAAATTTTCCAAATGGGTCTAAAATCTTTTGATCCAAACTTGTTCATGACATTATTCTTGACCCATAAATGCTTGGCCATGGTGATTTTCTATTTTTATGATTTATCTTTGAATTTTATAACATTTAATTCAAAAATAAATTATATAAAATATGAAAATAATATATTTTTTCAAATGGGTTGGATTTATATCTTCCTTGAAGTCCAAGATAGCCCATAATCCATACCAAATTCGTGCTAGCCTTCACATTGATGAGAAAATCATTTTTTTTCAAAAAATTGATTTGTTTTAAAGAGGAAATATTGCACAATCAATAACCAATCTTTTTTCACTCTTTTTTCTCTCTCAATTTGCTCTATAAATACTCAGCAAGATCACAAGCAAGCAAGAGGAAACCCTAGCTCAAGCCAAACCCTTATTCTTGCAAAATTTTTCTCAAAACTTTTGAAAATCGAATTCCATACAACATCCACTTTCAGCCTCTCTCAAGCACTCAATCGTGTTCTAAAGGTAAGTTTGAGTAAGTACACACTCTTGCCATTGGTTAAAGCAAGCTGAATCGATGCATATACATACATACATATTCAAAACTTTTTTATTTTTGCATTCTGCTATTTGCTCGTTTCAATTGATTCTAATGCCTTTTTTGTGTTCATGAGACTCCATATATATGATCTGGGCAATCGCTAGCAAGGTTGAACGTCCAAATTCCACGATGCCATGATTAGGGTTTTGGAACTGTTGAGTTTCGAACTGGTATTTAGAGACACTTTCAGGGCAAACCACTAGCGCCATTGGATTCGCAGACCCCGATTTAGGGGGGGTAGCCTTAATCCCAGTCCTCGAATCTATGTATTTTGCAGGTTTGCAGATCGGACTTCCCGGAGAAGATGACCGGAGCCCTAGCTCCGGCGCTGACTCAGGCGTGGACCGGTGAGGAGACTGCGTGGCACAATGAAGCGTTTCAATTCGTCCATTCAAAAACAACTGGGGCCCGCGCGCTGACTCAGTTTGAATCCATTCCCCTGACGCGTCATCATTCAAATGCCTTTGATTTCCAACTTTCCAACACCAAGTGTCAAGTGGTCTGGTGGTTAAGGCGCTCACTGTTCCCAGATACCCTTCATGGTCATGAGTTCGATTCAGCCTGGGACCGGTTCTTTCTTTTCTTTTCCAAACTCAAACTATTTTCAATATTTTCCATGTTTTTCTTATTTTTAATATTTTGCATATCATTTTAATTATTTTCATAATTTTATTTCTGCATTAAAAAATCATCAAAAATTAATTTTCTTTTTATCTTATTTTCAGAAAATGTTTATTTAATTTAATAAATTAAAAAAATACAACTTTGCATGCATATTTATTTTTATTCATAATTTTGCATTTAAATCACTTTTAATTCATTTTTAATTATTAAATTGCATCCAAAAAATCCCAAAAAATTATTTTAGCATATCTATATTATTTCCAGCATGTCATATTTTTCTTATTTTAAAACTTGCATTTTTCTAACATTTTTTCTCTTATTCGATTCATCTCGTATTTTCCGAGTTCTTATTCTTCTACAGGTTGATCCGATTCAGACGATTTTTTCTTTATCATTTTATTTTTTCCAATAATGTAACTGTTTATGGGATGTAATAGTTTAAATTAGGCTTTTATTTTCCGCAAAGTTTAAATCATGTATCTGCCCCAAAGCCATGTAATAGCGTAGGACATTTACCTTTCCGCACTTTACATTCCGCATTTTAATTTCCGCACCCTATAAATTGCTAGTAACTAGGCGTGTATGGCAAGACTAAAATGAACATAGCCCACTAATTCCAAGATAAACATATCTGAATCAACACACTTCTTTCACACATGCACCCCTTAGGGTAAATTCTCTCTCGTTGCCTTACGAATTCAAAATGGTCAAGTCCCTCGAACGTAGAGGTATTCTAGCACCGTTGCCTTCAAACAAATCATCATAGTCCCTTCGATACAAAGATCATGGACCACGATGTCGCCTCCGAATACATGATCTTGACCCTCGATTGTCGCCTACGAAAAATGATGATAGTCCCTTCGAATGTGCTAGGATACTTCCTACAAGTTGCCTTCTATGACCATATGATGTCCCTTCGAACGTCCCGCTTACATCCAACGAATGGAGTTACCTACCAACTAATGGTATGGATGACGCTATTCTAAAGGAACGTAAAATAACACGAAAACGACCAATTTTGAGTAGGTGATAAGACTTTTAGTTGCTTGCTCTATCAAAATACTTTTCACACCTCACACTTTTAAAGTTCAAACTCTTTTCAAAAACGAAACATTTCCGAACACTTTGTATACATTCCTACATGAATCATTACAAAGTCAAAGCGAAATGCCTTTTCAAAACATTTTTATCAAACACACAGAAAGCAATTTTTAAAGTGATCTAAGAGCAACTAAGAGCCCGTAGATAACTACGGATGAAAAGGGGTGCTAATACCTTCCCTTTTCATAACCATTCTCCCGTACTCAGAATCTAACGAAGGTCTTTTTCTGTACTTTTACCTTCCCTTAATTGGATAAAAATAAAAGTCGGTGGCGACTCTTGCTATCCGCACATTTGCGATACAAAAAAACTAAAAAGTCAGTTCACCGTATCACACAACTCTACAACATTCCTTCAGAGAAACCTCAACAAGATTCCCACACAGACCAGAGAAGACATTTACAAGGGAGGACTAGTTACTCACATAAATTTAGCTGTAGGCCTATGTGACCGTGTAGGTGAGATAACTCCTACTTTTGGTTAAAATTTCTTGACACCGAGCATTTCTTTAACTATAGCTTAATAAGGAGTGAAGGACCTCGCCATTTCAAGATTCGTATCAATTGCAAAGTAGTCCATCATTTCACCCTACCCAACAATGAGTTCACTAGTGTCCATGATAAGAATGATTGGTGATACCAACTCGAAAATCTAGTAGAAAACTCATCGCTACCTGAGACTTCTTCAAAACATGAAAAAGAACACGTCTCTTACTTGGATATTCCCACGCCATCGTGTCTCTTAATTAAATTCTGGCATTACATTGATCATGAATCATCAAGAAAACTCAAGATTTGATCAAAAGTTAAAGTTTCCAAATTAGGGTTTTTGAACAAAAAGTCAACAGAACTGTGACAAAGCATAACTTTCACATACTTTATTAGAATTTTTTCCATGAAAGCTCATTTTGAAGGGAATTCAATTATCTATAACTTCATGTCTCACAAGCTTTGGCCAAAAATGCTTTATTTGAGAGTTATGGATCAAGACATTATAGGTCCTTCTAAAAGTAAACAAAAAGTCATCTTTTTGCAAAGAAGTGTACATGAACATGGAAACTTCAATGAAGATGAAACCAAAAGGAGTGTTTAGAGGACATCTTAAGCTTTCTAAAAAGTCTAGGAACATTTAAAAATGTTGAAAATTGAGCAAGATACAAGTTGAGCAAGTGTGACATTTTTGAAGAGGTGCATGAAGAGATATACCTAGCAAATTCAAAATTCTTCCAAATGGGCCTAAGATTTTATGATCCAAACTTGATCCTGGCATTATCCATGGCGTGAAAACTCAAGTAGACTCCCTCCTCTCATTTATTTGATTTATTTTGGAATTAAATCATTTAAATTCAATTAAAGTAAAATAAAATGCAAGGAGTGAAGTCATGACATGTTGGGATTGATTTCTACTTGTTTTAAGGACCAGGGAAGGCCATGCTAGCGGGAAATTTCGTGCACAAAGCTTTAAGGAAAGATTGAGACAATTTTGGAAAGATTTGATAAATTTTCCAATAAAATATTTTTGCATTCAAGGCAAGATATTTTCTCATTATTCTTGACCTAATCTCTTGCTCTATAAATACACAACAACTTCAGATGCAAATGGGACGAATCCTTGCCTCCATAAGCAACCATAAAACTCACAAAAGTTCCATCTAAACATGGAAACTCGATTTTAAAATTCCAGCCACTTTCCAGAGGTTTCAAGCACTGATTCGTGCTCCTGAGATATAGTAGGGTAAGAATGGATCATTATCCATGGCCAAAAGTCCATGAAACATGCATACTATGAACATCTGATTGCATATTTTTCATGAATTTGTGTTTTGTGTTTTAAGGTTTTTGAATTGAAACTAACCATTCTAATGTGTTCATAAGATTTCATGGAACAGATCTGGGCAATCATTGATGAGCTTCGATGGCTAAATAGCCATCTCCTATGGCTAGGGAAAAGTGAACTGTAAGCTTCGTATCTCCCTATACAGGGATTTTCAGACCAAACGGACACCACCAATCGATTCGCAGGGGTCAAATTAGGGGGTAGGGTCCTCTTTTGCTTTTTAAATTGGCAGTTTTGCAGGTTTGGAATTCCACCTCATCGGAGAAGACGAAGTTGACCACCCTGGACGGTGGTTTGAACGTTTGGACAGGCG
The DNA here is from genome assembly GCA_021764765.1 of Vicia sativa. Taxonomy (NCBI): domain Eukaryota; kingdom Viridiplantae; phylum Streptophyta; class Magnoliopsida; order Fabales; family Fabaceae; genus Vicia; species Vicia sativa. The sequence goes on from CM038792.1 coordinate 295,570,316, forward strand.
AGGACAAGTGTGGCGCCTTCTAATTCGGCCATTTGAATCTCAGGGTCCCACATGCGCCCGTGTTTTATTTGTTATGATTTCCTGATCAATATTCATATATATATATTTATCATTGCATCTAAATACACAGATGTATCACCACCCCAATGATGACACATGCGTGCACTAGTCCCTTATACCCCATCAGGTCGTTGGTTCAAACCTACCTTTTGCCATTTATTTTCAAAACTTCTGATTTTTACATAGGTATCACATATATATCTCCAAGGCTAGCATATTGTAAAGTTTTGAACCCATGACCTCAAGGTCGCGAGTTCAAACCTCAACAAGGCCAACCTAATTTTTACCACTTGTTTCCTAACATTTTCTTTTATTTCTTATTTTTCTAACTTATTTTAATTTCTTTCAATTAATTTTCAAACTATTTTCTAAAACTCTAAAAAATGTTTTAATTTTAGATTTAGGTTTCTAAAACCTTTATTTAATTTTTGAAAAAAAATCATTTTCTTTTTCTTCACATTTAAATTATTTTTCATAATTAAACATTAATTAACTTATAAATTAGGTTTTATTTACTAGAACCAATCCAAAAAATATCAAAAAATATTTTTCCATGGCAATTAGGGTTTAGATATTGTCTCTTATCATTGGAAATTTTCCCTTAATTTATTTCCACTATTTCGCATTTACAAATTCTAGAAAAGATGTATAGGTCGCAAAGTTTTATTATGTAATAGCGTAGGATTTAATTTCCGCACCTTTACATTTCCGCACTTTACTTTCTGCAGTCCTATTATGTAACTGCCCCAAAACCATGTAATAGCGTAGAATTTACATTTCCGTACTATACATTTCCGCACTTTATTTTCCTATACATATATATAATTGCTAGTAACTAGGGTTTGTATGCTAAGACTAAAATCAACCCTAGATCACTTACAATCTCAAGATAACATATCTAAATACAACACACTCTTCACACTTGCACACCCCTTAGGGTATCCTCTCTTGTTTCCTTTTGAATACAATGATCATGTCCCCCGAACATAGGGGTACCATTAGTAAAGACGCTTACGAATAACATCATCATAGTCCCTTCGATACAAAGATCATAGTTCCTCGATGACCCTTGATGTTGCCTACGAATATATGATATCGTCTCTCGATTGTTGCCTACGAATAAGTGATGATCGTCCCTACGAATTGCTAAGGTATCCTTACATATTTCCTTCTATGACCATACGATGACCCTTCGATTGTCCCTTCACATCCAAACGAATAAAGTTACCTACCAATTAATGGTATTGACCAGTGGTTTCTACACAGATATTTAACATTGAACATTGTTATCGATTCTTTTATTTGTTTAGTGTTATATGTCATTTTACCGCATTTTATGCTTTGGTTATGTGCTTAAGTGTTTTCAGGGTCAAAAGAATAAAACATGTCAAATCGGGGAAAAAGAAGTGTAAAAATCAGAGTATTTGAGGCTACATAGGTCCTAACACGACCATTTGTGTCATGGGACACAGCCCATGTCAGAAATGGCGTAAAAAGGGAGTTTTGAAGAAGGAACAGAGGCTGACATGGGTTCCCGTGTCAGGAAGCCTGGGCAAAGTACGCGTAGACAGAGGCCGACACGGGTGCCCGTGTCATCTGACATGGCCCGTGTCAGCCTTGACGTTGAGAATTATGAATTTTTTTCTATTTTATTGTGTTTTGGGTCATTAAGGGTGGTTTGGACATTTGGTATTACTTGGGAATGACCTAACACTATATAAACCTTATTTTGAGAAGAATAAGGGGACTTTTTCCCAAAGGACAGAATAATTCACAATAGAAGAGAGGAGATTCAACAGTTTTGGGAACGGAGAACTCTTTATGCGCGAGAGAAATTGAAGATCGAAGACCCAATCTATTGTAATGTCTTTATCTAATCTTTTGATTATGCTACTTTTAAATTCTATGAGAGGCTAAACCCCATAATGCTAGGGGGGTGTCCCTAATTTGTTATGTTAAGAATACTGATCTCTCTATTTTAGTCAACATTTTAGTTCATTATGCATCAATTTCATTACTTAGATTAATTTGTAGTTTGACCCTATGGGGCCATAATGTTTCACTATTTTAACACAATAGAGTCGGACGGTCGTGTTAAGGTTTTCTAAATCATGATATTATTAAGGATTTCACCTAGGAGTAGGGTAATCAAATTCTAACCAGAATAGTACTTGGTAATTGCATGCTTAACCTCTCTACTAATTTAAATGGAAAATGAAATTAGGAAAGAAGGTTAAAGGTTTTGTCACTAAGGAATTAGGATAAAATAATATTGAGAATCGGTAATTGAGAATGATGAACTTGTTGAATAAATCAAAGAGTGAAGGTTATTACATGACAAATTATACACTCACCCTAGTGTACTTTAATCAAACAAAAAGACAATTTTTATCTTACACAAATTTACTTTCTGCATGGATTAATTCCACCCAATCTTAAAACTATTGTTTTTGGTCAATTGAATAAATCATCTAACTCAGTATTTCCCATGCAATCCTCGAGATTGATACTTGGGGTAAATCCCATTACTACTACATCGGTAAAAATAGTACACATGCAATTTTTCCGATCATGTTTTTGGCGCCGTTGCCGGGGATTGCCAAAATACCGAGTTGATTGTAGTTCAATTGAAATTTTATTGCTCTGCAATTAAAATTTTATTTTCTGTTTATTTTATTATTACCACTAATAAATTGTCTAATCTTTGTATGCGAGGAAATCCCTCAGCTGAATTTATTTTTGATTTAGAAATTGAAAGAACTTTTCGCGAAAGGCAAAGACAAGCTCAATTAACTAGACTAGCTTCTAACGAAGAACATTCAGTTCATACAAATTCAGATTCAAAAGAGGAAGAGATCATGGCTGAAGATCCACCAGAGAGACTTCTTTGTGATTATGGTGGGGCAAATGCACCGGGAGGCAGGTTGACAATTTTAAACCGTCCAGTGAATGTGCCCAATTTTCAACTGCATCCTAGCACAATCAATCAGCTTGAGAGAAGGTCTTTCACCGGAAAGGTCAATGAAGATGCCAACAAACACTTGCAGATATTTTTGACCATGACCACCACGTTGAATATTGGCGGTCATACGGATGAAGCAAAGAAACTAAGAATATTTCCGTTTACCCTGTCTGAAGATGCTGAAGAGTGGTTTTACTCACTACCTACTGGTAGTATTTCTACTTGGAAAGAGATGGAGAAAATTTTTCTTGATGATTACTTCCCTGCTTCTGTTTATATTTGCAAAAGATATGAAATTGTGAATTTTAAGTAGAAAGAAGGAAAGTCACTTGGTGATTCCTATAAGAGATTCAAGAGGTTGTTGGTAGCTTTCCCCACTCACAACATGGACCAAACTGAACAAATGCAGATGTTTGTGAATGGCCTCAGAATGAAGACAAAGCAACTTATTGACAGAGCTGTCGGTGGCTCATCCAACTTTACAACAGCCACTGGTATTAAGAAGATCATTGAAGCCATTGCTACAATTGAGCATTTGGAAATGTATGCCAGGGCTACAAGTAAACCAGAGGGAGTGATTGATTTGAAGTTGGAAGTAAACAAACAACTCAAAATCGTAGAGGTGATTGCTGCAGAAGTTGAGAAAAAGCTCAAAGCTATGAACATGGGAACTCAACAGGTAGCACAGGTTAAAAATGTGATTTGTGACATTTTTAGTGGACCACACATGATTGTGCAATGTCTTGCAACTCCAGAACAAATTGAGGAGATAAAATTCTTGAAGAAGAATAATCCTTATTCTAACACCTATAATTCGGGGTGGAAGAATCATCTGAATTTTGCCTGGAAAGGTCAACAGCAAAAAACTCCTAAAAAGGCAAAATAGGAGGTAGCTATTGAAAAGATGGTTGCCCACACTTCCCAATTCCAAGAAGAAACAAGAAGCAATCAGAGAAACACCACAGCTGCAATTAAAAATCTGGAGGTCCAATTGGGGAAGATTGCACAACAAATAACTTAGCAAGTTCAAGGCAATCAGGAGAGTCATGAGAATGTGAATGCTTTCATATCAGGGAGAAGAGAAAAGGCTGCCAAAGAAAGAGAAGAAGAGGTATAATTTGATGATAATATTATAGAAGTGGATTTAGAGGTGAGAGAGAACTAGAAAAAGCAGGAAGAAGTGGTGCTACCTGTGAAGCCAGCGGAAACAAGGATTAAACTAGAGATTAGGCTACCATATCCCTCTCGATCGGCAAAGAAGGACACAAAGGAGAAGGAATTCGATAAATTTGTCAAATTGTTCAAAAAGTTGGAGATTAACATACCTTTCTTTGAAGCACTTGAGAAAATGCCTTTGTACCAAAATTTCATGAAAGAGGTTCTATCAAAAAGGAGGCCAACAAATGAGAAGTTGTGTGCAATCGCGCCCGAGAGAAAAATACTTTTCAAGCAGAAGGATCCTGGATCAATGGCAATATCATGCACCATAAAAGATAGAACTTTCAAAAGGGTTCTAATTGATTTTGGCTCTAGTGTGAGGTTAATGCCATTATCAATCTTCAAGAAGCTTGGTATTGAAAAGATAAGCGAGAGTGGAACAAAATAAAAATTTGCCGATCACACCCTCAAGAAGTCATATGGGATAGATGAAGATGTGTTGGTAGAGATCAAAAATTGTTCTTTTCCAGTGGATTTCCAGATCATGGACATACCTGAAGATGAAGAGACCCTGATCGTTCTTGGTCGACCTTTTTTGTTGACTAGCAGGTGCAATTATGATATCTAGACAGGTCATCTAACCTTAAAACATTTTGATGAGAAGATAAACATGAAGGTGTTTGAAGTTAAGAAACAAGGTACGGGTGAAAAGAATAAACTTTTAGTTGCTATGGTCAAAGTAGAAGGAGAAATTATGAGCAACAAAGTATGGAAGAAAAAGTACCCCCCATAAGGGGATGAACCGTCGAGCCAGGTGACGTTAAATGAAGCGCTTCATGGGAGGCAACCCACGCTTTTCATAACTTAGTTTTCTTTTTGTTTTGTTGCAGGTAATAAAAAGGGATCCTTTCTTGCGAAGGCTAGGAGGTAGCAGCTGGTGTTGCGTTATCCTCTGTGAGTCACTTCTCTCGAGTTTGGTCTGAAACATTGAGGCCAATGTTTAGTTTAGGTTTGTGGGAGGTTTTATTGCTTTGTTTGGTTATTTTTTACTTGTTAAGTTGATGTTAAGTGCTGCGTAAGACCAAAAGGAAAAATTCCCCTGAAATTTTTGTTTTATTGCTTTGTTTGCTTATTTTTTACTTGTTATCTTGATGTTAAGTGCTATGTAAGACCAAAAGGAAAAATTCCCCCAAAATTTTTAACTTTTACTAATCTTTTCTGAAAATTTTGGTATTGATTTGGTCAAGAGCTTGTGTTTCTGAAAGCCCGAGAATAATATATATAGATAAAGGGACGATTGTTTGAAGGGAGGAAGTTCGGAATAATATGACCGTGATACGAGCCTAACGTGCAGAATTGTACCAGAGTATTTGAATCTTGAAAAGTACTCCTTTAGTAGTTTATCCATACAGTCCGACATAGTCTTGATTCGCATGCAGGTAAGATTGGTTGTGAAATAAATAAAGATGGCACCACATGATGAAAAAGCGGTAAAAGGCAACTTGCTCGCTAAGTTGGGTAGCCCTCACTAGGTTATTTCATCGGTAATTAAAAGTAGCAAATGGTGCTCATTCAGTGCTGAAATAAGAAGTTTTGATTAGTATCTTGCAAGTTATGATCATCTTAATTCTTATAGCCTTAATTTGATTGTAAGAATGAAAAAGGAGGAAAATTAGGATAAGACTTAAGTGGCACAAAGCATAGTTGGAGAGGTATTTGAAGAGGAAGCTCCAAGTTAAAAGGTTCTTACCGGAAACTCTTCGTGTCATGTGAAGGCCGGACAAACTATCTTTTGAGCAATGTGAACGGAAGTCTCACGTGTGAGTACCGTCTGCTGTGCGTCCATTGAGTTCTTATAGTTGGCGCTTCCGGACAAGCAACAATTTAAGTTTGGGAGAGTTTGATTGGTGGTTTCTACACAGATATTTAACATTGAACTTTGTTATTGTTTCTTTTATTTGTTTAGTGTTATATGTCATTTTATGGCATTTTATGCTTTGGTTGTATGTTTAAGTGTTTTCAAGGTCAGAAGAATAAAACATGACAAATCGAGGCAAAAGAAGTGCAAAAATCAGAGTATTTGAGGCTACAGAGGTCCTGACACGGCCACCCGTGTCATGGGACGCGACCAGTGTCAAAAATGGGGCAAAAAGGGAGTTTTGTAGAAGGAATACGGCCTGACACGGGTGCCCGTGTCGGAAAGCATGGGCAAAGTACGCATAGACAGAGGCCGACACGGGTGCCCGTGTCATCTGACACGGCCCGTGTCAGCCTTGACGTTGGGAATTATGATTTTTGCTACTTTATAGTGTTTTGGGTCATTAAGGGTGGTTTGGACATTTGGTATTCCTTGGGAATGACCTAACACTATATAAACCTTATTTTGAGAAGGATAAGGGGACTTTTTGCCACCGGAGAGAATAATTCACAATAGAAGAGCGGAGATTCAACAGTTTTAGGTACAGAGAACTCTTCATGCGCGAGAGCAATTGAAGATCGAAGACCGAATATATTGTATTGTCTTTATCTAGTATTTTAAAGATGCTACTTTTGAATTCTGTGAGAGGATAAACCCCCCAATCTAGGGGGTGTCCCTAATTTGTTATGTTCAGAATACTGATCTCTTTGTTTTAGTCAATATTTTAGTTTATTATGCATCAATTTCATTATTTATATTAATTCATAGTTTGACCCTATGGGACCATAGGGTTTCACTATTTTAACATAGTAGAGTCGGACGGTCGTGTTAAGGTTTTCTAAATCATGATATTATTAAGGATTTCACCTAGGAGTAGGGAATCCTATTCTAACCAAAATAGTTCTTGGTAATTGCATGCTTAACCTCTCTACTAATTTAAATGGAAATTGAAATTAGGAAAGAAGGTTAAAGATTTTGTCACTAAGGAATTAGGATAAAATAATATTGAGAATCGGTAATTGAGGATGATGAACTTGTTGAATAAATCAAAGAGTGAAGGTTATTACATGATGTTGCACCCCAAAATTTACCCTCTTGATTTAGGCTTATGTTTCATCATAAACATCATATTGCATTCATACCTTGTGATAGGATCAAAGTTCTTTGGGTTCTCAAGATCTCTACAAGCTAAGGAGGTTGATTATGTTAGCAGACCCTTCTGAGGGAATCTCAAGTCCTCATATCTGTGGATCTTTCAAGTCACAAGATGTATTTTATCTCAAGACATCTCATTTGTCTCATTGATTCCTCAAGATTTGAAGTTTTGCAAAGAATTGGTGAGGAATTCATCTGGTGGCAATCATTGTCAGAATCTGCTTCAGTCGGTCTCTTTCCTTTTTAAGTGCAACTTTGTACAGATGTTTATTATCCCTAGTGAGTTCATCTTTGTACAGATGTTTCTCTTCCCCTTGTGAGTTCTTCTTTGTCCGACGTCCTCCCCCTTGTGAGTTCACCGTCTCCAGGTGTCTTCTCTTTGTTTAGGTCTGCGAAGTTAACAAGCTCTTCGTGCCGAGGATCTATTTTGAAGTCTGTCGTTGCCTGACGTATTCTCCTTTTTGAGTCCACTGTGTCAGGTGTCCTCTTTACCCTTGATCTGCGAAGTTGTTTATCAACAAGCGCTTCGTGCCGAAGATCATTGGTTATTCTCATCTTCAGTGAGTCGCTCTTTCATGGGTGTCTTCTTTATCATACTGGATGGGTCATTTCAATACAATTGTTCTCATGAGCAGAATGCCCGAGTTCGTTCGTATGAATTGGTCCCTTTATTTCTCATCCTCACTGAGTCTCTCTTTCGTGGGTGTCTTCTCTTCATCATCTCTGGTGGGTCGCTTCAATACAAGTGTTCTCGTGAGCAGAATGCCCGAGTTCGTTGGTATAAGTGTGTCCCCCTTATGTCTCTCTAGTGTATATGTTCAAACAGAAAATCCAAAATATGATAATTCTCCGCTCGCATGCAAAGTGTGAATTTTACGGTTCAGTTAAGTATTCAATCATCTTCTACCTTGTTGGTTCGAAAGGCTTGCGCCAATCGCACCCTCTGGTCGAAGAAGATTGAATAGGGGCAATTGTTGTACCCCACAATTCGCCCTCTTCTTTTCCGTATTTCTGGCTTATAATTCAATTGCATAAACATACTTGTAGGTGCATGCATATCATTGATCATGGGGTTACTAGGTTCAAAACATCCCAAATATGAAAGAAACAGTTTGTTTCAGCCATCTCAGATCATTTTGAGTCAAGAATCAATGTTACTCGGTTCATACGACTATTTGCAAGATTTTTTGGTCAGGAAGCTATTTTGGCTTGGTTCCACAATCTCTGGAATCATACTAATATGTCCTCCAGATTATCTGTTCAGGTTGGAGGTCATTTCGTCAAGAAAACTGAATTTATTCGCTTATTTCTCAATAAAGTGGATTTTGGGTTTTCAGTGCGTTTCGGGCACTCCAGAGAGCGTATCTCACAGCTCATTAGGTGTTTTCTTATGAATTTTGAATGGCATGTCCCTCTCATTTTTATCTACAATTTTTGTTTGAAAGCCGGAAGCAAATTATGTTAGGAAGGTCCCCGAAAAATTCAATTTCTCAAGAGGATTAAACTGAATTTTATTGCTAAACCGTGTATTCTGCCCACTAAAAAGTTCATATCTCTTAGCTGGAAACTCGAAACTGAGCGGGACCAATTTCTATAATTCTGTATCAAACCCCTCTACAACTTTCATTTACAACTCGGGAGCTGATTCCTCATCATTTAAGACCAGTCTTTTATTCCTCAGACACAATTTTGAGCTGAACGGAGCAATTTTCATCTGGTACGCGACCTTCAAAAAATCATATCTCGCTTGTTTTTTATCTAAATGAGATGGGACCAGTGCCAAAAGTTCACAAGTTTTGTTAGATTCGGTTTTCTCATAAATACTCACTTGCAAATTTTGATCAGAAGATCCTCGTTCGAGGCATTTTCTCCGAAGAGCGCATTGAGAATTCTGCATGCGTCAGACACCTGAAAAACTGTGCTGAAACTTCAAAAAATCATATCACATTGACCCTTCAAAAAATCGCGTTCCGGACATTTTTCGTTTACATTCCAATTTCAAATTCCGCACGGATTTGGCTGTTTCAGACTATGCACGAAAATCATTTTGATAATCGCGATTTCGACTTAATTGTGGATCCAAGGCACTCTAAAGCCCTTTTTTTTTACACTATAAATATATTTTACCACTAACAAAATTGGTAGAGAGAATCATTCGTTAAATTTGACCCAAGAGCTCTCACTTTTCTCTCTCAATTTTCTCTCAACTCAAAGTTGCACAACCACCTCAAACCACCAACAACCACCACCGGAATTCCAAAACCACCGCGCCGAAAAACTTTTTCTTATTTGTTTCTTCTTCTCTCCTTCTCCGGTACAGCCCCATACTCTTCTATTCCCTTTCAACTCTCAAGGATCAAATCAAACTTTTCATCAATCAAGAACATTGAAGAGCGTGTATGGTGTCGAGGTGAAGAGTTGAAGTTTTCCTCTTCATCAATTCTCCAACGATTCAAGATTCTCCTCTCTTATTATCATCAATTCAACTTTGATTTGGTATTTTCTTGGAGAATTACAAGATTTTCCTCATCAATTTCAACTCAAAGCTTCAAGTACAAGTAAGTGCTTATTTACGTAAGTGCTTATTTTAATCAATTTTTCAATTGTTGAATTTCTTGGAATTGAATATTGAGATTGCTTGCAAATTCTGTGTGGATTCCGATTATAGCATTTGTTTTGTCGAATTCATTGATCTTGATCCGTTTTTGGAGCCTTAAAGGTGTCGGTGTGAAACTTTCTACACACTACACACACCTACACTTGTGTTGTGACTTTGCATCGTATTTAGGTACTTGATGTGAGCATTTTGGATCATAAATTATATGATCATGCATCAAGTAATATGTAAATTTTTTGACATGCATTGAATCATTAATTTGAAGCTTATTTCGTGCATTGAAATTGCGTTGAAATGTAGGAACTAACACCTAGTTTTTAGGTACACTTGCACTACACCTACACATTGCACGCAACTCACATACACACACTTGAATTCATACATTGTGGCATAAGTTGCATCTTTGCATATCCATACATTTGCATGTAGGATCGTTGAATTAATTTGATGTGGTGTTGTTCGACTTTTATGGCATAAAAATATGTTGAAATTTCACTTTTCATAACACTTTGACACTTTGAACATCTAATTTCTCTCAACATTCTTACATGTTTGTATAACATTTAGGTAGTGTTTGCATTGAGTATGTATCACTTTCACATGATATCACGTACACTTGCATTTTTATTCATCTAAATACCACTAAAACACATTGGAAATAAGTTTGCTTGAGTTTGGTGGAAAATAACATGACACTTGAAAATTCATAAAGTTGTACATCATATTTGTTTTGGCTCAAATTTTTAATCCGTGATAAGTTTTTTCGACTTTTCTTAATCTAAATCATGTTTCTCGAGCCATCCTAAGATCTCCCCGCGAACAGTTTCTTGATTTGGACATGTTTCGATCAAATCTGGGAACTGCTGACCTTTAGGCGAAAAATATATCTTTGAACAAGATTTGACCGAACCTTCCGCATTTTTGAGACCGTACGCGTGTGCATAGCTTCTGATATTTTTGATAAATAATTTTGATTGTTTTCTTTAGCTTATGCCTTGTGTTTTGGTTCATTTTTCAAATTTATCCACAATGGTGTTTTTTGACTCGAAAAGTGTCGGAGCGAACCTTTTTTGTACACTACACACACATACATTTGTGGTGTTGATTTTCTTTGCATATAATGTCTAATACTCGTTCTAACCTTCAACTAACCTTTTGACTAAAATGTGGGCATGTTTAGGTAGTTGGCGCTTTGATTTAGAACCCTTAATTGAGTCATATAATTAGGATCCCATGATAGCTAACCGTTAGAGCGACGATTGATCATTTTGGCTTCATTTTGTGCATGAATATGTTTTAAGCGTAATTTTTCTTGTGCATTTCATTTGAGATCATTTAGTATGAGTTAGCTACTGACTTGTATGATCTTACATCTATTCGTATTCAATAGTTGCCTAATTCTCAAGTTTCGATTAACTTGTAATGTTTAGAAGCATGTTTTTCCTTTGTCGTTTGAATTGACTAATCTTAGGAGTGTAATTCCATGTTTTTCTTTGAAACTTTAGGATGTTTTCTACCATCTAATTGTAGTTAAATGTGTACCTTACCTTAGGATTGTAACTAGAATTTCAAAGATAACTTTTTATGGTTCGATTCTTAGGAACTAGTTTGATAATTGTATAGTTTTTCTAGCTTCCTTTCGGATGTTTAGTTTGTGGTTTTCCCTCTATTTGTTTAGATTTTTAGGAAAGCTTTAGAGAATGTAGTTGCTGCCACCTATTAAGGATTTACCTCTCATGCTTTGTTTTCTTTGTAAATAATGCATTTTAAGTCATTATAGTGTAGATTTTTGGTTTCTAACTCTTGTAGATCTTCTAATCATGATTAGCATTGCCTTCGAGAACTTTTGTGATGGACTTAGCTCGATTTTGATATTATTCATGGGTTATTTGATGTTTTACCATCCATAAATTTCTTATTTGATATTTTGCTCATCCATTTTCATTATACGATGTATCGTCATTGATGTCTAATGTATCATCATTCACATACACTTTCACCCGCATTTGTACGGATCGATTTTGTTCTCCTTAAGTGACTTATCCGTGAATTTTTCTCAGACATGTTTGTATGATTTGATTGATGTATTGATGTATTTTTTACTGTATTATATGCATCTTAGATTTTCATTCTTCATTTTCTCTCATTCATGTCTTTTCTTGGCTTCTTTTGACGCGTAAACGCTTTCTAGGTCAAAGTTTTAACTAGTTTTTGCACTAGTGTTGTAATTGCATATTTGTGACATTTTTATTATGATTTGATTACCATTTCCTTCATGTGATGTTGCTACTGTAGTCACCTCATCTTGACACTCACTTTGTATATTATGTATGTCACACACTTGTATTCACGTCACCACACGCAATTGTCGTCCGTTTACACACTCTTGTAGGATTTCGTTCGTGAAACTTCTGTGGTTTGGTTTGCATGATGTAAATAGGATATTAGCATGTTAGCTACTGAATTTTATGTCATTTTATCATATAAATCTTCCTTCATTTCATCTATGCTTAATATCTTGCACGATTTGCTTCCCGTATGCTTTTAGGACTAGTTTCGACCTAGTTTGACAATTAACTTTGCATGTGTGCATTCATGGTGATGTTTAATGTTTGTTAATTTGTATAAACCTTGTATATGTATGTTGTGTCTACTGACCTCACCTCACATGACTCCTTGCATGATTGCTCAATTACTTCTTTCCACTTTATCTTCTTTCCCATTCTCTTGGTGGTTAGCTATTGTGCTATTGTGTCATACCCCAAAATTTTCTCTCTTACTTCTCAAGACATTTCATACTTCCATGCTCAAGGATTCCTCAAGGGTTGATCAGACAAACCCTCTCCTAGACAATAAACCCAAACTAGGGTTTGGCAATTCTCAGATCCAGATGGACTTCCAACATCTCCAATGGTCATCATGCCTCCTCATATGCTTCAAAGATTCTCCATGTCAAGTTTCAAGCCTTAGAAGTCAAATTTCCTCAGACAATTGCTCAGATGGTTGAAAATCAGTTGTATTGGACAAAAAGTCAACTGTGATCAACATACAGTCACACTTCCTGATTTTTGGTCAACATTCTCATTTTGGAGTCACATTTATCATTTGATCAAGGGTTGATCATGATTCATCAAGAAAACTCAACATTTGCTCAAAAGTCAAACTTTCCAAATTAGGGTTTTCCAATGAAAAGTCAACCGAACTTTGACTGAGCATAACTTCTTCATACTTTCTCAGAAATTTTTCCACCACCTCTCATTTTGAAGGAGATTCAATTCTCTACAATTTCATGTCTCACAAGAATGTTCAAAAAATGCTTCATTTGGAAGGTATGGATCAAAACATTACAGGTCCTTTTCAAAGTCAACAAAAAGTCAACTTTTTGTTTTGAAGATTTATTGAGCATGGAAACTCCAATTTAGATGAAACCAAATAGGTTGGTTAGAGGACACTTAGAGCTTTCTAAAAAGTCCAAGAACTCTCAAAAATGCGGAAAATTGAGCAAAATACACCATTCAGAAGTTGGATATTTTTGAGCAATTGCACCAAAGGAGATATTTGTCAAAATTCAATTTTTTCCAAATGGGCCTATAATTTTATGAGCCAAACTTGATCATAATATTATTTGTGACCTAGTGATGCCTTGCCATGACCACTTTCTATTTTATTGATTTATTTTTGGATTTAAAACCATTTAATTCAAAATTAAACTATATAAAATATGAAAATAAGATATATTTTCAAAAGGGTGGATTTTTATCAAACTTGAGGTCCAAGATAGCCCATGATACTTGCCAATTTCGTGATAGCTTGCATATGGAACAGAAAATCAAATTTTCTCCAAAATTTGATTTTATTTGAAAGGAAGTTATTTCACATTCAATACCCAATCTTTTTTCCTTCTTTTGCTCGATACACTCTATAAATACCTAGTACATTGCCAAGAACAAAGGGCGAAACCCTAGCCCCGACAACCCTTATTTTGCTAAATTTTTTCTCAAAGTTGCAATTTTCGAATTCCAAGTTCCAGTCACTTTCAGCCATCCAAAACCATTCCATTGTGTTCCTGAGGTAATTTGGAGTAAGTATACATCATTCTCCATGGTTGAAGCAGCCTGAATCGTGCCCTACACATTCATACATATTCATATTTTTCTTGATTTTGCATTTTATTTATCTGTGTGTTTTACTCGATTCTAATGGTTTTAATGTGTTCATGAGGTTCCATATGATTGATCTGGGCCATCGTTCTCAAGCTTGAACGTTAGAAACTCGATTTGCCATTGTTAGGGTTCAAAGAACTGTTTGATTTGAGCTGAACGATACAGGCACTTTCAAGAGAAACAAACACCACCATTGAACTCGCAGCCCTCGATTTAGGGGGGTAGGGTACCTCTTGTCTTTTTATTTTGCGTATCTTTCAGGTTTGGAGATTTGAGTGATCGGAGAAGACGACCGGAGCTAGGGCTCCGGCGTCGTTGACTTGCTCTGACCGGCGTGTGCATGCGTGGCGCGATCCGGCGTTCTGATTCGTCCATTCCTTCCAACTGGGGTCCACGCGTGTTGACTGGGCTTGGCATTATAATCAGGACACGTTTTCGTTTATAAACCATTGTTTGTAATTTCCAAACACGAAGTGCACAATGGCTCAGTGGTTAAGGCGTTGGCATGTGAAGATGCTCTCCATGGTCCTTGGTTCGAACCTGGTCAGGACCAAATATTTTTCTCTTTTAACAAACTAACTCTTTTTTTTCATATTTTCTTATTTTTTCTTTAATATTTTCCATCTAATTTATTTTATCTTCTAATATTTTTATCATGCATTTAAAAAACACCAAAAATATTTATTTTTTGCATAATTATCAGAAAAATGTTTATTTAATTTTTAAAATTAAAATTATTATTTTTCCATGCGTATTTAATTTAATTGCTAATTAATCATTTAAATGGCTTTTAATTGTTTTTAAATTATCAAATCAACTCCAAAAATTCCCAAAAAAAATATTTTATCATATTTATGTCATTATTAACACAAAAACGTTTTCTCACTCAAAAATACTTATTTTTACTAACATTTTCCTCTTATGCAATTTTCTTCCGTTTTCCAATTTTGCATCTGTTCACAGGTTATACCGTTTCAGACGATTTTTATTGCCTTTCTTTTCCAATTATGTAATTGCCTATGGGATGTAATAGTTTAATTAGGACTTTTATTTTCCGCACTTTCAATTATGTATCTGCCCCAAAGCCATGTAATAGCGTAGGACTTTATCTTTCCGCACTTTACTTTCCGCAATTTAATTTCCGCACCCTATAAACTACTAGTAATTAGGCGTGTATGACAAGATAAAAATTGGACATAGATCACTCATAACTCCAAGACAAAAATATTCGAATCAACACACTCTTTTCACACATGCACCCCTTAGGGTAATTCTCTCTCGTTGCCTTTCGAATAAACGGTCAAGTCCCTCGAACGTAGAGGTATCCTAGCACCGTTGCCTACAAACATATCATCATAGTCCTTTCGATACAAAGATCATAGACCCACGATGTCGCCTACGAATATATGATCTCGTCCCTCAATTATTGCCTACGCAAAGTGATGATCGTCCCTTCGAATGTGCTAGGATACTCCTACAAGTTGCCTTCTATGACCATCCGATGTCCCTTCAAATGTCCCTCTTACATCCAACGAATAGGGTTACCTACCAACTAATGGTATGGATAACACTATTCTAGAGGAACGTAAAATAACACGAAAATGACCATTCTGAGTAGGTAGTAAGACTTTTAGTTGCTTGCTCTATCAAAATACTTTTCACACCTCACACTTTTGTCAAAGTTAAAACACTTTTAAAAAAAAAACATTTCCGAACACTTTGTATACATTCCTACATGAATCATTACAAAGTCAAAGCGAAATGCCTTTTCAAAACAGTTTTTTGTCAAACACACAGAAAGCACTTTTAAAAATGAGCTAAAAGCAACTAAGAGCCCGTAGAAAACTATGGATGAAAGGGGGTGCTAATACCTTCCCTTTTTATAACCTTCTCCCTTACTCAGAATCTAACGAAGGTCTTTTCCTGCTCTTTTCACCTTCCCTTAATTGGATAAAAGAAAAGTCAGTGGCGACTCTTGCTATCCGTACATTTGCGATAAAAAGCAAAACAAAATCTCAAAGTCAGTTCACCGTATTACATATTGTTCTAGATGTGTTGTCATCATCCATTATCTTCTTGATGTATAGTCATTTGTAGCTTAGTGTTTGATCACTCTACCTTGTTATTTCTAATTCATTTGTTGAGTGTGCAAGGGATTTCTATCCGTTGTTCATCTGATGCGTGAAGCTTTGTCTGACGTCTTGAAGTGCACCTGAGGCGATTTCTCACACCATGCGATGAAGCTCTTTATTCTTAGTTTAATTATTTGATTTATTTCGATTGGGTTGTATTATTTGGACTTTTATTCGGACTTTTGATACGATACATCCCCATTCATAAACTTGTATCCCCATTCCCATATGGTTTGTAATAGTTTAAAACTACTTCACCAATGAACACATAGCCTCCTCTTGGGCTTTTCACCAATGATCACATGGCCTCCTCTTGGGCTCTTCACCAATGAAAACATGGACTCCTCTTGGGATTTTCACCAATGAACACATAGCTTCCTCCTGTGATATTTATCAATGAAAAGGAGTTCATGATCGTTTGTTGATGCAACTTGGGCACACTTGGATGGACGATGGTGCTTTCCCGCAAAGTTTTCTTACCTCGTGCTTGTTGAAGGGGCAACGGACTTTCTCCGTTAGGTATCATCATCACCTTCCTCATATATTATTTTTCATCATCATTTGCATGCTTATTTTACATGATGTTTTGCCATCCATGTCTATTATAATTGATGTATTGTCATCCATGCCTGAAGTCTCATCATCCATGCATTTTATTATCTTTACATGATGTTTTGCCATCCATGTATGTTATAATTGATGTATTGTCATCCATGCCAGATGTATCGTCATCCATGCATTTTATTATCCTTTAAATGATGTTTTGCCATACATGTCTTATCATTCTTTCTAAATGTGATTGTTTGCTTCTTTATCTCTTTCATGAGATTGCCATGTTCCCCATAAGATCTTTAGTTCATGCTTCTCCAAGTTTGAACTAAATAGACCTTAGGTCTGCTATCCATGCATGATAACTTTAGGTAGATATTCCCCTTGTTTATATCTATAACTTAGGAGCAACTTTGCATGATAACATTAGGATTTAGAAGTAGGTTAGTTTCCCTTAGCCATTTTACCTTTATCCTTTTGCATCCTTAAAATTAAAATCTTGTTTTTGTCAAGTGCATTAAAACATTCTAATAATCTGAAACTTTTTCCAAAGTAAAAGATACAAACCAATTAGTTTTAGGATGTTTCGACGTCCTGCTGCTGATGTTTCGTCATCTCATCCTCTGATGTTTTGTCATCCTTTTTGTTGATGTTTCGTCATCCCGCTTTTGATGTTTCGTCATCCCATCTGCTGCTGGTGTTTCGTCATCGTTTACTGTTTCGTCTGCTAATTTAAGAAACACAAACCAACCAAAACAAGTGAGTCGAACTACGGCGCTCTGACTTTCCCATTGCACGAGGGAATACGTAGGTATCCTGTCGCGGGGCTAGATCGAGCAACCTTTGTAAATATTTTCCTTCTTTTCCCCGTGTTTTCTTTTTCCTTCATTTCTTTTCTTCATTTATTTATTCTTCTTTTCCTTTTTGCATGCATTATACCATATACAGATATAGATAGACCTCTGCACCCATTAGATAGAAAGTAAAAGCGGATACCGTAGAGTACTACAGACGTGTGGGGTGCTAATCCCTTCCCCTCTCGTAACAGACTTCCTTACCCGATCTCTCGGTCGCAAGGCCGTGATTTCTTCGATTCAGGTTTACTCAATGTTTATCTTTCCCTCTTGGCGGGATAAAAAACATTCGATGACGACTTCATTGATATATAGCTATATCCGTTGATTTTCGGACGGGTGTTTCAGCTAGCGACTTCACTGGGGACAGTTGACCTATTGCTGGTCCATTCAAAAGTCGATCCTAGCTTTTGTTTTCTTTTCTTTTGGGTGTTTTATCGATTTGTTTATTGCTTTATAGCTTATTTTTATTATTTGTATATATATACTTATACATGTTTGCATGCATCTGCATCTGGCTATATTATTCTGTCGGCTGTTGTGCCGTTGTTTTTTGGTGGGTAGGAGTTACAAGAGGTAAAAGGCCCACTACCCAGGCCAGTGACATATAGGATAGAAAGATGTTCATGTCGAATCCTGCATCCCGTGATGCGTGTGAGGAGGCATGAAGTACCAAACTTAGACGAGGTTCAATTGACGGTACTTTCGCCCTACATCCTTTGTGTAGCAAGCGGAGTGCTCGATAAAGAATCATCGACTCTGTTTATCATTAGGTACCCAGTTGTGTCTAGAATTACCCGTGAGGTTAGGTTGGGACAGGTACAGATATTGACTATTGTTACTTGGTTCTCTGATATTCTGAAGTGGTCTGAGTTATTAGTTCTTTTGATGACTATTGGTTTTGTTCTAATGGTGACTTTTGATTTTGTTGGTGACTTTGGTTCCGATTGGTGATGTTGCTCCCGTTGGTGACTAGTGATCTCCTGGTTCGGTTTCGGATTTCTCACTTTGTGGTGGCCATTTATGTTGGCAATTCAGCAATTATCCAGCATTCTAGAAGCCTTGATCCTGTACAATTGCTGATCTACATGGTGGTTCTTGTGTGTTCTGATGCCGGATTTTTGATTAGGTGTCTTTCAGATGATTCAGAAATAGTGCAGCCATTATCAGTTGTGATGGAAACTTTGATCCCATGTGCTTGCATACATATTTTTTCTACACCTGTTTAATACACACGTTCTTTCCATTTCCAAGGAACCATGCTTGTGAGCTTTGTGTTGCACTTTTTCACCTCTTACTAGTTTGAAATAAAATTAACAGCATGTAGGTTCCTTGGAAATGATTGAACATGGTATTGCACCCACTCATGCACCTCATACATCTTCATGCACTCATAACAGGTACTCAAAGACAGAGATTCTTATTCAGACATAGTATTTTCTTCAGAATTGCAGACTTGACTTCTTATTACTTCATGTTCAGAGATTGGTTCTGGAATGACTTTGTGGGGTATTGACTGAGAAGGAAGTTCAGATGTGGTTATTTATTCCACCTATGCCAGCCATGGCCCATTGTCAGAATCTCTTGAAAGAGAAAAGCAATCAGTTTGAAGACTCAGATGAGTTTGGTTATGAAAATCTTGAATACATTGTTGATAAATGATTCTACACTTGCTGTTGCGGCATAAGCTGTTATTTCTCCCCGTCATGTGGGACCTTCTTCAAGACTTGAAGTATTTTGTGGATTCCTTCCACAACTTTTGATCTTTTGGTTCTTATAGTCAGCAGCCAGTAGTTGTTCGTTGTCTCATGCTCAGTCATTTCCTTGGTTTCTTGGATTGCAGTTGGTTAAGCTTCTTGCTTTAGGTTCTTCACCTACCTTCTGATTTTGTTGCTGCAAGAAGCGAGTACCATTTTGGGGCATTTGTTCATGATTTTGAAGACCGATTGGGTTGAAATGAAAAGTCCAGCATCTGTCCGGTATCCTTTTTGGAGGCAAATTCTGTTTGGCAAGCCATTGCATGATCTTTATTTTGCGAAGTTTCACTCTTGTGTGCCAGAAGATGAGGTTGAAAGTTCCCGATCATAGTGTCTGATTATTTCTCCTGTCCGTAGAAGATGCTTTCAGTTGCAAGTTTTGGATGTCTATTCCATAAAGTAGAAGACACTTGGTGATTCTGTTGGTGCAATTTCGCCTTTGCACAATTTTCATCGTTTCTTTTGAAGAAAATCCCCCGTGAATGTCGCCCTGGGGCACTCGACCGCTTGAGTGAATATGTTTTGTCGTCCAGAGATAAGGTTTAAGTTTGGATTAATCCGAAGACTGTTGTGTCAACGATAGATCAGAAGGGGAATCTCTTGTCCAAGAGTATCAAGACTGTAGAAAGTCGTCAGAATCAAGAAGTCCAGACAAGGTCGAGTCTCCTCAACGATGGCAATCTCGAGTTTCTTTATTGCATTTTCATTTGCACCCTTGTTTGTTTGATTAAACATTGCTATCATGTAAAAATTTGTTTATTTTTGAATGAAAATCTTAATGCATTAAGTATGTCTGTCTTGAAGAAATCTTTGTTATCACTCATCCATTCGCTATCGCTCATAAAATGACTTGTTTGCATATTGATGCCAACTTCACCAAGTCTGTTGCTTAGGAAAAGATTGGGGGGAGGATGACAATACTAAAATACCAGTCTCTGAGTTGTATGATTTTGAGTAGAACCATGTTGATGATGCACAGACCTTGTTTCAATTCCCAAACATCGGAGATATAAGGGAGATAGACCCTCGTTAACCCCTTTGAGCCTTGAAGTAGGAGTTTCTTTTCTATTCAGAAAAAACCCTCATTTTTTCTAACCTGGGGAAGGGTAGAGTTCAGTTAATCTGATCAAGCATTCAGAAGAGCGCAATCAAAGGATACAACAATGGTTATCCTCCAAAAGGCTGAGGAAAGTCCAAACTGCAACGGTCAACCTTCGTTCGTATGTCAACATGGAATCCCTCAAATACTCAGACAGTCACAATTACTTCCAACAAATTGAAGATGGTGTAGGGATCACACGATTTGTTCTAGAAAAAAAAGGAAAAGCAGAAAGCCCGCTAAGTCGAACTTGGTAATAAGTCGCTTAGGCAAAAAAAAGGGCAAATTTCAGAAAGAAAATTGGAAATCCGGAAAGGCAAGAAAAGTTAAAGAAAGGTTCTCAGTAAGAGAGTAATGTCGTGTGATCTGACACCAAAATTAAAGGTACGTGGCTGTCATGTCCGTAAAGCTTGTGGGTTCCTCGAGCATGTCCAAGAAATCCTCAGCAGAAGCATCCATACCATACTCCTTTGAGAGTAGAATGCTCTTATCAAGTTGACTGAATGTAGGATTGGAGAACATCACGAAGGGGGTGGGCACCAGATATTTTGAGCCTAAAATATTTTTTTTGAAAACCGTGAACCAGACCACGTTACAACCCTCAGAAGTCCTAACTGAAGCATGGGTTAATTCGAAAGCATACTACGATGAGATAACATTTTCCTGACTCCTAAAGTGTGTGCTGATTTTTGTGTTGGTATCATATGTTTGTCTTGTCATTTTGAAAAAGAAAATGTTTTTTTAAAAATAAAAAGAATGTTGCATTCTAAAAGTATTTTGTTCATAAGAAGTCACGGTACTTTTTCCATAAAACTTCAACACTTACGTAAGTGTTGCACTAGAATTTTCATTCTCATAATAAACATTTTTCTGTATGAGAAAAATCTATTTGACATCAAGTGAGTTTGCAAAATGAGCATCAATGAAGATCTTAATATTGTCAACGGAAAGGATCTTGACTCCGTTGAATCAAAAGTCAATTTTTTCAAAGAATTGATGATATCCAGGGGCATGCTTTCCAGATACCTTTTGAAGCGAAAGTAGTTTGTTGCTTTATAGTCTGAGTACCCTAAGGGGTTTTGCTTTTCAAGTACTCCGTTGTGTATTAATATTGTTTTTCTTTACTATTTGTGTACCTTCAAGGGGAATGAAGTTTGCAGATTCAGCTAATTTGGGCATTTTCCAGTGACTCCGTTGAGTAACAGAAGACCCATTTGAGGGACGATAAAGAATCATATTTCTTGAGGTCTGGATGCTTATGTTGAAGTTTTGATTAGCCAGAAGTTTCTTTTGATAAATGGTATGTCTCCTCCACTTGATCCTAAGGGATAGTTTGTTTCAAGCATCTGCTTAAGTATCAAGCAGTTCCAATTGAAAGTTATGGTTGTGTTGTCATCCAAAATCATGAACTTCACATTCCTTTGTGAGCATGAGATGAAAATTTGACCTCTCAAGATTCCATTAACCTGGGGCAAGTGGTTTTGATGACACAAATCTCAGGAAGTCTTTTTCAAGACAAGTTCTTCAACAGTCCCACAGATTGGGGCAAGACATTATGCAGGTGCATTCCTTAATTTTAAAGTTGATCAGTTCAAGTCCAGTCGTAAGCTAAATGATTGGTGAATTTGAAGAGTATGTAAGATAGTTGGGATTTTTATCCTTAGTCCATCAGAGACTTAAGTTCAAAGTTTTATTGCTACTTCATCAGAAGTCAGAGATTTTTATCTCCAATTAAAGTCAGGATTGTTATCCTCATCACAAATCTCGTGAAGTCCTCTTAAGGCGAATCTTTTCAAAGATCATTAATCTGAAGCAGTTACGTCGAGATTCGATGAATCTCTACATGAACCAGATGTGTCAAGAGAACTATCCAGAGCTTAAATACCCAGGGGAATTTTATCTTAAATCAGTTCTATCTGTATTTCTACAGAGATTCTCCCCAGTGAGTTTCATTTCATTTTAGACTTGGGGCAGCAGATTTGGTTTGATTGAATTGACAGGGGTTGATCATATGAAATATCTCTAGCATGGGGCATCCCCAGTGACACCGAAGTCTCTACTTCTCCCCAGCAAGTCTCCCAAAGTGAAGAGATTGTATCCAGATGATTCCCTAGTTTTACCTGAAGGTTGTCTATTTCCCAATATCGTCAAGTGGAGAATTTTGTCTTATAGGTTGTGATTGATAAGATTTCTTGATTAAGAATCTATATCCCCAATGAAGTAGTGTTATTGTTGTGTTCACAGAAGAATGCCCATTCGAGGCTGAAAGTTTATCGATGACTTTTTCTAATTCCCCAGTCAGGTTGTTGCATTGGGAATTTCTTATTCAAGAATGGTCCCCTCTTCCCTAGTGTATTAGTTTTTCATCTGAGATTTCTTCTTCAAGGTTTCTCCTCTCCCCAGCGAAGAAATTTTCTTCCAAGGTTGTGGCACAATATTCCTCGTTTCCCCAGTGGAGTTATCCTACATGAGGTGTCTTGTTTCTTCATGCCCGAACAAACTATTTGACTTGGATTTCTATTCCGAGAACTCTCTCATCTCCCCAGCGAGTTCGATCCTGTTGATTGGTGACAAGCGTGGTATCGCCCGAGACGTATGTTTTCGAGGGTGCACATCCTACATCACTTTTTATCCCCAGTAAGGATTTTTCTTATCGAAGATCGTTTGTGACTCTCCAGCTAAGCTTCTTAAAGTCACAATTACCCACTCTCTGCAAGAGTTGTGTACATATTCTCTCCTATCCTGGACCAAAGATTGGTCGCTCCCCATGAAATCAGAGGAATCTTTATTCCTGTGTTGTTCGGTATCTTATCCAACGACGTCCAATTTCTATTTGGCTTTCCTCTTCAAAAGTCACAGTTCCTCCTGGATCTTCTATGTCTTTGTCCAATTTCATTTGGCATCCCATATCAGAATCAACGGTTTCGTCCAGAATTATTTCTCCAGTGAAGTCTGCAATTTTTTTTTTTACAATTCTTCTCAGTGATTGTGGCCTGTTTCTACCGGTTACACAAGTTATTTCTCCCCGCAGAGTTTCATCTCTTTGAAGGTTTTCTCCCCAGTGGGTTTTGAAATTTATTTTTGCAAGTCTTATCAAGTTTGGCTTGGTGTTTAATTGGCTTCTTGATCAGCCATTCCCCGGTGAAACATTTAATCATGCATCATTACATTGCATCCTCAAAGTGTAACTTTCCATAATCTTTTGGAACTTTACTCCATAGAAAAATTTCAAACATGCATTGAAACATAAGCCTTTATTGCCACTATGTTCCTCCGGTGCATCTGCTAACTTCGGATCATTTCCCCAGTGAGGCCTCTATCCTCAGCATCTCCATACCAGTATTCTGTTAATCATTCAATTTAGTTGAGTGTCTACTTACATTTTGGTTATAGCCCAGTTTCTATCTGGTGTAATTTCATTGGTCTAGTCCCTACTACCTTCGTTGGTTCGTTTCGATGTCCATCAATATACGTTTTGAACGTCAGTTTTGTCCTGATGATCGTTTCAGCAAGTGTGTTGGAAGTACGCTCTAATCACTTTGCTTTGGGTCGAGTTTTGTCTCGTCTCCTGTGCATGAAATCCAGTTGTTGTCCTGGTACTCATCCAGTTGGTTTTGTCTAACTAGATTTCATGAGTCGAGTTTTATCTCGTTTTGTTTCTTACTCCTAGGATTCTTTCAGTTCCATCATACTGTCTTTTTGGGTTGAAACCTTTCCCCTTTACTCCATGGATTCAATCAGCATCGTCTACTGTCTATCTACGGTTGGGATGGCTCTGTTATAACTATTGGGTTCAATCAGCTTCGTCTACTGTCTATCCTCTAGTTTGATAACAACAAGTGCTCTGAGAAACATGCACTCTCATCACTCTGCTATGGGTCGAGTTTTGCCTCGTTTCCCGTGCGTGAAATCCAGTTTTTGTCCTGGTACTCATTTCTAGAAAGTGTCGTTCTTCTAGTTCTATCGAGTCGAGTTTTGTCTCGTTTGATGTCACTCCTTGGATTCAATCAGCATCGTCTACTGTCTATCCTTGGTTGACCTGTCTCTTTCATACCTTCGGTTTGTCGCAGTTTCCACTATTTACCCCTGGTCGAGACCAGCAGGTGTCCCAAGAATCGCGCACTCTAGTCACCTTGCTTATAGGACCCTTTTCATAGTTGTCATATTGCGTACTCTTTTAGAGTCTAGTTTTGTCTAGTCTCCTGGTTTGAGTTTCATTTCATGATATGAGTCTTATCTCACCCCTTCTTGTGATCAGGTTTTATCCCGACACATACTTTTTCAGAGTCTGGTTTTCTCTAGTCTTCTGATTTGAGTTTCATCTCATCTCTATTATAGTCTGCGTTACAAATTCGTCTTGGCGTATATCTTTGGAAGACTAATATTCATTAGACTCTCCCGCTTGTTAAAGCACAATGTTATTTGGCTTCTCTATGAGACCAATTTCATCTGGTATTCTTTAGGTCCAGCGTTCACTGGCTCCTTTAATAAAGTTTCACTCTTCTTTTCAAGAGTGTAAATTTTCGGGTTCTTTTGTATTCAATCCTCTTCCACTTTGAACGCTCGAAGGTTTCCATGAGTTCTCGCTTATCAAGTTTAAAAAGATTGAATAGGGGAAGCAGTTGCACTCCAAAATTTACCCTCTTTATTTAGGCTTATGTTTCATCATAAACATCATATTGCATTGCATTCATACCTTGTGATAGGATCAAAGTTCTTTGGGTTCTCAAGATCTCTACAAGCTAAAGAGGTTGATTATGTTAGCATACCCTTCTGAGGGAATCCCATGTCCTCATATATGTGGATCTTTCAAGTCACAAGATGTATTATATCTCAAGACATCTCATTTGTCTCATTGATTCCTCAAGATTTGAAGTTTTGCAAAGAATTGGTGAGGAATTCATCTGGTGGCAATCATTGTCAGAATCTGCTTCAGTCGGTCTCTTTCCTTTGTAAGTGCATCTTTGTACAAATGTTTCTTATCCCCAGTGAGTTCATCTTTGTACAGATGTTTCTCTTCCCCTTGTGAGTTCGTCTTTGTCCGACGTCCTCCCCCTTGTGAGTTCACCGTCTCCAGGTGTCTTCTCTTTGTTTAGGTCTGCGAAGTTAACAAGCTCTTTGTGCCAAGCATCTATGTTTGAAGTCCTTCGTTGCCTGACGTCTACTCCTTTTTGAGTCCACTGTGTCAGGTGTCCTCTTTACCCTTGATCTGCAAAGTTTTTTATCAATAAGTGCTTCGTGCCGAAGATCATTGGTTATTCTCATCTTCAGTGAGTCGCTCTTTCATGGGTGTCTTCTTTATCATCTTGGATGGGTCATTTCAATACAATTGTTCTCATGAGCGGAATGCCCGAGTTCGTTTGTATGAATTTGTCCCTTTATTTCTCATCCTTACTGAGTTGCTCTTTCGTGGGTGTCTTCTCTTCATCGTCTCTGGTGGGTTGCTTCAATACAAGTGTTCTCGTGAGCGGAATGCCCAAGTTATTTGGTATAAGTGTGTCCTTCTTATGTCTCTCCAATGTATATGTTCATACAGAAAATCCAAAATATGATAATTCTCTGTTCGCATGCAGAGTGCGAATTTTACGGTTCATTTAAGTATTCAATCATCTTCTACCTTGTTGGTTCGAAAGGCTTGTGCCAATCTCACTCTCCGGTCGAAGAAGATTGAATAGGGGCAGCTGTTGTACCCTAAAATTTGCCCTCTTCTTTTCCGTATTTCTGGCGTATAATTCGATTGCATAAACATACCTGTAGGTGCATGCATATCATTGATCATGGGGTTACTCGGTTCAAACCATCCCAAGTATGAAAGAAACAGTTTGTTTACAACTTTTATTTACAACTCGGGAGCTGATTCCTCACCGTTTAAGACCAGTCTTTTATTCTTCGGACACAATTTTGAGCTGAACCGAGCAATTTTCATCTGGTACGCAAACTTCAAAAAATCATATCTCGCTTGTTTTTTATCAAAACGAGATGGGATCAGTGTCAAAGGTTCACAAATTTTGTTAGATTCGGTTGTCTCAAAAATACTCACTTGCAAATTTTGATCAGAAGATCCTCGTTCGAGGCATTTTCTCTGAAGAGCGCATTGAGAATTTTGCATGCTTCAGACGCCTGAAAACTGTGTTGAAACTTCAAAACTTCATATCACATTGACCGTTTATCTGATCGCGTCGAAATTTTGATTCACAAAAGCAAAATCGCGTTCCGGACATTTTTTGTTTACATTCGAATTTCAAATTCCGCACGGATTTGGCTGTTTCAGACTATGCACGAAAATCATTTTGATAATCGCGATTTCGACTTACTTGTGGATCCAAGGCACTCTAAAGCCCTTTTTTTCACTATAAATATATTTTACCACTAACAAAATTGGTAGAGAGAATAATTTGTTAAATTTGACCCAAGAGCTCTCACTTTTCTCTCTCAATTTTCTCTCAATTCAAAGTTGCACAACCACCGCAAACAACCAACAACCACCACTGGAATTCCAAAACCACCGCGCCGGAAAACATTTTCTTATTTGTTTCTTCTTCTCTCGTTTTCTGGTACAGCCCAATACTCTTCTATTCCCTTTCAATTCTCAAGGATCAAATCAAGCTTTTCATCAATCAAGAACATTGAAGAGCGTTTATGGTGTCGAGGTTAAGAGTTGAAGTTTTCCTCTTCATCAATTCTCCAAGGATTCAAGATTCTCCTCTCTTATTATCATCAATTCAACTTTGATTTGGTATTTTCTTGGAGAAATATAAGATTTTCCAATTCAATTTCAACTCAAAGCTTCAAGTACAAGTAAATGCTTATTTACTTAAGTGCTTATTTTAATCAATTTTTCAATTGTTGAATTTCTTGAAATTGAATATTGAGATTGCTTGCAAATTCCGTGTGAATTCCGATTATAGCATTTATTTTGTCGAATTCATTGATCTTGATCCATTTTTGGAGCCTTAAAGGTGTCGGTGTGAAACTTTCTACACACTACACACACCTACACTTGTGTTGTGACTTTGCATCGTATTTAGGTACTTGATGTGAGCATTTTGGATCACAAATTATATGATCATGCATCAAGTAATATGTAAATTCTTTGACATGCATTGAATCATTCATTTGAGGCTTATTTTGTGCATTGAAATTGCATTGAAATGTAGGAACTAACACCTAGTTTTTAGGTACACTTGCACTACACCTACACATTGCACGCAACTCACATACACACACTTGAATTCATACATTGTGACATAAGTTGCATCTTTGCATATCCATACATTTGCATGTAGGATAGTTGAATGAATTTGATGTGGTGTTGTTCGACTTTTATGGCATAAAAATATGTTGAAATTTCACCTTTCACAACACTTTGACACTTTGAACATCTAATTTCTCTCAACATTCTTACATGTTTGTATAACATTTAGGTAGTGTTTGCATTGAGTATGTATCACTTTCACATGATATCACGTACACTTGCATTTTTATTCATCTAAATACCACTAAAACACATTGGAAATAAGTTTGCTTGAGTTTGGTGGAAAATAACATGACACTTGAAAATTCATAAAGTTGTACATCATATTTGTTTTGGCTCAAATTTTTAATCCGTGATAAGTTTTTTCGACTTTTCTTAATCTAAATCATGTTTCTCGAGCCATCCTAAGATCTCCCCGCGAACAGTTTCTTGATTTGGACATGTTTCGATCAAATCTGGGAACTGCTGACCTTTAGGCGAAAAATATATCTTTGAACAAGATTTGACCGAACCTTCCGCATTTTTGAGACCGTACGCGTGTGCATAGCTTCTGATATTTTTGATAAATAATTTTGATTGTTTTCTTTAGCTTATGCCTTGTGTTTTGGTTCATTTTTCAAATTTATCCACAATGGTGTTTTTTGACTCGAAAAGTGTCGGAGCGAACCTTTTTTGTACACTACACACACATACATTTGTGGTGTTGATTTTCTTTGCATATAATGTCTAATACTTGTTCTAACCTTCAACTAACCTCTTGAATAATATGTGGGCATGTTTAGGTAGTTGGCGCTTTGATTTAGAACCCTTAATTGAGTCATATAATTAGGATCCCATGGTAGCTAACCGTAAGTGCGACGATTGATCGTTTTAGCTTCATTTTGTGCATGAATATGTTTTAAGCGTAATTTTTCTTGTGCATTTCATTTGAGATCATTTATTATGAGTTAGCTATTGACTTGTATGATTTTACATCTATTCGAATTCAATAGTTTCCTAATTATCAAGTTTCGATTAACTTGTAATGTTTAGAAGCAGGTTTTTCCTTTGTCGTTCGAATTGACTAATCTTAGGAGTGTAATGCCATGTTTTTCTTTGAAACTTTAGGATGATTTCTACCATCTAATTGTAGTTAAATGTGTACCTTTCCTTAGGATTGTAACTAGAATTTCAAAGCTAACTTTTTATGGTTCGATTCTTAGGAACTAGTTTGATAATTGTATCGTTTTTCTAGCTTCCTTTCGGATATTTAGTTTGTAGTTTTCCCTCTATTTGTTTAGATATTTAGGAAAGCTTTAGAGAATGTAGTTTCTGCCATCTATTAATAATTTACCTCTCATGCTTTGTTTTCTTTGTAAATAATGCATTTTAAGTCATTTTAGTGTAGATTTTTGGTTTCTAACTCTTCTAGATCTTCTAATCATGTTTAGCATTGCCTTCGAGAACTTTTGTGATGGACTTAGCTCGATTTTGATATCATTCATGGGTTATTTGATGTTTTACCATCCATACATTTCTTATTTGATGTTTTTCTCATCCATTTTCATTATACGATGTATCGTCATTCATGTCTAATGTATCATCATTCACATACATTTTCACCCGCATTTGTACGGATCGATTTTGTTCTCCTTAAGTGACTTATCCGTGAATTTTTCTCAGACACGTTTGTATGCTTTGATTGATGTATTGATGTGTTTTCTACTGTATTCTACGCATCTTAGCCTTTCATTCTTCATTTTCTCTCATTCATGTCTTTTCTTGCTTCTTTTGACGCGTAAACGCTTTCTAGGTTAAAGTTTTAACTAGTTTTTGCACTAGTGTTGTAATTGCATCTTTGTGACATTTTCATTATGATTTGATTACCATTTCCTTCATGTGATGTTTCTACTGTAGTCACCTCATCTTGATACTCACTTTGTATATTATGTATGTCACACACTTGTATTCACGTCACCACACGCAATTGTCGTCCGTTTACGCACTCTTGTAGGATTTCGTTCGTGAAACTTCTGTGGTTTGGTTTGCATGATGTAAATAGGATATTAGCATGTTAGCTACTGAATTTTATTTCATTTTATCATATAACTCTTCCTTCATTTTATCTAGGCTTAATATCTTGCACGATTTTCTTCCCGTATGCTTTTAGGACTAGTTTCGACCTAGTTTGACAAATAACTTTGCATGTGTGTTGTCATCATCCATTATCTTCTTGATCTATAGTAATTTGTAGCTTAGTGTTTTATCACTCTACCTTGTTATTTCTAATTCATTTGTTGAGTGTGAAAGGGATTTTTATCCGATGTTCATCTGATCGTGAAGCTTTGTCTAACGTCTTGAAGTGCACCTGAGGCGATTTCTCACACCATGCGATGAAGTTCTTTATTCTTAGTTTAATTATTTGATGTATTTTGATTGGGTTGTATTATTTGGACTTTTATTCAGACTTTTGATACGATACATCTCCATTCATAAACTTGTATCCTCATTCCCATATGGTTTGTAATAGTTTAGAACTACTTCACCAATGAACACATAGCCTCCTCTCGGGCTTTTCACCAATGATCACATGGCCTCCTCTTGGGCTCTTCACCAATGAATACATGGACTCCTCTTGGGATTTTCACCAATGAACACATAGCTTCCTCTTGTGATATTTATCAATGAAAAGGAGTTCATGATCGTTTGTTGATGCAACTTGGGCACACTTGGATGGACGATGGTGCTTTCCCGCAAAGTTTTCTTACCTCGTGCGTGTTGAAGGGCAACGGACTTTCTCCGTTAGGTATCATCATCACCTTCCTCATATATTATTTTTCATCATCATTTGCATGCTTATTTTACATGATGTTTTGCCATCCATGTCTATTATAATTGATGTATTGTCATCCATGCCTGATGTCTCATCATCCATGCATTTTATCATCTTTACATGATGTTTTGCCATCCATGTATGTTATAATTGATGTATTGTCATCCATGCCAGATGTATCGTCATCCATGCATTTTATTATCCTTTACATGATGTTTTGCCATACATGTCTTATCATTCTTTCTAAATGTGATTGTTTGCTTCTTTATCTCTTTCATGAGATTTCCATGTTCCCCATAAGATCTGTAGTTCATGCTTCTCCAAGTTTGAACTAAATAGACCTTAGGTCTGCTATCCATGCATGATAATTTTAGGTAGATATTCCCCTTGTTTATATCTATAACGTAGGAGCAATCTTGCATGATAACATTAGGATTTAGAAGTAGGTTAGTTTCCCTTAGCCATTTTACCTTTATCCTTTTGCATCCTTAAAATTAAAATCTTGTGTTTGTCAAGTGCATTAAAACATTCTAATAATCTGAAAAAAATTTCCAAAGTAAAAGATACAAACCAATTAGTTTTAGGATGTTTCGTCGTCCTACTGCTGATGTTTCGTCATCTCATCCTCTAATGTTTTGTCATCCCGTTTGCTGATGTTTCGTCATCGCGCTTTTGATGTTTCGTCATCCCATCTGCTGCTGGTGTTTCGTCATCGTTTGCTATTTCGTCTGCTAATTTAAAAAATATAAACCAACCAAAAAAAGTGAGTTGAACTACGACGCTCTGACTTTCCCATTGCACTAGGGAATACGTAGGCATCTTGTCGCGGGGCTAGATCGAGCAAACTTTGTAAATATTTTCCTTTTTTCCCCGTGTTTTCTTTTTCCTTCATTTATTTTCTTCATTTCATTATTCTTATTTTCCTTTTTGCATGCATTATACCGTATACAGCTATAGATAGACCTTTACACCCATTAGATAGAAAGTAAAAGTGGATACCGTAGAGTACTACAGACGTGTGGGGTGCTAATCCTTTTCCCTCGCGTAACAGACTTCCTTACCCGATCTCTCGGTTGCAAGATCGTGATTTCTTTGTTTCAGGTTTACTCGATGTTTACCTTTCCCTCTTGGCGGGATAAAAAACGGTCGATGGCGACTTCATTGATATATAGCTATATCCTTTGATTTTTGGCCGGGTGTTTCACATGACAAATTATACACTCACCCTAGCATACTTTAAGCAAACAAAAATTCAATTTTTTATCTTACGCAAATTTTCTTTCTACAAGGATTAATTTCACCCAATCTTAAAACTATTGTTTTTTTTTCAATTGAATAAATCATCTAACTCAGTATTTCCCACGCAATCCTCGAGATTGATTCTTGGGGTAAATCCCATTATTAGTACATCGGTAAAAATAGTACGCTTGTTATTTTTCCGATCAGGTATGGATAGCCTTATTCTAAAGGATAAATAACATGGAGATGACCATTCTGAGTGGGTAATAAGACTTTATTGCTTGCCCCAATTAAAATACTTTTTCACATCTCAAACTTTTCAAAAACTCTTTTCAAACACTTCGTATACATTCCATCCAGAATCATTACAAAGTTAAACATTTTCCAAAAAAACATTTCTGAACACTTCGTATACATTCCAACGAGAATCATTGCGAAGTTAAAGCGAAATGTCTTTTCAAAATACTTTTAAAACTACACAAACACAAAAAGAAATTTTTTTCAAAGTGAGCTAAGCAACTAATAGCCAGTAGATAACTACGGATGGATAGGGTGTTAATACCTTCCCTTTTCATAACTTCCTCCCGTACTCGGAATCTAACGAAGGTCTTTTCCTATTCTTTTCACCTTCCTTTTATTGGATAAAAGAAAAGTCGGTGGCGACTCTTGCTATCCGCAACATTTGCGATAAAAAGAAAAACAAACAAGTCATTTCTCCCACCGTGTTACACAAGGAAACCAATGAATAATCATGAAGTTGAAAAATATAGCTGAAAATAAGGAAGGTATCTTTTAAGTTAAATGACCCTTAAATCCAAAGAGCTGTAGAACTTGCAGAAAGAAACTCAATTTTAGTTGGTTCAGGGGTTTCTGGTACTAAAGTTGTTTACAGTCTGATCCCCCTCAACTGAAATACAGTAAATAAAAGGGGTATACCACTTAAAAGGTACCAGAACCCCGTCTTGAAAAGGATTAGAGTCACTAATCGGTCGCCCTACTATAAGTGTGTATGGATAACAGGCTTAATGTGATTGTGCCTGAATGAAAAGAGAAGAAAATAGAGGTGAGTAGGATTGAAAAGAGATGAAAAAAGATCAAAAGAGATCCATGCCCGCAAAAATGCATAACATGTTACGATGCTCTTGTTTTTGTGATTTAGTACCCATTGATATCACTGTTTACTTACATTTTGGTTAAGGACAAGCAATAGTTCAAGTGTGGGAGAGTTTGATGACACCAAAACATATCATATATTTGAATTGATTTAGGCCCATTTTCTAATCATTTATTTTCCATTTCTAGTATTTTGTTGGTATTTTACTTTGTTTTAGGGAATTGATTTATCAGGAGTTGTGTGTGAAGAAACAAAGCAAAATGGGTGAAAAACAAAAATTTGAAGCAAGTCTCCACCTATGTCTAACTCTATGGTGTTCGTCCCAAGGCTTCCATGGGTAGTCCGTGCACTCACAAGTGGGATGACAAAGTCATGCCCACTTTGTGAGCATGGAGATCGCCATGGGGTGTAGCGGTTGCCACCCTTTCAAAAGCCTAAATGGTTGGAAACAGACGATTCTTAGTCCCCGAGTCCCGATAATTCCTCCACGATGTGGAACTGCTTCTTAATGGTTTTTAGGGTTTTCAAAATCCTATAAATACCCCCTCCCCCTTCACTTCACCATTTCATTTCATCCAAGCTTATGCATACTTAAGCCATATATTGTCCATTTGTAAAGCGATAATCTCTTCACATCGGAGGATTATTACACTGTCAATTGAGTCTGTATCAAGTTTGGAGCACCCATGTACAATTTTATTTTAAGCAATTTATTTTCTTCCGTTTACATGTTGTCAAGATTTACTTTCAGTTATTTTAGTTATATCAGATTCAAGAATCCCTTTGGAGCAAGTATTTAATTCTTTCATAATTTATTTGACTTGTCTTGCCTTTACTTTCCTGCCTTATTCGCTTGCATTTATTCTCTTCATCTATTTACTAGTCATTATGTTTACCTTTGCACTTAAAACCATTTATGTTTTGTTTTCCCTAAATATGTCCAACTAATTTACTAAGTGTCAAGATATGAGGATCGTCAATAGGCGATGCTCTACATGGTGTCTCTTTAGGATCACCTTTGTGGTCTATTTTGATTTAAAACACAATTTTTCAAAACTTATTTTGAATCTGCGTACACGAAAGTGAAGCAGTGAAAATGTCGGGTAAGATCGAAAGCTGTCCTACACAAAAGACTAAAATTGGTTTGTTTTTGGTTAAGAAATACCGCAAAATCACTTTGTTAGTTAATTAGGAAGATTTGATATTTCTAGAAGGAGGTTTTAAAAACTATTTGCGGACGTATTTATAGGTTTAGGATCCAGTTACCTGCAAAAACTAGGGACTCTTTTAAGTCAAACTTTCTAATCAAAATTACTTTTTGACTTAGTTAAGAGCTTAATTTCTTAAAAATAGGTTTACTACTTTAACGCGTTAAGCAGCTTCCATAAGTGACAATGGCGGGCATAAATTAGGAAATATTTCCCCATAAGTAATCTTAGTAGAGAAAATCTGAGTATTGTTAATTGATGTGAATTTTATCCCGAAATTGGTATTCATTTGTTTTTATCAAAAGTTTATTTATTTCATTCTTTTTCCACTAGTATTCTCAATCGCCTTAGATAAACATCGTAACAACTAGAAATAATATATTTGACTATTGGTCTTTGTGGATTGATACCTTTTTAATACTACGCGATAGGTTGTACACTTGTAGTTAGATTTTACACTTGCATAAATAGCTAATCAATGGCATTTGTTTGTATGCAAAGACACCAAAGGGACATGTGAAGGTTGGTTTCTCATGATCTTCTGGATTGATGATAATATGATTATATCCAAAATAGCCATCTAAGAATCAATAAAACTCTTGACCTAACAATCTTTTCAACATATGATCCATGAATGGTAAAAAAAATCTTTCCTGGTTGCTTAATTAAGCCTTCTGTAGTCCATACACATTCTCCACCCTATCAAGATCCTTATTGGAATTAATTCCTTCTTGTCATTTATCACTATCGTCATTTCTCCTTTCTTTGGAATCACTTGGGCGAGACTCACACATTCGTTATTTGAGATAGGATAAATCATGCCAGCTTCTAACAGTTTCACTACCTCCTTTTGGACCATTTCTTTCATCTCCAAGTTCAACCGCCATTGAGGTTGAGCTAACGGTTTGTAATTCTCTTCCATCAAAATCTTATTCATATAGTATGATGGACTGATTCACTTCAAGTCTGATAATAAGCAACCTATTTCCTTCTTATTCTTCTTTAGAATCTGAATCAACTTTTATTCTTCCTATGAGGATAATAAACTGCTGATGGTGACATGTTCATTAATGTCGTCTTCAACGAACTCATACTTTAAATAGGATGGCAACATTTTCAACTCAAGCCTGATCTCATCTTTCTTTGGTTCATATTTTAATTCTTCAATTTTTGCTTCTTTATAAGGAACATATTTTGATGATTCAAGCTCTTTTAAACAATCTTCAATTTCCTATTCTTTGTCTGCATTGAGGATGTTAAGTTCATCTATGAAAGATCCATCCAAGGAAGCCAGTATGTGAATTTGTTTTTCCACATCCATGATAGCTTCATCAATGGCATCTATTTTTAAATATTTTCCCTTATCTATTGAGTGTTTCATGGCTTCAAAGAGATTGAAGCCTATCATTTTGTCTTGTACCCAAACTTTCATTAATCCACCATCTATATTAATCATCATTTTTCAATTTTCATGAAAAGTAGGCCCAAAATCAAGGGTACATTATCATCCCTTCAACATCCATTACCATAAACTTAATTGTAAATAAAAACATGTCTACCTTTACAAAGACATCTTCTTCCATGCCAGATGGACAAGTCATGGATTTGTCAGCCATGTGTAGCATCATCTTTGTATTATTCATATCCAAATCACCTATCTCTCCCGACTGTTCGCAGTAAAAAGTGACGAATTAGGGATTCGAATCGGAATTCGAATCTTAGGCTCAACACGATTTACTCTTCTGATTTTTTTTTGTTTTAAAAAGATACCAAGAGCATCAAGCTTTATTGTTTCCAAACAAGAAAATGAGATGGAAAAGGGGAAAGCTGAAATACCCTAAATAAATAATGATATGCAATGCGACTAGCATAAACTAAACGCAACGCATTGGGGAGAGACCTGAGTAAGAGGGTTTGTTATATAAAGGGAAGGTATTAGCACCCTATTTGTATATATATATATATATATATATATATATATATATATATATATATAGAATCTTTTGTACATATGAATATTTTTGATATATCTGTGTGTTTTAATTTGCTACTCTATTCTTGGGAAAATTTTCTCCTTTGGGTTTTAAGAAAGGTAGGTTAGGTGGGGTCCTAAGTTTTGTTATTATTATGCTCGCAAAGATCATTGGAATCCTCTACATACATATCCCCTAGTGGGAATCAGAGCATTTGTAGCTCGGTTCTAAGGGAGCTAAGGTTTGTTTGGTCTGAGGGAGAAAGAAGTATGCTCGCCAAGGATGAGACCTTCTACCTGCGTATTCTCAAAGGGAGGTTGAGAAAGTCAGAGAAATCGTAGTTCCCACTTATGCTAGTGGAAGAAAAGGGTGTTATTAAGAGACAAAGAAAAATGTCATCTTAATGAAAAATGTATCTAATCTATTTCATCACATACATTTTTGAAAGGTTGATTGATTAAATCTTTCATCGTAAGTATTAGGTGTTTTGCTTGAGTGTACAAGTGTTACCACTTACAAGTTAAGAAAGATGTTTGAAATTTTTTTGAATCTTTCATTGTAAGCATTGGGCGTTTTGCTTGAGTGTACAAGCGTTGCCACTTACAATTAAAAGATGTTTTGTTTGAAAAAGTGTTTGAAAAAGTATTTGATTTGCATGTGATGTTATAGATGAGATACTTCTTCCATAGAGATGATACATGTCTAAATCTCTAGGAGAAATTGATTATTGATTTGGTGGATGCTTTTAAGAAGCTCGTGGGTCCTTGTATTGTAAGCCCAACATGAGGCATTCCGAGGGTCATCGAGGGTCCTTGTATGAAGCTCAAGAGGAAGCTACAGGGTATGGATGGCTTTGGCTTTAAGAGTGATTTCACCGGGAAACCATCCTCTTAGGATTCAAGAGTGATTTCACCGGGAAACCATCCTCTTAGGATTCAAGAGTGATTTCACCGGGAAATCATGCTCTTAGGGTTCTATCCTAGTGCGGGTGATTCTTTGCATTGGAAGCCCAATAGGAGGCTGTTATGAGATTTCAAGGTCTCTTTCTTGTTTGATGTCCAAGAGAAGGCAAAACTCAACGATGGAGTTCTTTTGAACGAAGACCAAGAGGAGGCTAACTCAATAGGGGATTTCTTTTGAACGAAGCCCAAGAGGAGGCTAACTCAATAAATGAGTTATCTTGTACAAAGCCCAAGTGGAGGCTATGGGGAACCTAGTTATTTTACTAGTTGTTGTGTTATAAATGAACAAGTATATGAACAAGTATATATGATAAAGTGTGTGTGTGCACTCACAGGAGGTTATGAAGGAAATATATAACAAGTGTATAATACAAGCAATTAAAGAAAGTGTAACTTGAATATATACAAATGATGTGTGAAAATATAAACAAGTGTTTAAAACGAGCGGATAAGCTAGTATACTTGGATATATACAAAGTAGTTGGGACTTACACCATAAGGGAGGCCCATTGGTTTAAGAGCAGTTTCACCGGGAATAATGCTCCTCTTAATACCAATGGAATCAGTGTATAAACAAGTGGGTGAAAACAAACGAACGAAGTTTGTTATACTTGAATATTTACAAACATGATTGAATATGTACAAGGAATTGAATATGTACAAGGAATTGAATATGTACACAAAAGGGTGAATATGTACAAGGAAATAAATATGTAAAAAAAAGGGTTGGGACTTACACCGTGAGGGAGGCACATGATCAATTTGAAAGAAATTCGAGGAAAAACCTAGTTCGGTTTATCTTCAAATCAAATCGATCATAGAAAAAAGGCGTGTAAGTTTATTGAAATGTTTTTGAAAGGTTTGAAAATGATTTTGAAAAGTGAAGGATATTCACAAGAAGTTTTGAAAAAGTTTAGGTTTGAAAATCGAAAAGAAAACATTTATGAAAAGTATTAAAATATTTAAAACGTCTCATTTTTAACCTAATAAAATATATCTAAAAGAATATATTTTTGGATTTTTTTGACATAATCATAAAATATGTATATTAAATGACAAGTGTGCAAAAAAATCATCTCAAAATGAGAAGTTTTGACTGGTTTTTGAAAATGTTGAAGTTTGTTGAAAATGTGAAGAAAATTAGTGATAAAAAGAAGGTTTTGGTCCTAAGGAGGTTTGTACCCAGGACCCTTGGCTTAGAAGTGAAACGTTTTACCACTTATACATGTGTGTGGCTTGCCATTTAATCTCCTTGAATTAAATATATTTGAAAATAAGTTTGAAAAATGAAGGTTTTGAGAAAAGTTTTGAAAAAAAGGTCCTAGAGGTATTCGAACCCTAGGCCTTATGGCAAGGAATGGACTAAGAGCGTGCTGGCAACTGTTGGGGAGGTGATACATCCACTAACTTATTCTCTTCCATGTAATTATATTATAAACGAATTATTTGAATTTTCTGAAAATGAAATAACGCGCACATGATCATCTTCAACCTCCATCCTTCTTTGATTCTTATCTCTCTCAATTCTTGATGAAATTAAAAGATGTAAAGATCAAACTTGCTCGTTTTGAGCCCAAGAACACGATAGTGATGATTAAATTCATTTATTTTTAGCTTAGAACATTTAATTTTGGAAGAACCCTAGTTCTAAGAATTGATCGTGAAATCGTGTATGGACATGGAATTAAGCAATTGATTGAGGGTTATTATTCAGTGATGGTGCAGAAACAAAATGGCATAGCAATTTTTGAACTGGAAGTTAGAAATTAAAGAGTTCAAAGTTAAGAAACTTATCTCTTATGAGCAAAAATTGAATCCTTGCTTAGAGTGTTTCCAGTTGCGTTTTGATGATTGCTACAACACCACTGGACCTTATGGAATGTGTATGGATGCTTGGCATGCTTGGAGATGGCCTGGATTAGTGTACCCAAGTCCAACTGCAGTTTTCTCAAGTTGAATTCGAAGATGATGATTCTGAGTTTACAAAAAAGGAAAGATGGTTTGGATCACTTCTATATGATGTATATAAGGTGTTTGATGTGAAATATTGGAACAAGCACGAGTGGATTGAGAATTTTGAAGTTATGGCTCAATATGTGCATACATGAGGTTTGGAAGTGGTTTCTGAGTTTGGCTAGTTCTTGTTCTAGCTTGAGGATTCCAACAACTTTCTAATGATATTTAGAAAGTGTTTGAAGCCTAAGATTGCTCAGAAATTGCAAAGCTTGGAGCTTTGCGATTTCTCCAACATAGAAACTTGAAACTTGAAAAACAAGAAAGAAAGAAGGAAAGCTTATTTAGGAATGCTTTGGTGTCATTTGAGAGTGAATTATAGACCTCTATTTATAGGAAAGGAAGTTTGGCAAAGAATGGCAAGGATTGGCTTGAAATTTAACAACATGCCTTAAAGGGCAAGAAAGACATTTTTGCTATAAATGCACATGGAATATTCTTTTAACCACGACTAAAATTTTAACTTGATCTTATCCTTTTCTTAATCACTCACATCTTATAGTTATCTCTCAAATTCTATATAATTGTATGACAAGGTTTCTAGAAGGAAGAAAAATGCAACAAATGACCTATAATCTTGAAAAATGGCTTGCAAAATATAGTTATAGATCTATATGTTTCAATTTCAAAATCCTAGCTACACAAAGTATTTTGTCAAGTTCTTGGAAATTTTGGAAAGAGTGTAACAAGATCTACAACTTTAATGTTTTGCGTTTTTCTTGAATCAAAATGGATCTAGGTGAAAAATGGCCATAAAAGTGATGAAAAACCATGTTTTTAACACTTGAAAATTTTTCTAAGTGTTGGAAAATTTTCAATCTTGACTTTTTGTTGACTTTTTCACACATTTTGACTTTTTATGATCATGATGGATAATTTGAAATGATTTCATGATTGAAAAAATTTGGATCTGAAAAAGTTGACTAAAAGTCAAAGTTTGACTTATTTTGAACAATTGAATGTCCATCAGATGATTCAAAATTTGTCTGATGATCAATCATGACTTTTTGGAATGTTTGGAACCAAGAAATTAGGTCAAGATGTTGCATTGATGATGTTAAGATCAATCTCCAAGCAAATAGGTCATTCATTGAGCAAAAAAGTCAATGATTCACCATCATCGATCAAACCCTAATTGGTCGATTCAAGGTAGATCATGAGAAAATAATGGGAATTTGAAGATCAAATGTTGATGATTGATGAAGATAGATCTATTGAGGTGAGTGGAGACTCAAAACCTAATTGATCACATCTTGAATTAATGAAAATTTGATAAAACCCTAATTTGCCTTCAGGAGCATACACAAGATCTATCATATTCTGAAACTGTTAGTGATGCAATGATTCATATGTGAATGATATGATGTGGTATCAAAACTTCTTCGTCTCGATAGGTGTGAAGAGACTTAAATATCAAGAATACGTAAATTTTAGACCTAAGATACCAAAAAAATGCGAATGATGCAAAATGATTGTAGAAAGTTTACCCAGGAGGTATCAAAGAGTGACATGCTGGGGAAAAAATTGTGAGGATGCCTCAATCTATCTAAGAAAGGAGAATCCTGTTTGTTGGGAAACAAGCATATGTTTCACTGGGAAAATAGATTCAAAAAGCAAGTGAATATATGTTTCGCTTTGGGAAACGAGGAGATTACCTTCTGTCATCCTTGTGATAATGTTCAAGGTGATTAAAGATGACATTACCAATTATCATCCCATTGATAGTTTATGGTAATTTGAAATGAAGACTTATGTACCGATTATCAGCCTTGTGATGGTAAATGGTATGAGTTCTGAAGATATTACCAATTATCAGCAAAGTGATAACTATAACAAGGTAATTCTTGAGAATTATTTACTGAGTATTCAGCCTTGTGAATAACAGATAATGATGGAAACAGATCTCAAATGAGTTTCTATTTTCACAATTACAATCGTGTTGGGGATCTTTTTGAGAAGATGCGGGCATTTTGATTGTAAAGATACAAGTTTTTTCAGAGAGAAAGACAACTGCGGGGATTTCTTAAACTTTCATGATTGGACTTGTTAAGAAGAACAATCGTTTTATGATAAGTTCAAAGATAAAAAGGAAATAAGTGGCTCAGATGACGAGGCTATTGCTTATTGTTTACAAGTATTTTTTTTTGTGAAATCTAAACCTGAATTGGTTAGAGGACAAGGTTTTATCTAGGAATGAACTGGAAAGAAACGGTCAATCAAGACTTTGTACCCAATGAGGAATGATCTCGATTGGGGAACTGGAGAAAAAGAATGTATTTTTTCTGCTTGGGGATAATCTATTGGAGAGACGACCCACCCATACTTGTTTTTTTTGGGAATAAATGCAACCTAAACAAGTGATATTGAAGCAAACATTGAGAAATGCAAGAATGCATTAATGATGCAATTATGTATGAATGATGAATGTCATATGCATGCTAATGATACTTGACAGGACAACAAAAACATATTTGAAAAAGGATTACGTCACAGTTCAATCAAATACTCAGCAAAATTTTCAGCAATGGTGTAGATGTTACTCTAAGCTGCATGCTTTAAACTTTTCTGGAAAAGGCATTTTACTGGAAACCTTATTGGGGATTCTTTTTCGGATAAGAATATCGTCCTTTGATGATCTCTTTCGGGGAAGAGAAAACTTCTCAGCAATTGTTTACCTTTCAGAGGTCGAAACGCTCATGGAGATAACTGTTGAAATTCCTTCTGTGTTCACAGTTCAAAGGAAAATTTCGCTTTTATTTCAAAAAATTTGAAGTAAAAATTCATTTAAAACTTTTTTTTAGTTTCAAAAGTGATTTTCACAAGAAAAAGTGTTATTTTGCAAAGCAAGAATTGCAAACAAATGGGCACAAGGCTCAAATTTTATCGATAGAATGGTAATCATCCAAAGGCATGATTCCATGGACTATTTACAAAAGTTGGAAATGCTAATTTATTGGGAAAATGCTACATTGAAAGCAATAAATGTTATTCTCCTTAACAACTTTGAATTCCAATTGT
Source organism: Vicia sativa (assembly GCA_021764765.1). Classification (NCBI taxonomy): domain Eukaryota; kingdom Viridiplantae; phylum Streptophyta; class Magnoliopsida; order Fabales; family Fabaceae; genus Vicia; species Vicia sativa. The sequence goes on from CM038792.1 coordinate 295,612,334, forward strand.
GCTTGTTGCTTCAGAAGATTTGATTGAAGATCCGTTGATGGAAGATTCTTCAGATTGACCATGTACGGACTGATGCAGTTACTTTGTCATTTTGATCCTTAATTTTTTCCTAGATTTCCTTTTCAGGTTTTCAATCTACCAGGATAAATTTCTGTTTATTGTCTCTAATTTTTTCCTGGACCGCCTTTTCAGGTTTTCAGTCCACCGAGACGCTCATTTTTTCCTAAGCCGCCCTTTTCGGGTTTTCAACTTACCGAGTTGTTCTTTTGTCTTTTTAGACAAATTATTTCTTGACTGCATCAGCATTTACAGGATGCGGGAGTTCATCACCGTCTATGGTTGTGAGAGTCATATTACCGCCAAAAAAGCTTCTTTTGACAATGTATGGGCCTTCGTAATTAGGAGTCCATTTGCCCCTATAATCTGGTTGAAAAGAAAAAATCTTTATAAGCACGAGGTCTCCTTCTTGGAATTCACGAGGTCGAACCTTTTTGTCGAAGGATTTCTTCATCCTTCTTTGATATAATTGTCTATGACACAGAGCGGACATACGTTTTTCTTTTATTAAGTTCAATGATTGTATCTGCTTTGACACCATTGAGCCTCAGATAACTTATCTTCCATGAGAACTCTCATTGATGGAATTTCAACTTCTATGGGGAGCACTGCTTCCATGGCGTATACTAAAGAAAAAGGGGTTGCCCCTGTCGAAGTGCGTACTGAAGTACGATACCCATGTAAAGCAAATTGCAGCATTTCATGCCAGTCTTTGTAAGTGACGACCATTTTCTGGATGATCTTCTTAATGTTTTTGTTGGCGGCTTCCACAGCACCGTTCATCTTTGGTCGGTAAGGAGACGAGTTATGATGCTCAATCTTGAATTCCTCACACAGTTCCTTCATCATTTTGTTGTTCAAGTTAGATGCATTGTGTGTAATGATCTTGCTTGGAACTCCATATCGAAAAATGAGGTTTTTCTTGATGAACCTTATAACCACTTGTCTTGTAGCGTTAGCGTAAGATGCTGCTTCGACCCATTTGGTGAAGTAATCAATGGCCACTAAAATGAAGCGATGATCGTTTGATGCTTTTGGTTCAAGCATTTCAATCATGTTGATGCCCCACATGGAGAAAGGCCATGGAGAGGAGAGAATATTCGGAGGTGACGAGGAAACATGCGTCGAGTTATTTTTGAACCTCCTTTTTTATTTTATCGGCCATATCTGGGTGAGTCCTCCTCAGTCTTTGTTTAACTGGTGGACATTCCAACTTTAATGGCAAGTGATGCTCTACGATGTTGGTATCCAACCCTGACATGTACCGATAGGACCAAGCAAACACGTCGACATATTCTTTGAAAAGATCTATCAGTTTTCTCTTGACATCGTCGTTGAGTAGATCTCCGATGCTCACTTCTTTTCTATTTTCCTCAGAACCTAAGTTGATTGTTTCCAAAGGTTATTCGTGAGGCTGAATGATTCTTTCCTCGTGCTTAAGTAGTCGGGAAATCTCATCTAGGATCTCTTCTTCATCCTCTTCTTCAGCGTCGAACACATGGAATTCAAAGTTGAAAGAGGGCATAGAGTTATTGTGTTCAATGGGTTTATTCATTGTTAATCTGCATGTATGATTTATGTTCGATTTTTTAAAAAAAAGTAAATGCAAAAGTATATGCAGATCATTTTTGAAAATGTTTTTATTGGATTTTTTAGGATTACCATTTACAGAAAAATAAAGGTAAAAAAGAAAAACAAACACAAAATGTGGGAATCAAAACAATGCTTTAAAACCTAGCCCAAGACAATGCTTTCAAAATGTGGGAATCAGAAAATTATTTAAAAGCTAGCCCTATAAAACACCTCTCTGCCTTGGGCGAGGCGAGATTTCAAAACAAAAGCGTGACAAACTACTTAGGACGATGAAAAAAAGTCTGAACCTCAACGGCTTTCCAATAGTGACGAACTCCTTGGAAGACTATGTATTCTGATAGTTTTCCCTTTGAATCATTTTTTGTGCTGACATTGATCGTTGGTCGAACAGGATTTGAAGACTCTGGTTTGTTAACCTTGTATTTTGTACTACTGAGGCGATCTTCTTCTGCTTGATTGACAAGTCGAGGAGTATAAAATGCAATATATGCGTTTTCAGGCGACATGTATTCTGGATTCTCAGGATGTACTTCCCAATCCTCTAGGTGAAGAGAGTCATTATCAAATACACTTTCCAAATCATTTTCAGATTGTCTTCCCAATCATCTCCAAAAATTGCATTAATTTGGGGATAATCAAAATCTGGTTCAAAACCTCGGCAGGTGTATCGAAGCAAATATTTTCATTTGTGATCTCAGATTAATTATGAGATTGAGAAGGCATGTATGGCTCTTCTGGTTGACTGAGATATTCAGGAGGATCGTCCCATCTAGTTGGTTGGGTGTCTTCAATTCTAATTCTTGAACTTTTAGGGGCAGTATACCTCACCATAAAGTCAAATTTTCTGCTTGGTTCCCCCAAGGTACCCCAAACCTCAGGTGGGATAGGTTGAATTTCTACTTTATCATTTTGAAAGATATCATCGAAATTTTCCGAAAGAGGATAGAACGGCGTGCACGGCTCGTCCTGAGACATGTATCCAGAGTTATTAAGATAAGTTTTCCATTCTTCGGATCCAGAGAGATTTTCTTCATTTCCTTCATCAACAAGGACATTGACCTCTTGAGGAATAGGTTTTAGGAAACCTCCGTTGTGGAATACTTCTTTAATCGGACGAAGAGTTTCATCCCTTTCATTGGCTTTTGAGAGCAATGGAGTGAATCCAAGTCCTATTTTAATTTCATTGTTGACATGATTTATCATTTATCCCCAACCGGCTGCAGTACCATCTTTCACTATCTGCGTTGCTTCTTTGTAAGAGGAGATAAATGATCTGTTTTTCTTTGTAGATTCGTCTTCTAACAAAAGTCCTTGGAATTGTGTCCCTTCTATATCGTCAGCAGTGATGAAAGAAAAAGTGGACAAGTGGCTTACCAATAAAGCTTGTTCACCACTAATGGTTACCAGTTTTCCATTTGTCATAAATTTTAATTTCTGGTGGAGCATGGATGTTACTGCTCCTACTTCATGTATCCAAGGTCGTCCTAAAAACCAAATGTAAGCAGCTTGCACGTCCATGACCTGGAAGGTAATTTGAAAAGTATGTGGACCAAACATCAATCGAAGTTCAACTTCTCCAATAACGGATTTTCTTGATCCATCAAAGGCTTTGAATACTACACCACTGAATTTCATTGGTGTTCCTTTGTAAGATAAACAAGCGAGAGTCGTTTTTGGCATTACATTCAAGGATGAGCCAGTGTCCACTAGCACGTTAGACAGGGAATCTGATTGGCAATTCATAGAGATATGTAAAGCAAAATTGTGATCTCTTCCCTCCTCTGGGAGTTCTTCTTCATTGAAGCTCAAGTTGTTGCAAGCCATTATGTTGCCTACAATTCCACCAAATTTATTGGTAGTCACGTAGTGATCTACGTAGGCTTGATCCAACACTCTCATCAAGGCCTCTCGGTGGGCTTCAAAACTCAAAATTAAAGAAAGTATTGAGATTTTTGAAGGAGTTTGCATTAGTTGATCCACAACTTTGTACTCACTCTTCTTGATCAGCTTTAGAATTTCATCAAAGTCTGGATTGATATTGGTTCCATCAGACGGACCAATGTTTAAGTCTGGATTACCAACGGGAATTCCTATAGGATTCTCAACAAGTAAATCAACAGGATTTTGTCTAAATGTGGGAGCAATAGGCTACTGTGGTGGCAACGGGGTATGCACACGCCCACTCCAAGTTACTCGTCCTACTTCAGTGATGTTAACTACGGATGAAAGTGTAGGTATGGGTATTTCCTTCCCATTTTCCATCATAGTTGCGTTGTACTGATGGGGAACTGCTTTGTCAGAGTCATAAGGAACGTGTCCAGGTAGACAGATGATCAAAGGAGAGTTAGGAACCCTTGGACTGTTGTATTCGACCTCTATGCGCTCAGGCATATTGACGTGAGGGATAATGACGTTTACTTCGGGAATTTACGAGTTGATATCTGAGACTAAAAGCTCATGCGGATAATACCCTACCATATTTACATCATAATCATTCCTATTTCTGAAAATTTGAATGTCGTCGGTGTCAATTAATAGCTGAAGACCTGCTTTTATGGTTGGACATCCGCGAGAATCTGCAAAACAAATTCTACAAGATGTGTAGTCATGTCGAGCAAAACCACCCATCATGCTGAATGTAGCGTGTAATTGTACCAAGTTTTATCTTACCAAATTTAAATCGGTGACTTGGTATCGGTCTGAATTCCTAACTATTAAATTCACAGCGTGCCCTTCATGATTAGGCAGCGGATTTACTTGTACATTTGGATTCATATTTCTGAAAGAAAGAATATTAGACCTAACTAGTCTTTGAACTTCAGCTTTCAAGGCTATATAGTGTTCGAGATCGTGACCTGGTGCCCCTTGATGAAAAGGGTAAGACACCTCTGTTTTGTACCACCAAGGTAATTTATCATGTACTGGAGGTGGTACTCTTGTTTGAACAAGATTTCTCTCAATCAAGGCAGGATATAATTCCATGTAAGACATCGGAATTGGATCAAACTGCGAAATTCTAGGAACACGATTCTAATTATTGTTGAATTGTTAAGCCTATTGTCGAGGTTGCTGATTCTACTGGAATTATGGGTAATTCCCATGTTTGAAGTTGTACTAACAACTGGTGCGACCGTGGCTACCTGTTGTCGGTGATTGAAATTCTTCCTGGGTCTCCCTTGGGATACCCTTCCAACGTCTTGTTATTTCTTCTTCGGGAAACCAGTTCCAATTCTCTTGGTTCCGCTTGAAGATCAAATTTCTCTAGTTAAGCGTCCTGCTCGGACTCCTTCTTCTAATCGCATCCCCATGTTTACCATTTCAGTAAAATCACTTAGAGCATTGGAGATCATGCGTTCTTAGTAGAAAGGGCCAAGAGTACTCAAGATGATCTTGGTCATTTCTTTTTCTTCTAACGGTGAATTAACTTGGGCAACAATTTCACTCCAACGTTGGCCGTAGTCTTTGAAAGTCTCCTTCTCCTTTTGAGACATTGATCTGAGTTGATCTCGATCTGGAGCCATGTCCAAATTGAATTTATACTGTTGAACAAAATGCTTGATGTAGCTTCAACTTCAGGATTTCTTTCCCATAGTAAGTTTTCAATTCAGCTTTCTCGGCCTTTAGCTTGTTAACGACTTTTTTCTAATCGTCTGGAGTAGGATTGATATTTGTCATTTCTTCAAGCTTTCATTTCCTTTCTTTGATGTATTTCTTGATCGCGTCATCCTTTTGACAAATCTTCTCATCATTCTCCATGAGCCATCCATCTTGAAAGTAGAGCGTTTTTCATGATCTTTGACCTGCTTCTTAAGCTTTACATTTTCAAAGTCAGTCTTAAGACATTTATCTTCCAAAGCTTCTTTCTCTAGCCTCATCTTAGCCAAAGCTTCTTGGTATACTCCCATAGTCTCAATGGGAATGGTGGTCGAATTAGATACCACTGGGAACATGGGTTCTTCATAAGCATAAGGGATTCGGAATTCTTTCGCTCTTTTGTTTACCCAAGAAGTGTAGATTTCCATGGCTACGTAATTCCTTGCATCACCTTTTTCTTTCCTTCGAATATGATGCCAAGCTCTTATCATTCTGGATTTGAAACCTTGGGAATCTTCCCCTTCATGATAAAATTAACTTTCTACGGTAACACCAAAAGGTTTACTGGAGTTTGCGTACCTAAGTTGACATCTTGCCAAAATTGGGTTGTAGTTAATTCCTCCTTTTGTACCAATGAAAGGTACGTTGGCAAACTCTCCACAGCTTTTAATGATTTCCATCTCATTGTTGGCCAAGGTATACCATTGGATATCGTCATTAGTAAGAGACATGAGCCTTCGAGACCAATGCCAACCCTTTTTGTTTTCGTGGAAGATAGGAGACTTAGGCAAGTGCGAGACAATCCATTTGAATTACAGAGGTACACAACACACGATAATTCCATCTCCTTGACGATTCCTATGATGAATGGAGAAATACGTTTCACCAAGCAAAGTGGGAACGGGATTTCCAATCAAAAAGATCCTTATGGTGTTGATATCAACGAAACTTGGGACGTTGGGAAACAACACCAATCCATAAATGAGCAAAGCCAAAACAGCATCAAAAGATACCATGCTACCGGCTTCGGCAAAATTAAAAGCCTTCTCCATTAGGAACTTTGAAGTTAGTCCTAAGAGATTTCATTTGGTAGTCATGTTTTTGTCTATCTCAGATTTCCTTAAATGAGTCATTGCTACAATGACTTGTGGCTTAGGAATGGCTTCCAAACATTTGAAAGGTACCTTATCAGACACTGAGATATCTAAAATATGTGCGTACTCTTCCAAAGTATGCATCAAATGATAATCAGGGAAAGTGAAACAGTGATAGACTAGATTGTAAAACTAAACCAAAGTTTTGAGAAGTCCTTCATCAATGTTAGTGTTCAAGACAGTTAAAAGAGTTCCATAGCATTTTCTGAAATCCAAGGGATCTTCTACCAAGTATGCTAACTCTTTTAACTTTCCTACATCAGGAATTCTAAAACCGTATCTCTTGGTATATCTTCTTCTTATGTCCATCCCTCTAACCAAAAATGTTTACAAAGAAAAATGTTTGAATCTTTCATTGTAAGCATTAGGCGTTTTGCTTGAGAGTACAAGCGTTGCGACTTACAATTAAAAGATGTTTTGTTTGAAAATGTATTTGATTTGTATGTGATGTTATAGATGAGATACTTCTTCCATAGAGATGATAAATGTCTAAATCTCTAGGAGAAATTGATTATTGATTAGGGGGATGCTTTTAAAAATCCCATGGGTCCTTGTATTGTAAGCCCAAGAGGAGGCATTCCGAGGGTCATCGAGGGTCATTGAGGGTCGTTCTATAAAGCTCAAGAGGAAGCTATAGGGTATGGCTGGCTTTGGCTTTAAGAGTGATTTCACCGGGAAACCATCCTTTTAGGATTCAAGAGTGATTTCACCGAGAAATCATACTCTTAGGGTTCTATCCTAGCGCGGGTGATTCTTTGCATTGGGAGCCTTATAAGAGGTTGTTAAGAGATTTCCAGGTCACTTTCTTGCTTAATGCCCAAGAGAAGGCTAAACTCAAAGACGGAGTTCTTTTGAACGAAGCCCAAGAGGAGGCTAACTCAGCAAGGGAGTTCTTTTGAACGAAGCCCAAGAGGAGGCTAACTCAATAAATGAGTTATCTTGTACAAAGCCCAAGAGGAGTCTATGGGGAACCTAGTTGTTTTACTAGTTGTTGTGTTATAAATGAACAAGTATATGAACAAGTATATATGATAAAGTGTGTGTGTGCATTCACAGGAGCTTACGAAGGAAATATATAAACAAGTGTATAAAATAAGCAATTAAAGTAAGTGTAACTTGAATATATACAAATGATGTGTGAAAATAAAAACAAGTGTTTAAAACAAGTGGATAAGCAAGTATACTTGGATATATACAAAGTAGTTGGGACTTACACCTTAAGAGAGGTCCATTGGTTTAAGAGCAGTTTCACCGGGAATAATGCTCCTCTTAATACCAATGGAATCGGTGTATAAACAAGTGGATGAAAACAAACGAACATAGTCTGTTATACTTGAATATTTACAAAGATGATTTAATATGTACAAGGAATTGAATATTGTTCGCGTTAAAAAGTGACGCGCTAGGGAATCGAATCTAAATTCATATTCTCTGGCTCGAAACGATTTACTCTTTTGATTTGTTTATAAAGATGCCGCGAGCATCAAGCTTTATTATTTTCAACACAAGAAAAATGATTATGAAAAAGGGGAAAGCTGTAAATACCCTCAATTGATATGATATGCATTACGACTAGCGCGAACTAGACGCAACGCATCGGGGAGATTCCGGCAAGGGGTTTGTTATATAAAGGGAATAGATGGAGCACCCTAAATATATATAGTTATCTATAGCTTTATATATGAATATGTTTGATATGTTTGTGTGTTTTAATTGCTATTTCTATGATTGGGAAAGTTTCTCCTTTGGATTTCAAGAAGGGAAGATTATGTAGGATCCTAGGTTTTGTTATTATTGTGCTCGCAAAGATCATTGGGATCTTCTGCATACATATCCCTTAGTGGGAATCAGAGCATTTGTAGCTCGGATCTAAAGGGATCTATGGTTTTTTTTGGTTTGAGGGAGAAAGAAATTTTGCTCGCTAAGGATGAGACCTTATGCCTACGTATTCTCAAAAGGATGTTGAGAAAGTCAGAGCAATCGCAGTTCCCACTTACGAGTTTTTAGAAAGATGTTTGAAGAAGATGATTGAATCTTTTAATTGTAAGCATTGGGTGTTTTGCTTGAGTGTACAAGCATTACCACTTACAGATTAAGAGATGTTTTTGTTTGAAAAGAGTTTGAAAAGTTTTTGATTGTATGTGATGTGATAGATGAGATACTTCTTCCATAGAGATGATAAATGTCTAAATCTCGAGGAGAAATTGATTGGATTAGGGGATGCTTTTAAGAAGCCCATGGGTCCTTGTATTGTAAGCCCAAGAGGAGGCATTCCGAGGGTCATCGAGGGTCCTTGTACGAAGCTCAAGAGGAAGCTATAGGGTATGGCTGGCTTTGGCTTTAAGAGGGATTTCACCGAGAAACCATCCTCTTAGGATTTCAAGAGCAATTTCACCAGGAAATTATACTCTCTGGGTTCTATCCTAGCGTGGATGATTCTTTGTATTGGAAGCCCAATAGGAGGTCATAAGAGATTTCCTGGTCTCTTTCTTTGTTTGATGCCCAAGAGAAGGCTAAACTCAATAAGGAGTTCTTTTGAACGAAGCCCAAGAGGAGGCTGACTCAGCAGGGAGAGTGTTGTCTTATATGAAGCCTAAGCGGAGGCTAAACTCAGATGAATGAGTTTTCTTATATGAAGCCAAAGAGGAGGCTGAACTCAGATGAAATGAGTTACCTTGTACAAAGCCCAAGAGGAGGCTAACTCTGTGGGGAGCCTAGTGGTTAGACTAGTTGTTATGTTATAACTAGACAGTTATATAAACAAATGTATGAAGTTGATTCACAGGAGTTTATGAAGGAAATATAAACAATGCATGTAATGTTTATTTACAAAAGTTTATGAAGGAAATATAAACAAGTGTGTGTAAAACGAACGTTTAAAACGAGCGTAACTTGATTATTTACAAGTTTGAATGTGTACAAGGAAGTAAATATGTACACGAATGAGTATTTATGTACAAGGAGAGGTGGATGTACATAGGAGGGTTGGGACTTACACCATAAGGGAGGCCCATTGGTTTAAAAGCAGTTTCACCGGGAATAATGCTCCTTTTAATACACATGGTATTCAGTGTATATACAAGCGAAATGAAAACAAACGGACGAAGTCTGTCTGTATTTGAGTATTTACAAAGGTGTTTGTATTATGTACAAGTAAAAATTGGTATGTACATAAAAGAATTGGATATGTACATGGAAATAATTATATACATAAAAATAATTTTTGGGACTTACACCGTAAGCGAGGCCCATGATCGGTTAAGAAATTCGAGGAAAAACGAGTTCGGTTTTATCTTCAAATCGGATCGATCATGGAAAAAAAAAGAGTGTAAGTTTGTTGAAAAGTTTTGAAAAGATCTTGAAAGTGTTTTTGAAAGATGAAGTTTACTTACAAGAAGTTTGAAAAAGTTTCGGGCTTCGAAAGTTTGAAAAAAACGTCTTTGAAAGTACTTTGAAAAGTACTCAAAACGTATCGTTTTTGGCTCGATAAAAATATAAATATAATCAAACGAAAGTATTTTTGAATTTTTTTGACACTATCCTAAAATAGGTATGTTAAATGACATGTGTGCAAAAAATCACCTCAAAATGAGGAGTTTTGATTGGGTTTTGAAAGAGTCATAGTTTGAAAAAAATATGAATAGAAAATGAAAAAGTTTGGCAAAAATGGTCCCAAGGCTACTCGAACCCGGGACCATTGGGCAAGGTGTGGCAAGGCAAAGTCTTAAGAGTGAGCTGGCAACCGCTGGGGCGGCAATACATCCGTGTATTGATTTCAAACCATGTTATAATATTATAAACTTTATGTTTGAATTTGAAAAAACGCGCGCAATCATCTTCTTCTTCCTCAATCCTTCATCCAGCCATGGATTCCTTGTTTCTCAATGAAATTGCTCGATGTAAACATCAAACTTAATCGAAATTGAACCAGGAACATGATGATGTGGTTTAATTTCATTTATTTTTAGTTTAACATGATTAAATTTCCAGAAAACACGAAGAACCCTAGTTCTTTAAAATCAAATTGAAATCGTGTATGGACATGGATTCAAGCAATTAGTTTAGGGTTAATGATCAGTGATAGTGCAGAAACAAAACGGCCAAAAGCTTTTTGAACTGGAAGTGAGAAATCAAGGAGTTCGAAGTTGATTCACTTACCTCTTGAAGCTGAGATCGAAATCTTCAATGGAGTGTTTCCAGTTGATGTTTAAGGATTGCTGGAGCACCAGTGAACCTTATGGAAGGTGTGAGGATGGTCTGCTTGCTCTGAAATTGCCTGGATCAATCCAACCAAGTCCACTTGCATATGCTTGAAATGAAATTTGAATCCGTGCTTGGAGGTGTTACAGATCAAAAGTGATGGTTTGTATCATCCATATGGAGTATGTTGATGATGTTTGAATGATAAAAACACAACTTGCTCGAGCTAAACATCAGTTTTGAAAGTTAAGGCAGTTTTGGCAAGTTTGAAAATATGAAAAGCAATTCTGGTTTTTAGTGATTCTTGTGTTGATTTTAAGTTACAAACCAGTTACATATTGATTTTAAGACATGTTAGACACCAAATCTCTCATGGTTTTTCACAAGTTTTGAAAAATGCAAGACTTCTCACTTTGCACTATGTTACTTGAAATTTAAGCAAGAAAAGAGAAAGCTTGTTTTAGCATAGCTTTGGTGTGGTTTCAAATGGCAAACATGTCCTCTATTTATAGGTCAAGATTTCAGATTAGCAAGCAAAGAAGATTGGCTTGGATTTGGACAACTTGCCTTAGAGGGCAAGAAAGTCATTTTTGCCATAAATGCAAAAGGAAGCTTCCTTTTAACCATGGTTAAACAATTCAACTTGATCTTATCTCATCATAATTACTTTCCATCTGATTTTTATCAGCTCTATCCTTCTTGTCTAGGTGGCAAGGCTTCTAGAAGGAGAAAACTCAAAAATGACTTGTAATTTTGAAGGTGGTACTTGAAAATCATGGCTTTTGGAGCTCTATGTTTCAAAATCAAAAGTATAGCTAGACACCATGGATTTGCAAGTTCTTGGACATTTTGGAAAGCTTGTTTCAAGAGATACAACTTTCATGCTTTGAGTTTTTTCTAATTCCAAATGGAACTATGTGAAAAAATGCCATGAAAGTAGGAAAAAATGTGAAATTTTAACACTTGAAAATTTTTTCAAGTGTTGAAAATTTTGACTTTTTGTTGACTTTTCCAAATTTCTTGATTTTTTATGATTATGATGGATCATTTGAAGTATTTTGATGATTAAAAAAGTTTTGTCTTGAAAAAGTTGACCAAAAGTCAAAGTTTGACTTTTCAGTGTAGATGAAATTTCATCAGATGATCCAGAAATTGACTGATGAAGTATGTGAACTTCTGTGATGTTTTGAATCCAGAAATTAGGTCAACATGTTGTATTGGAGATATGAAGATCAATCTCCAAGCAAAAAGGTCATTCATTGATCAGAAAATCAGTGATTGCTTTCCCTCGATAAAAACCCTAATTGGTCGATCCTCGATAGATCATGAGAAAAAATTGGATACCTGAAGATCAGAGGTTGATGATTTGATTAAGATAGATCAGTTGAGGTGAGTGAAACTCAAGCCCTAATTGATTACCTCTTGAATCAGATGAAAAATCTGTGAAACCCTGATTTTGACCTGTAGAAGCCACACCCGATTAATTTTGTCCGGAACTGTTAGTGATGCAATGATGCAAATGTAAAGTGGTATATTTGGTCAAAAATTGGGGTATGACAAATATGTATACAAAAGGGTGAATATGTACAAGAAAATAAATATGTACATAAAAAGGGTTGGGACTTACACCGTGAGGGAGGCCCATGATCAATTTGAAAGAAATTCGAGGAAAAACCTAGTTCGGTTTATCTTCAAATCGAATCGCTCGTGGAAAAAAGGTGTGTAAGTTTATTGAAATGTTTTTTAAAGTTTTGAAAATGATTTTGAAAAGTGAAGGATATTCACAAGAAGTTTTGAAAAAGATTAGGTTTGAAAGTCGAAAAGAAAACATTTTTGAAAAGTATTAAAATATTCAAAACGTCTCATTTTTAACCTAATAAAAATATATCGAAAAGAAAATATTTTTAGATTTTTTTGACACAATCATAAAATATGTATATTAAATGATAAGTGTGTAAAAAAATCATCTCAGAACGAGAAGTTTTTACTGGTTTTTGAAAATGTTGATGTTTGTTGAAAATGTGAAGAAAATTAGTGATAAAAAGAAGGTGTTGGTCCTAAGGAGGTTTGAACCAAGGACTCTTGGCTTAGAAGTGAAAATTTTTACCACTGAGCCATGTGCGTGGCTTGTCATTTAATCACCTTGAATTAAATATATTTGAAAATAAGTTTGAAAAATGAAGGTTTTGAGAAAAGGTCCCAGAGGGATTCGAACCCTGGGCCTTATGGCAAGGATTGGACTAAGAGCCTGCTGGAAACCGCTGGGGCGGTGATACATCCAATAACTTATTCTCTTCCATGTAATTATATTATAAATGAATTATTTGAATTTTCTGAAAATGAAATAATGCGCGCATGATCATCTTCAACCTTCATCCTTCTTTGATTCATATCTCTCTCAATTCTTTATGAAATTAAAAGATGTAAAGATCAAACTTGCTCGTTTTGAGCCCAGGAACACAATAGTGATGATTAAATTCATTTATTTTGAGCTTATAACTATTAATTTTCACAAGAACACGAAGAAACCTAGTTCTAAGAATTGATTGTGAAATCGTGTATGGACATGGAATTAAGCAATTGATTGAGGGTTATTATTCAGTGATGGTGCATAAACAAGATGGCATAGCAATTTTTGAACTGGAAGTTAGAAGTTAAAGAGTTCAAAGTTGAGAAACTTACTCTTATGAGCAGAAATCGAATCCCTGCTTAGAGTGTTTCCAATTGCAGTTTTCTCAAGTTGAATTTGAAGATGATAATTTTGAGCTTACAGAAATGGAAAGATGGTTTGGATAACTTATATATGATGTATAGAAGGTGTTCGAAGTAAAAGATTGGAACAAGCACGAGTGGATTAAGAATTTGGAAGTTATGGCTCAATATGTGCATACATGAGGTTTGGAAGTGGTTTCTGAGTTTGGCTAGTCCTTGGGCTAGCTTGAGGATTCCAATAACTTTATAATGATATTTAGAAAGTGTTTGAAGCCTAAGATTGCTCAGAAATTGCAAGGCTTGGAGTTTTGCAATTTCTCCAACTTAGAAACATGAAACTTGAAAAACAAGAAAGTAAGAAGGAAAGCTTATTTAGGAATGCTTTGGTGTCATTTTAGAGTGAAGTAGAGACCTATATTTACAGTCAAGGAAGTTTGGAAAAGAATGGCAAGGATTGGCTTGAAATTTAACTACTTGCCTTAAAGGGCAAGAAAGACATTTTTGTCATAAATGCACATGGAATATTCTTTTAACCATGGTTAAAATTGTAACTTGATCTTATCCTTCTCTTAATCACTCTCATATTATATTTATCTCTCAAATTCTATTTAATTTGATGACAAGGCTTCTAGAAGGAAGAAAAATGCAAAAAATGACCTATAATCTTGAAAAATGACTTGTAAAATATGGTTATGGAGCTCTTAGTTTCAATTTCAAAACCTTAGCTACACAAAGTTTTTTTTCAAGTTCTTGGACATTTTGGAAAGCTTTTAACAATATCTACGACTTTCATGCTTTGCGTTTTTATTGAATAAAAATGGATCTACGTGAAAAATGGCCATGAAAGTGAGGAAAAACCATGTTTTTAACACTTGGAAAAAAATTGAAGTGTTAGAAAAATTTTCAATCTTGACTTTTTGTTGACTTTTTCACACATTTTGACTTTTTATGATCATAATGGATAATTTGAAATGATTTCATGATTAAAAAAATTTGGATTTGAAAAAGTTGACCAAAAGTCAAAGTTTGACTTTTTTTGAACAATTGAATTTTCATCAGATGATTCAAAATGTGTCTGATGATCAATCATGACTTTTTTGAATGTTTTGAACAAAGAAATTAGGTCAAGATGTTGCATTGATGATTTTAATATCAATCTCCAAGCAAATAGGTCATTCATTGAGCAAAAAAGTCAATGACTCACCATCCTCGATCAAACTTTAATTGGTCGATTCAAGGTAGATCATGAGAAAATGTTAGGAATTTGAAGATCAAATTTTGATGATTGATGAAGATAGATCAATTGAGGTGAGTGGAAACTCAAACCCTAATTGGTCACATCTTGAAAAATGAAAATTTGATAAAAACCAAATTTGGCTTCAGGAGCACACACACGATCTATCTTGTTCTGAAACTATTAGTGATGCAATAATGCATATGTGAATGATATGATGTGGTATCTTAGGTAAAAAATTGGGGTATGACATCGATCACTAATAATGGGATTATATTGATGATTGACCAAGGATCAAACAATGTCTTTCCGGCGTTTATGTTCCCTATTGTGACAAGTAACGTAAGTCTCCCAGGATCTCTCTCTCTCTCTCTCTATCTATCTATCTATCTATCTATCTATCTCTCTCTTTCTATTTCTCTCTCAATCTCTCTCTATCTATCCATCTGTCTATCTCTCTCTCTCTATCTCTCTCTTTATCTCTCCCTCCCATGATCTTCATCTGTATAGCTTCTTTTTATGTGAGGATCTCTTTCATGAACTTGTCATATATGGGAATTTGTTCAAGTGCTTTGGTGAATGTAATATTTATTTTTAATTTCTTGAAAATATATAATAACCTATCATATTTCCTTTCTTTATCCTTATTATTAAGATCATGAGGATACAATAGGTGTTGTACCAGCGCATTGATCATTTTTCCCTTCTCTTCTCTAGTTTTTTGACTTTTCCACTCACCAGTCATTTTTATCTCCTTTTCTTCTTATTTATTATTTTCATTCTCAACTAAATCTTCCTCAGTTTTATTCTCTTCTACTTCCTTCTCATTTTCTTTATGTTCTATCTCTTGTTTTTCTCTTGCTTCAATAACAACTTTATCTTTTTCTGCATTGTCACCAACTCCTATTTCAATCACTCTGCCACTCTTTGTTGTTATAGACTTGCAATGTTCTTTGGGATTTATATGGGTGTTACTTGTGAGTGTTCCTCCTTATTATTTAGCCAGTTTGTTGCAATATGTCCTACTTGTGTTTCCATATTTTTGATCAATGCATCAATAATTTTCTTATTTGAAATAGACAATTGCATAAGTTGATTCAATGTATCTTTCGACTTTGAAGTTCTGTCTAGTTGAGGAGGATTTTGATTGAATATTTGGTATGCATTTGTCCTATTTGACGGTCCTACACCTTGCCTCCAACATTGGATATATTTCATGTTGTTTCTGCATGGATAGCCTTGATTACCTTGGTACAGTGGTTGCCTTTGCTATTGATTTCCCATAAAGTTTTGTTCTCATTAGTTAGAGGATAAAACCCAGTGGAGTGATCACCACTACAAAGTTTTCAAAAAGAAACTTGTTGAAGTTTAACATCTACTTCATGCATCTCCTTCAGCTATTGTGGAAGTTTTGATAATTTCTTTGTAAGCTTCTTCGTTGTTTAAGTAAGTAACTTGTTTTGAGAAAATATTACATCGTTTATGCCCAATTCAAGGATTCCAGATTTATTTTGTGCCAAACCTCTATTATATTGAACTTGGTGATCATTGAGTTCCATTATCTCAATAATATATGTTTCTTCTTTAGAACTTTTGGACATCAAGGAACCACCTCTAGTTGATCTAAAAAAAGTTTGGGTCGCGGTTGAAGTCGATTGTAGAAAATGTGAATTTGTGTAAGATCATTGAAACCATGATTAGGATATTTCCTTAGCATTGACTTATAACATTCCCATGCTTCACAAAGTGTTTAGGATATCTCCTTCCACAATAATCACAGCACCTTCACGAACAAACTTCAAATTTTGATAGAGAGTAGAAGTCACAACACCGGCCTCATGAACCCAAGGTCGTTCTATCAAACATCTATAAGATGGAAATATATCCATCACCTGGAAGGTAATTTGAAACATATATGGGCCAATATGAATGGGTAAATCCACTTCCCCAATAACAGGTTTACGAGAACCATCAAATGCCATTACAATGATACCACTAGGATGCATCGGCGGACCTTGATATTTGAGCTTTGAAAGACTACCCTTAGGAATAACATTCAGTGCAGAGCCATTATCTATAAGCATGTTGGACAATGCATCATTCTTGAAATTCATGGAGATGTGCAAAGCTGTGTTGTGATTCCTTCCTTCGGCGGGAAACTCTTCATCAGTGAAACTCGGATTATTGCAAGTTGTGATATTTCCAACCACACTTTTGAAAGTTTCTAAAGGCACATCATAATCAACAAAAGCCTAATCCAAAACCTTTATTAGAGACTCTCTGTGAGCTGAATAATTCATCAACAAAGCCAGAATTGAAATCTTTGATGGTGTCTGCAGCAATTTCTCAACGATCTTATAATCGCTCCTCTTGATAATCTTCAACAAATAATCCATTTCTTTCTCTTGGGTTACCCCACTAGTCTGTCGGTCACCCTTCTTGGATTCGGTACTAGCTTCCACAATCTTCTTACCATCATCAGTCATCCTTGGAAACACAGGAGAAAACACACGTCCACTTCTGGTCATTCGACTTTCATCGGTAATATTTCCCACCTACGGCAACGGTTGAATCGGAACCTCAACATCTCCTTCTAGAATGGTGGCATTGTACTTGTACAACACAACTTTATTGGAACTATATGGGATTGGTCCAAGTAAGCCAATAACCAAAGGACAAACTGGAGGCTTGCTGTAATAGGTCACCTCCACAGGAGTGGTAATATCAAAATGTGGCACAATGACATTTACATCTACTTCTTCGCCTATCTCATTAGCAGAGAAATATTCATCAACAGAAACATATTCATCATCAGATTCTTCAGACAAACTTTTGATCATATTAACATCGTTGTTAAAACCAACTCTGCTTACTACAATTTGAATAATGCCCTCGTCTAAAAGACACTAGATATATCTTTTCACAACCACGATGATTTGTGCTACATACTTGGCAATGATTGTATTGGTGCACTTCTTGCCCTTCAATGAAATTGAATGCAGCATGCGAATTCACCAGATCAGTATTAGTCTCATTCACATCACGAATTTTCCCTTCTCTAGGAGGACCATAAACAACATTTACTTCAACTTCAAGCTCATCCTTCATCCTGATAACTTGAATAAGGTTATTGTCCATCATATCTTGAAGATCACTCTTTATCTTATCACAACCACGAGTATCTTCGTTGTACATATTACAAGCAACATGATCATGGGAACAATATCCAACTTTATAGAGACCGAATTCGCATCATAAAGTTTGATCTCTCCATCAATCATATTCCCAATATTTCCCTTTTTGGGAAACAGATTCTCTTGCACATTAGGACCCATGTCTTTGAAAGACAAAAGACCTGATCTGACCATCTTTTGCACTTCTGACTTCAACGGATAACAATTCTCAATATTGTGCCTTGGAGCTCCTTGGTGATATGCACAAGTCTGACCAACCTTGTAATACCACGACAAAGTATTTGGATAAGCTGGAGGTTCCGTTGGTTGCACCAAGTGCCTCTAAATAAATGTTGGATACAACTCTGTATAAGTCATCGGAATTGGATCAAACAGTGCTCTCTTTGGGCCTTTCCATTGTTGAGATGCTTTGTTATAAGGGATAGTAGTTGGAGCAACAACAGGGGTAACATCAACAACTTATTGGTTATGAGGACGTCTACTAGGGGGCTTAGTTCTCCATTCTTTAACAACAGCATTAACATTTTCTTTCTTTGTAGAGAATCCAAAGGATGGCTTCTTAACTCCACTCGATCCCTCTTCCTTCGAGAATCGTCCTTCTCGGACAGCTTCTTCTAGACGGACTCCCATGCTTACCATTTCATCAAAATCATTAGGCGCATTGGCCACCATCTTCCTATAATAGAAAGGACCCAAAGTCTTTAGGAAAACCTTGGTCATTTCTTGCTCACTTAGTGGAGGTATAACCTATGCAACAAGCTCACACCATCGTTGAGCATACTCTTTGAATGATTCCTATCTTTATGAACCATTGCCCTTAGTTGATCATGGTCGGGCGCCATGTACATGTTGTAGTTGTAATGCTTTACAAAAGCTTCACCTAAATCATTGAACGTATGGATGTCATTGCTGTCTAGATTTATATACCATCTCAAAGTTGCACCAGTCAAACTATCTTAGAAGAAGTGAAAGAGCAGATGTTGGTCTTCAGTATGAGTGGACAGCCTTCTCAAATACATCATCAAATGATCACGGGGACAAGAATTTCCCTTGTACTTCAAAAACTATGGAACTTTGAACTTAGTAAGCACTTTCACATTAGGAACTAAGCACAGATCATTGACAGTATCACCAAACAGATATTTCCCCTTGAGCGCTTTCAACTCTTTTTGCATCTTGTCAAATTGTTCCTGAAATCCATTCATTCGGTCAAAGAAGTATAGGCTTTCACTCGGAGGAGGGAGTGGATTATTGATCGGTGGCTTCTACACAGATATTTAGCATTGAACATTGTTATCATTTCTTTTATTTGTTTAAAGTTATATGTCATTTTACCGCATTTTATTCTTTGGTTGTGTGCTTAACTGTTTTCAGGGTCAGAAGAATAAAACATGACAAATTGGGACAAAAGAAGTGCAAAAATCAGAGTATTTGAGGCTACAGAGGTCCTGACACGGCCACCCGTGTCATGGGACACGGCCACCCGTGTCATGGGACACAGCCACCCGTGTCAGAAATGGTGAAAAAAGGGAGTTTTGGAGAAGGAACAGAGGTTGACACGGCCCGTGTCAGGAAGCCTGGGCAAAGTACGCGTAGACAGAGGTCGACACGGGTGCCCGTGTTAGCCATGACACTGAGAATTATGATTTTTACTATTTTATAGTGTTTTGGGTCATTAAGGGTGGTTTGGACATTTGGTATTGCTTGGGAATGACCTAACACTATATAAACCTTATTTTGGTAAGGATAAGAGGACTTTTGCCACCTGAGATAATAATTCACAATAGAAGAGCGGATATTCAACATTTTTGGGAATGGAGAACTCTTCATGCGCGAGAGCAATTGAAGATCGAAGACCCCATCTATTGTAATGTATTTATCTAATATTTTGATTATGTTACTTTTAATACTATGAGAGGATAAACCCCCCAATGCTAGGAGGTGTCCCTAATTTGTTATGTTAAGAATACTGATCTCTCTGTTTTAGTCAACATTTTAGTTCATTATGCATCAATTTCATTATTTAGATTAATTCGTTGTTTGACCCTATAGGACCATAGGATTTCACTATTTTAACACAATACAGCCGGACGGTCATGTTAAGGTTTTCTAAATAATGATATTATTAAGGATTTCACCTAGGACTAGGGTAATCCTATTCTAACCAGAATAGTTCTTGGTAATTGCATGCTTAACTTCTCTACTAATTTAAATGGAATTTGAAATTAGGGAAGAAGGTTAAAGGTTTTGTCACTAAGGAATTAGGATAAAATAATATTGAGAATCGGTAATTGAGGATGATGAACTTGTTGAATAAATCAAAGAGTGAAGGTTATTACATGGCAAATTATACACTAACCCTAGCATACTTTAATCAAATAAAAATTCAATTTTTATCTTACGCAAATTTACTTTCAGCAAGGATTAATTCCACCCAATATTAAAACTATTATTTTTGTTCAATTGAATAAATCATCTAACTCAGTATTTCCTACGCAATCCTCGAGATCGATACTTGGGGTAAATCCCATTATTACTACATTGGTAAAAATAGTACACTTGCTATTTTTTCGATCATGTTTTTGGCGCCGTTGCCGGGGATTGCCAAAATACCGAGTTGATTATAGTTGAATTGAAATTTTATTGCTCTGCAATTAAAATTTTATTTTCTGTTTATTTTATTATTACCACTAATAAATTTTCTAATCTTTGTATGCGAGGAAAGTCCTCAGCTGAATTTATTTTTGACGCAGAAATTGAAAGAACTTTTCGCGAAAGGCGAAGACAGGCTCAATTAGCCATACTGGCTTCTGACGAAGAACATTCAGTTCATACAAAGTCAGAATCTGAAGAGGAAGAGATCATGGTTGAAGATCCACCAGAGAGACTTCTTGGGGATTATGGTGGGGCAAATGCACCGGGTGGCAGGTTGACAATTGTAAACCATCCACTTAATGTGCCCAATTTTCAACTGCATCCTAGAACAATTAATTAGCTTGAGAGAAGGTCTTTCACCGGAAAGGTCAATGAAGATACCAACAAACACTTGCAGAGATTTTTGACCATGAGCACCACGTTGAAGATTAACGGTCAGACGTATGAAGCAAAGAAACTAAGAATGTTTCCGTTTACCCTATCTAAAGATGTTGAAGAGTGGTTTTACTCACTACCTGCTGGTAGTATTTCTACTTGGGAAGAGATGGAGAAAAATTTTCTTGATGAGTACTTCCCTACTTTTGTTTATATTCGCAAAAGATATGAAATTTTGAATTTTAAGCAGAAAGAAGGAGAGTCACTTGGTGATTCCTATAAGAGATTCAAGAGGTTGTTGGTAGCTTGTCCCACTCACAACATGGACCAAACTGAACAAATACAGATGTTTGTGAATGGCCTCGGAATGAAGACAAAGCAACTTATTGACACAGTTGCCGGTGGCTAATCCAACTTTACAACAGCCACTGGCATTAAGAAGATCATTGAAGCCATTGCTAAAAATGAGCATTTGGAAATGTATGACAGGGCTACAAGTAAACCATTGGGAGTGATTGATTTGAAGTTGGAAGTAAACAAACAACTCAAAATCAAAGAGGTGATTGCTGCAGAAGTGGAGAAAAAACTCAAAGCTACGAACATGGGAACTCAACCGGTAGCACAGGTTAAAAATGTGATTTGTGACATTTGTAGTGGACCACACAAGATTATGAAATGTCTTTCAACTCTAAAACAAATTGAGGAGATAAAGTTCTTGAAGCGGAATAATCCTTATTCTAACACCTATAATCCTGGGTGGAAGAATCATCCAAATTTTGCATGGAAAGATCAGCAGCAACAAACTCCTCAAAAGGCATAAGAGGAGGTAGTTATTGAAAAGATGGCTTCCCACACTTCCCAATTCCAAGAAGAAACAAGAAGCAATTAGAGAAACACCACAACTACAATTAAAAATCTAGAGGTCCAACTGGGGCAGATTGCACAACAAATAACTCAGCAAGTTCAAGGCAATCAGAAGAGTCATGAGAATGTGAATGCTATCACAACAGGGAGAAGTGAAAAGGCGGCCAAAGAAAGAGAAGAAGAGGTAAAATTTGATGATAATATTATAGAAGTGGATTTAGAAGTGAGAGAGAACAAGAAAAAGCAAGAAGAAGTGGTGCTACCTGTGAAGCCAGCGAAAACAAAGATTCAACCTGAGATTAGGCTTCCATATCCATCTCGAGCGGCAAAGAAGGACACAAAGGAGAAGGAATTCGATAAATTTGTCAAATTGTTCAAAAAGCTAGAGATTAACATACCTTTCTTTGAAGTACTTGATAAAATGCCATTGTACCAAAAATTCATGAAGGAGGTTCTATTAAAAAGGAGGCCATCAAATGATGAACAGGTACCCGTTGATGAGAAGTTGTATGCAATCGCGCCCGAGAGAAAAATACCTGTCAAGTAGAAGGATTCTGCATCAGTGGCAATACCATGCACCATAAAAGATAAAAATTTCAAAAGGGTTCTAATTTATTCTGGCTCTAGTGTGAGTTTAATGCCATTATCAATCTTTAAGAAGCTTGGTATTGAAAAGATAAGCGGGAGTGGAACAAAATCAAAATTTGTGGATCACACCATCAAGAAGTCATACGGATAACTGAAGATGTGTTGGTAGAGATCGAAAATTGTGCTTTTCCAGTGGATTTACAGATCATGGACATACCTGAAGATGAATAGACCCCGATCATTCTTGGTCGACCTTTTTTATTGACTAGCAGGTACAATTTTGATATTGAGACAAGTCATCTGACCTTAAAACATTTTGATGAGAAGATAAACATGAAGGTGTTTGAAGTCAAGAAACAAGGTGCAGGTAAAAAGAATAAACTTTCAGTTGGTATGGTCAAAGTAGAAGGAGAAAGTATGAGCAACAAAGTGTGGAAGAAAAAGTACCCCCCATAAGGGGATGAATCGTCGATCCAGGCGACGTTAAACGAAGCGCTTCGTGGGAGGCAACCCACGCTTTTCATAACTTAGTTTCCTTTTTGTTTTGTTGTAGGTAATAAAATGGGATCCTTTATTGCGAAATCCAGGAGGCAGCAACTGCTGTTGCATTACCCTCTATGAGTCACTTCTCTCGAGTTTGGTCTAAAACATTGAGGCCAATCTTTAGTTCAAGTTTGGGGGAGGTTTTATTGCATTTTTGGTTATTTTTTTACTTGTTAAGTTGATGTTAAGTGCTACGTAAGACCAAAAGGAAAAATTCCCCTGAAATTTTTAATTTTTACTAATCTTGTCCGAAAATTATGGCATTGATTTGCTCAAGAGCTAGTGTTTATGAAAGCCCGGGAATAGTATATAGAGAAAAAGGGATGATTGTTTGAAAGGAGGAAGTTCGGAATAAAGTGACAGTGATACGAGTCTAACATTTAGAGTTGTACCAGAGTATTTGAATCCTGAAAAGTACTGCTTTAGTAGTTTATCCACATAGTCTGGCATAGTCTTGATTCGTATGCAGGTAAGATTGGTTGTGAAATAAATAAAGATGGCACCAAATGATGAAAAATCGGTAAAAGGAAACTGGTTCGCTAATTTAGGTAGCCCTCACCAAGTTATTCATCCCAAAGGGATTTGATCCCAAAACGTCGTCCAAAAGAAAAATATATAACTGTAAAGTTTGCAAATTTCATCGATAATTAAAAGTAGCAAATGCTGCTCATTTGGTGTTGAACTTAGAAGTTCTTATTAGTCTCTTTCATGTGATGATCATCTTAATTCTTATTGCCTTAATTTGATTGTACGAATGAAAAAGGAGGTAAATCGGGATAAGACATAAGTGGTACAAAGCATAGTTGGAGAGGTATCTGAAGAGGAAGCTCCAAGTTAAAAGGTTCTTACCAAAAACTCTTCGTGTCATGTGAAGGCCGGACAAACGACCTTTTGAGCAATGTGAACTGAAGTCTCACGTATGAGTACCAGCTGCTGTGAGTCCATTGAGTTCTTATGGTTATCGCTTGCGGACAAGCAACAGTTTAAGTTTGGGGGAGTTTGATCAGTGGTTTCTACATAGATATTTAGCATTGAACTTTGTTATCGTTTCTTTTATTTGTTTAGTGTTATATGTCACTTTACCGTATTTTATGTTTTGGTTGTGTGTTTAAGTGTTTTCAGGGTTAGAAGAATAAAAAATGACAATTCGGGGCAAAAGAAGTGCAAAAATCAGAGTATTTGAGGCTACAGAGGTCCTGACACGGCCACCCGTGTCAAGAAGCTTTGAAAAAGTACGTATAGGCAGAGGCCGACACGGGTGCCCGTGCCATCCGACACGGCCCGTGTCAGCCATGACGCTGAGAATTATGATTTTTGCTATTTTATAGTGTTTTGGGTCATTAAGGGTGTCTTGGACATTTGGTATTGCTTGGGAATGACCTAACACTATATAAACCTTATTTTGAGAAGGAGAAGAGGACTTTTTGCCATCGGAGAGAATAATTCACGATAGAAGAGCAGAGATTCAATGGTTTTGGGAACAGAGAACTCTTCATGCATGAGAGAAATTGAAGATCGAAGACCCAATCTATTGTAATGTCTTTATCTAATATTTTGATTATGCTAATTTAGAATACTATGAGGGGCCAAACTCCCCAATGCTAGGGGGTGTCCCTAATTTGTTATGTTAAGAATACTTATCTCTCTGTTTTAGTCAACATTTTAGTTCATTATGCATCAATTTCATTATTTAGATTAATTTGTAGTTTGACCCTATGGGACCATAGGATTTCACTATTTTAACACAATACAGCCGAACGGTCGTGTTAAAGTTTTCTAAATAATGATATTATTAAGGATTTCACCTAGGACTAGGGTAATCCTATTGTAACCAGAATAGTTCTTGGTAATTGCATGCTTAACCCCTCTACTAATTTAAATGGAAATTGAAATTTGGAAAGAAGGTTAAAGGTTTTGTCACTAAGGAATTACGATAAAATAATATTGAGAATCGGTAATTGAGGATGATGAACTTGTTGAATAAATCAAAGAGTGAAGGTTATTACATGGAAAATTATATACTCACCCTAGCATACTTTAATCAAACAAAAAGTCAATTGTTATCTTGCACAAATTTACTTTCTGCAAGGATTAATTCCACCCAATCTTAAATCTATTGTTTTTGTTCAATTGAATAAATCATCTAACTCAGTATTTCCTACGCAATGCTCGAGATCGATACTTGGGGTAAATCCCATTGTTACTACATCGGTAAAAATAGTACACTTGCTATTTTTCCGATCAATTATCAAACTCTTTGTTGAAAATAGAAGTAGCATGCACCACAGGAGGGGCAGAAACAACAACAGGTTGGGCCAAGGAGGTCACTTGAGCAGCAGGGTTGTAACCTTTAGGCATGAAATTCTTTAGCATTCCCTAAGGATAACCATGACGCATACGGTGCTGGACAGTAGAAAGCACTGGTACAGCAGAAACATTAACATCTGGAACTTTAGAGATAACAATTGTCTGTTGAGGCTGAACAATACAAGGAGAGGGTGGAGAAGGTAGTGGCTGATTCTAAGAAGCCACCAACTGTTCCACCATAGCAGTCAAGTTGGCCATACCGGTCCTCAAGGAGATAACCTCTTCGCACAGCTCGCGATTCTCTTACTCTAGATATTCCATCTTCTTCTTGGAGTTGGCTCGAGTGTTATACAGATGCAACATCTTGAAGACTGAACAAAGTAAAGAAACGGATAAGACACCTGGGAGAGTATGAAAATGCAAGAATGTGTGGGTCATGATGCGTGACATGCAATGCATATAATTCACTTTATTTTTCATTATTATTTTTACTTGTTCAAGGAACTTAGTAAAGACAATTTAATTTGCAAGATATTAAAGCATAACAAATTTGAAATAAACTCATATCGTTAATAAAATATTTTGAGGATTACAATTCTTCAATACAAGTTTCAATGAAACCAAGTACAATAGATCATAGTATAAAAACTAAGAGTCCTAAGGAACCTAATCTGCAGAATATCCTTCCTCAGATGACCTCTTCCTCTTGAGCTTCCTGATCTCTTCCTTCAACTTCCCGTTCTCCACTATATACCTGTCAACATAACCTTTCCAGGCACCAGACTCGGGAGGAGTGTGAGAATGAACTGGGGTTCTAAGAACTGGGTGAACAATGGAAGAAAGTAAATCCTCTTACTTCTCCACCATCTCTACAGCATGACTCTCAAGAATCTCAATCAAATCATCCTTTTCCTTCAGCTATGTTGCATGAGACATCTTCAAAGTATGATACTTGTTCTTCCAAGCATCCTTCTCTTGTTGCATCTTAACCAAAGCAAGTTGAAGATCCTATATGTCATCTGAACCATGAGTAGTAGCCAATAACAAATCAACAAGAGGCTCCTCTCGAGAATACGGCATCTTCAACTCAATAGTTCTTGCTTGAACCCATAGCAGATAAGGCTCCAATGAAACAACTCCTCTCTTCCCTAGATTCTCTTTTCTTTTCCTATGAATATGACTCCAAGCTTTCTCTATATCCTTCCTAGATGAATTGTGGTCTTCACCCTCTTTTAGAAAGAAACCACTCACACGAATACTCTTAGGCTTATCCCTCATCGGATAACTAAACTGGCGACGCGCAAGAACAGGATTGTAGCTAATACATCCCTTTGTACCAAGAAGAGGCACATTGGGAAAGCTACCACAACTGTCGATAATCTCTACATCATAATAAACCTGACATTACCATACAATATCAGAATGAGTGAGATCCATAACCTTTGGTGCCCAATGATAACACGAATTTATATAGCATATTCGATTTAATTTTCATGGATAATGTTAGTATTTTTGTTTAATTATATTATTTTATTTTTGTATTACGTTGGTATTTCTAATGTGTCAGGTATTTATATTAAATAAAGATTAATTGAGCAAAGAAATGAAATTGAAGAGAAATCTAATTAAAAAGCTAGAGAAATGAAGGAGGGGTGTGATAGCAAAAAGGAGGAGATAATAAGAAGAGAAATTATTACAAAGGCCAAGCAAAAGCCCAGTACGCGTCCAGGCTGAGACGCTCGTCTCATGGGCCTTGGAGGCGCCCGCCTCCTTGTCAAAATGGGACCCACCAATTTTCAATTCAATTTGGAGTCGCACGTCTCACAGCCGGTTCTCTTTTTCTTCTGCCACGTATGCGTTAAGACGCCCGACTCCAATGGCCTTCCCTATATTTTCTGCCCCACGTTGAATATATTTGATCAAGGTACGAAGATTGCAAATGCTATATTTTAGGAAATCTTTATACCACATACAGGGAAAAACATTGGAAATAGAAGTTGCATAGGGAAGCTATAAAAAGAACGTACAAGTTTCAGAGAAGGGGTCGGCATTTTTACCGAACAATCGATTTCAAGGTTTTTCTTTATTCGCATTTCTATTTTTTTCAGTTCTGCAAATTTTATATTATTTTCCATTTCCGTTTCTTAGTTTTACATTTTCTTTCTTTTAGTGGTAAGCTGTTATAATTTTCTCACAACAATTTCTACACCGGAAATTGTTGTGTACTTTTCACTAATCTAACCTTACGTTAGATCTAGTTCCTTTTTTATTCCTTGTCGTATTTTCTTTTCGATTCAAGAAGTCTCTGAGAAGATCCATCTGAATTGTGGTGGTGTGCTCATTTATTTTGAAGAACAAGATTTATTGCAGTGTTCTTATTTTCAGGTTTTTAATTTAATTGTCGTAATTTATTTAAAGTACTGTTGCCTGATATTTATTTGTTTGATTATGGAGATGTTTAAATGTATTGAATACTATTATTTATGCATGTCCGAATTAATTAATATGTCTGGCTAAATCTTTCTGATATCGGTTTGTAAACTAGTCGAACTGAAGAGATCCGAAACAAAATGGCTTAATTTTATTTCTAAAATAAATACCTTTTCTGACTTAGATATCCAATTTAATTTATTAAAAGGTTTAGAAACCAACAGAGCGAAAGTTTGAGGTTAAATAAACTAGACTAAGGTTAGAAACCAACAGAGCGAGAGTTTGAGGTTTAAACTGGATAGTGGATACTAGGTATTGATTTTAAAGGTTGCGAAAGCGTTTTAAAACTAATTAAACCTTATTAATTTTCAAAAAGTATTTTTGAGTTCAGCGGGATAGCGAGAGCATATGTTAGGACTTAAACATATAATCTGATTCAATAGAGCGAGAGTTTGAGATAGGATTTTTAGATAAGTATTGTTTGCTGAAAAGGAATTTTTATCAATTTGAGAAACAAGTCAGTGGAAAGTCGGATTCCCTAGGTTAGACGAATTACATACCAATATCTGTTTTAATTAATATTTTTCTTTAATCATCATCATCCAAAAATAATTATTGGCCTTATCTATATACTGTAACTTAGGATAACAGTAGATCAATTTATAGTCCCTGTGGATTCGATATCTTTTAAAACTACGCGATAGGACTGTATACTTGCAGTCTCCCGATTAATAGACGATAAAGTCGCGATCACCCAACGATGTTCCTTCCTAAGACTCCAAAAAGCATCAGTTGTAGGCAAGTGAGAAATAAACCAACGATATAGCAATGGTGTGCAACAAATAATCTCCCCTCCTCGATGGAAGTTTCGAAGATGAATAGAATAATAAGTCTCAACAAGAAGTGTCGGAAATGGATTCCCAATCATGAAGATCCTAATAGCATTAACGTTAAAAAAGTTATTAACATTGGGAAACAAGAACAAACCATACGCAAGCAAGGAAAAGATGGCCTCAAAAGCCTTCATACTCTTCATATCAGCAAAAATAACGAGCCTTATTCAAAAGAAATGCAGCCGATAATCCTCTAATACACCCCTTGGTAGTCATATTGTCTTCAATCTCAGACCTCCTCAGATGGGTAATAGCAGCAATCTCATACTTAGGCTCCTCCTCCAAACCAATAAAAGGAACATCACTAGTAATAGGTCAAACAAACAGATAAGAATACTCCTCCAACGTAGGAACTAACTGATAGTCAGGAAAAGTGAAGCAATGGTACAACGGATCATAGAACTGAATCAAAGTGAAAAGAAGACCCTCTTTCATCTTCGTCTTCATCAAGGATAAAATAGTCCCATACTTCTTCCAAAAATCTTATGGACTCTCAATCTCATCAATCAAGCTCATCAATCCCTCAATCTTAGGTTCCTTGAAACTGTATTTCCGAGTCCTCCTCTGTCCATAATTCATGGTCAAAGTCTACCTGATATATTTGCAAAGGTCAGTTTTAAGTTCCTTGAACAACTATCCAAAAAATGTGTATTGGTGCATGAATGCATGATGCAACAATCACACACAAAGATCACAAACATGGGGGTCCATAAGTTCGACGTCACGAGCATGGAGTCAAAAGGTACTACCCACAAGGTATTATAAGCTTTGTCACCTATAGATAAAGGTTCTAAAAGTAATCCCCAGAGTTTTCATTCCTCCATCCAACACTACCAACTGCGCGATGTACTTGGTAGTTAGCAATACCTTCAGGTGAAACTCGTGTGATTGCATTATCGCGTAGCAACTACTTCCGGATAATTTCGTAATAGTCCCGACACTAACCCTAAAAAGGCCAGGATGGGTTAAAGGTTCTACGGCTGCTCAGCTTCATGGACTCTCAAGTCGAAAGCATTCATGTCCTCTCAATTGCTCGGCTAAAAAAAATACTACAGTCAAGGAGGTCTCCACTGAGTGAGGGATCTCATGTCTCCTTCTTCAAGATTAATCCCTAAAAGTTAACATGACTATATCGCCCGTCCTATCTTAAGTTTGCTTGAGTCTGAGTATAGGACTCAAAAAGAAGATCATCAAGCACCCCTGAAAACCAGAAAAACATCCAGACAAACAAGTACACAATATATATATACAAAAAATATAGCACATATATACAAATAAACAAAAATAGGGTCAACCCACTTAGAGATGGTCCAGCAATAGGTCAAACATCCCCAGTAGAGTCGCCACTTTTCTATAGTGGAAAAAACTGCGAGTATAAGCCATTGAATTGACTTAACTCAAAGAATAACAAAAGAGTCGCCATGGCGCTTTTATTTTATCCAAAGGACTAGGAAAAAGAACGAATAAAATCCTAACAAAAAAAGATCAGAGATCTGGGACCGGGGGTTAGTTATGCAAAGGGAAGGTGTTAGGGACCCAAAGCATCTATGGTACTCCGTAGGAACCTTTTTGAAAATTTGTATATGTGTGCTAAAACAAGAGTATATGTACAAAATGGATTATGAGGGGAGAAAAGACGTATTTTTTTATAATTTTTGGTTTGATAGAACTTCCAATGAGTTCCATACCTACATACCAACAATGTGAAATGTTGAAATCAAAACCCAATAGTTCGGGTAAAAAAGACTAAAGTTGTGTGTTGGTTGATTTTAAGAAAAATGTTTGTTAGAAAAGCTACAAAGAGATCAAAAAGTTTGAATGAGGTTAGGTGTTTTTTAGTCTTACCAAAAGAAAAGTCAAAGTATTATTAAATGAGTTGAAATTTTATTAAGAAAAGAAGTTTGAAAATCCATGGACTTAAGTCCAAATTTTTTATGAAAGCGGTTCGAGTTTTGGAAACAAGAATCCTTTGAAAAAGAGGGAAGATTTTAAAAATTAAAGAATGGGGATGAGATGAAGAGGCTAACCTAAGTGCATAAAGTAAAAGGTAAGGGTAAAGAAAGATCTAACCAGGTGAGAAAACTAGTACTTGACATCAATAGCCAATACCACATCCCATCCTTTGGATTACCACATAAACAACAAATAACTAGACAAAAAAACTAAGCTCCAGATAAGTCAATGCCTTGGATGAACTCTCTTGTCTCAAGAAAAAAACGGACAGAGAAACGGCTGTATTTGGAGGAAATCCACTCTTAATTGAGTATAACGGAATAACCTGCTATCATACCCCAAAATTTTCCCTCCATCTATTCAAGAGATTTCATACACCCCTACTCAAGGATTCCTCAAGAGTTGATCAAACAAACTCTCTCCTAGACAATCAACCCAAACTAGGGTTTGGTATCTCTCAAGTCAAGATGGATTTCCAACATCTCCAATGATCCCCATGTCTCCTCATATGCTTCAAAGATTCTCCATGTCAAGTTTCAAGCTTCACAAGTCAAGTTTCCTCAGGCAATTGCTCAGATGGTTGAAAATCGGGTGTATTGGACAAAAAGTCAACTGTGGTCAACATACAGTCAAAACTTCTGATTTTTTGGTCAACATCCTCATTTTGAAGTTACATTCATCATTTGATCAAGGGTTGATCATGATTCATCAAGAAAACTCAAGATTTGCTCAAAAGTCAAACTTTCTAAATTAGGGTTTCTAGGTGAAAAGTCAACTGAACTTTGACTGATCATAACTTTCTCATACTTTCTTAGAAATTTTCCCAACAAAGCTAATTTTGAAGGAAATTCAATTCTCTACAACTTCATGTCTCACAAGAATGTCCAAAAAATGCTTCATTTGAGAGGTATAGCTCAAAACATTACAGGTCATTTTCA
Organism: Vicia sativa; assembly: GCA_021764765.1. Classification (NCBI taxonomy): domain Eukaryota; kingdom Viridiplantae; phylum Streptophyta; class Magnoliopsida; order Fabales; family Fabaceae; genus Vicia; species Vicia sativa. The sequence goes on from CM038792.1 coordinate 295,643,618, forward strand.
AAGTCAACAAAAAGTCAACTTTTTGTTTTGAAGATATATTGAGCATGATAACTCCAATTGAGATGAAACCAAAGAAATTGTTTAGAGGACTCTTAGAGATTTCCAAAAAGTCCAAGAACACTCAAAAATGTGGAAAATTGAGCAAGATGCACCATTCAGAAGTTGGGCAATTTTGGACAATTGCACAAAAGGACATTTTGGTCAAAATGCAAAATTTTCAAAATGGGCCTATAATCTTTTGATCCAAACTTGTTCATGACATGATTTTTGACCCATAAATGCTTGACATTGGTGATTTTCTATTTTCATGATTTATATTTGAATTTTATAACATTTAATTCAAAAATAAATTATGTAAAATATGAAAATTAAGTTTCTTTTTCAAATAAGTTGGATTTATATCTTTCTTAATGACCAAGAAAGCCCACCACTCTTGCCAAATCGTGATAGCTTGCATATGGAAAGAAGAAATTAAGATTTTAAAGAAAATTGATTTTATTTATTGGAAAATATTTGCACATTCAATTTCCAATCTTTTTTCTTTGTTTTTTTTCTTCCAAAACCTCCTATAAATATCAAGCAATACACACAAGCCTAAGGACGAAACCCTAGCTCAAGCATAACCCTTACTCTTGCAAATTTTTTCAAGAATCCAAGAAATTCGAATTTCAAATTGCAGCCATTCTCAGCCACTTCCAGCCATCCAAATGCACTCAGGGGGTAAGTATGAGTAAGAATACATCATTGGTATTGATCAAAGCAAGCTGAATCGAGCCCTGTACATGCATACATATTCCAAATTTTCTTGATTTTGCATTTTACTAACCTGCGTATTTTAATCAATTCTAATGCTTCTAACGTGTTCATGAGGTTCTATGTAGTGGATCTGGGCAATCGTTCATAAGTTTGAACGTCAGAATCATGTATAGCCATTGTTAGGGTTAGAAACTTGAGAAGCTTCGAACCGGCTTATACAGGCCGATTCAGTCGAAACCGATGCTTCCATTGAATCCGGAATGGTCGAAATAGGTGGACAGGACCCTTCTTTTGCTTTGAAATTTCGTGTTTTGCAGGTTTGAAAATCGTGGCTACCGGAGAAGACGACCGGAGCCCTAGCTCCGGCGCTGACTCAGGCGAAGACCCCGGCGTGGCTTGCGTGGCGCGATGGCACGTTCTGATTCGCTCTCCCAGTCAACATGGACCCCACGCGTAGCCGACTGTGTTTCAAACTCACCCCTGACGCGTCATCACTCAAAAGCTTTGGGTTTTGTCTTTTCCAACACGATGTGCAAGCTGGCGTGGTGGTTAAGTCGTTCCCTGTTGCCAGATACTCTCAAGGGTCACGAGTTCGATTCCTATCAGGGCTGGTTTTGTTTTCCTTTTTTACAAACTGCATATTTGCATATTTTCTAATTTCTAATATTTTTTGCATTATATTTTAATTTCCTTTCATATTTTATTTCTGCATTAAAAAATTACCAAAATATTTTATTCTTTTTGCATTATTTTCATAAAATGCTTATTTAATTTAATAAATTAAAAAATATCTTTTTGCATGCATATTTATTTTTATTTGTAATTTTGTATTTAAATCATTGTAAATTCATTTTAATTACTAAAATGCATCTAAAAAATCCCAAAAAAATTATTTTAATATATTTATCTTATTTCCAGCATACATTAATTTTCTCATATTAAAAATTGCATTTTTTCTAACACTTTCTCTGATTTCAATTTCATCATATTTTCCGATTTTCCGCTTGTTTCACAAAGTTAATCCGATCTGCATTTATTCTTCCGTTTTTATTTTATTTTTCAATAATGTAATTGCATATGGGTTGTAATAGTTTTAATTAGGATTTTATTTTCCACATTTTAAATTATGTAACTGCCCCAAAGCCATGTAATAGCGTAGGTTTTACTTTCCGCACCTTTACATTTCCGCTTTTACATTCCGCATTTTACTTTCCGCACCCTTATCAATTGCTAGTAAATTAGGCATGTATGGCAAGATAATAATGAACATAGCCCACTAACTTTCAAGATAAAATAACTGAAAACAACACACTTCTTTCACACACGCACCCCTTAGGGTAATTCGCTCTCGTTGCCTTACGAATTCAAAAACGGTCATGTCCCTCGAACGTAGAGGTATTCTAGCACCGTTGCCTTCCAAATAAATCATCATAGTCCCTTCGATACAAAGATCATAGACCCACGATGTCGCCTCCGAATACATGATCTTGACCCTCGATTGTCGCCTACGAAAAAATGATGATAGTCCCTTCGAATGTGCTAGGATACTTCCTACAAGTTGCTTTCTATGACCATCCGATGTCCCTTCGAATGTCCCGCTTACATCCTACGAATGGAGCTACCTACTAACTAATGGTATGGCTAGCGCTATTCTAAACGAACGTAGAAGTACGAAAACGACAAATTCTGAGTGGGTAATAAGTCTCCTAGTTGCTCGCTCTACCAAATGCTTTTCACACCACACACTCCTTTCAAAGTTCAAATTTCTTTTCAAAACAAACATTTCCGAACACTTTGTATACACTCCTACATGAGTCATTACAAAGTCAAAGCGAAATGCCTTTTTCAAAACATCTTTGTCAAACACACAGAAAGCAATATTAAAAAGTTATCTAAGAGCAACTAAGAGCCCGTAGAATAAATCATGGATGGAAAGGGTGCTAATACCTTCCTTTTCATAACCTTCTCCCGCACTTTAATCTAAACGAAGGTCTTTTTCTGTACTTTTACCTTCCCTTAATTGGATAAAAATAAAAGTCGGTGGCGACTCTTGCTATCCGCACATTTGGATACAAAATCCTACAAAGTCGGGCTCACCGTGTTACGTAATCGACTACTGGGAATTTCCTTAAAAGAGAGAATTGCCTTAGGGATTTCTAGATAACTTTTATTGCTTTTTGTTTGACTTGTATGCTTTATCTTTAAGGGTTGCTTGGGTATTATATTATTGGGTATCCTACACCCGATCCGGTTTCCTTTTAGGTAAGTGGCATTAGATCATCGCGACCGCTAGACGATAACTAAACGGTCAACATGATGGCTACGCTAGCGTGACACTTTGGTTGTCCCGATACTCTTCATTCCCAAGTTGAAGATAGTATTTGGCTTCATGGTGTCATCAAGCGCTAACTAAACTTTTAGAACCTTAATTGACCCATCTTGGCCATTAGAAGGTAGTGAGATGGCCCTTTGGTGTAGACCGAGGTTGGTTAATACCGATGCTACGCTCATTGAGATCGGACTTTGGGACATTTTCGATCGACCACTTGGTCGTCAGATTGAAATAAGCGCCACGAGAAAGATCTATGATATGAGATTCCTAGAACCCTTACTATTATAGGACAGATGAACCAACTCAAACTTTTGGTAGGGTAATCACCTATACCTCATGCAAGCCTTCACCCTAGGCTCATTGTGTGAATTGTTTGTGTGCTAAACATGACATCATGACATCATTCGCATTGCATATCATTTCTAACTATTTCAAGGACCTAGGATTTATCTTTGCTCGCTTTGTAGGATTATGGCTTCTAGAAAGAATATCCGAATCAACTTCATGGGTATCCCTTCTCAACTCAAAGAATTGGTTTCGTAAATTCCCACCATGCTCGCCATCAAAAGACGTGGTTATCTGCTTGATTTGGTTATCTCCGGTTTTGAAGAAGATATGATGCATGTCCTATTCCAGCTTCTTTGATCCGAAACACCATTGCTTTACATTTCCGATTATCGCTGGTTCCTACCTTGAAGAATTTCTAAGTTACTTGGGATACCTATTCTTGACCAAATGCCATTCACCGTTTGAAAAGGTTCCTAAGTTCAAGACATCGCATCCGCTTTACACCTTAAGCGCCGATATTGAAGCCAATTGGGAAACTAGAAGTGGAGTTAAGGGTTTACTTTCCAAATTCATAATTAAGAAAGCCCGAGAATTCCTCAAAGTTATGAGTTTCCATGCATTTGAAAACATTGTGGCCTTGCTAATTTATGGTTTGGTTCTATGTCCTAACTCGGATCAATTCATAGATGTTAATGCCATCAAGTTGTTCTTACCCGCAATCCAAAGGCTACTTTACTTGGAGACATTCTCATTCTCCACACTGCATTACTAAGCGACAAGGAACTCTCATGTGTTGTGTACCGCTACTTTCTGTGTGGTTTATTTCGCACCTTCCTCCATCGCTGAAGAACGAACAAAGGTTGAGATGGTCTCAAAGGCTAATGTCACTCTCTCATTCAGATATCCGTTGGAATCTTTTCTCTCAAAAGGACTTCACATTCATTGAGCGTTGTGGAGAATTCCCTAATGTACCACTACTTGGTATAAGGGGAGGTATTACTTACAACCCTTCTTTAGCTCTACGCCGCTTGGTTTTGCTCAAGAGATGGTCCACATGATATGCTTCTCCAAGATATTGTGTTCGATTACAACCACGATCTCCAGAATTACCGACGAAGGTTCATACATGCTTGGGGCATGGTAAAGAAGACTGATACCAAGACTTTGGGGCACCCGAACTCCATTCCTTGGGAACCTTACCTCAAATGGGTGAGAGCTCGAGCTCAAAACCTCATGATGCCATTCACTGCTTTGCCAAGAATTATGGAACCTATTGCTATAGGTGACGTAATTCTATGTTGTTCTCCATCCTGACATGCCTACTGATTTTGAAGACTTGAAGAGATCCTGGGTTCAGCTTAAAGAAGAGAGGGATACCTTTGAAGCTTAGTGTTACGCAAGCGAGAAGAAAGTGCTAGAGTTGACCAAGCTACTTCACGAGAGCTAAACATCAACGCTACATCGGCACCAAGAGGAAGCCCATGGAGACTTAGAGCTTTAGGATGTTTATGTTTTCTTTTATTGCTTTGAACTATCTTTGTACTTAAAAGAAAAGAATAATAAAGAGAGTACTAATAAATGTTTGTTCATTGCTTGTTTAACAAATTTAAATCTCTAAGGTCCTTGAAAACATTGCATTGCATTCGTGATAAACATCATAGCATAGCATAACATTGCATCACAGTGTACATTGAGATTGGTTTTCTCATTTGCTCGCTATTTATTTTAGCGTAAATGGCTCTTGAACAGATCACAAAGATCTCCAAGCTCGTAATGCTCGGCCAAGAGATGTTCACCACTTGGTCCAAGGCCAAGAAGATCCAAGAAGCTCATCAACAGAAAGAAGAAGGTTGTTGGTCTCCTCAACATGGGCGACGCTACAAAGGTGGTCCTAAGGTGGTCATCCGAATTGAGCTCTCGAAGGAAGTTTCAAGAAGGAAGACGAGCAAAGTAACAAGGGTGAGGATTAAGGCAGCCAAAGACGAGCCCGAAAAGACTATGATAACGGCCAAGATTCGAGGAAGATGACAGTACAAGCAACTTGAAGATCGTCTCAATGCTGGAAAACTCAAGATGTCCGGCTGAACTTTGATGATCCGAGTCTTGTTCTCGTGTTGTGATTCCTCCCAAGTTCAAAGTTCCTACTTTTGCCAAGTATGATGGGATGTCTTGCCCTAAGTCGCATTTGAAGTCCTATGTTCGTAAAATCAATCCCCACACCGATGATGTAGTTGTGGATGCACTATTTTCAAGAGAGTTTGTCCTAACCCGCTTGGAATGGTACTATCAGAGAATGACCGTATCCGTACTTGGAGTGATTTACTGATGCTTTCTAACATATAGTACAATGTCGAATTGACACCCACTCGCATGCAACTACAAAGCATGTCTATGGGTCGCGACGAGAAGTTCAAGGAGTATGCTCAGAAATGGAGAGATTTAGCAGGCAGAGTTCAACCACCCTTGTCCAATAGGGAGTTGGTCGATATGTTCATGGGAACACTGACAGGCCCATTCTTCAATCATCTGATTGGAAATTCTTCATCTGGATTCACCGAGCTGATATTGACAGGCGAGCGTATTGAAGCTGGTATCAAGAGTGGGAAGATTCAGATAGAGTCATCTTCAAATGCTGCAAAGAGATCCTTTGGTGGTAAGAAAGAAGCTAATGCTGTGTATGGTCAGAAAAGCCGAGCCAAGACCGACCGCGCCAACTGTGGGGCCAGATCTCCAATCCTACATCAAGACAACCTCAGAGACAACGCGAACCGTAACGCGCCACGAAGACAGCTTTTAAGATCAACATGCCATTGTCGCAAGCCTTGCAACACATGTTGAACGCGAGTCGATAACCTCGAGGGATCCTCCTCAAAATGTCAACACTTCCTCTCCGAGATACAATCCTAATGCTAAGTGTGCTTACCATTCCAATAGCCTGTGACATAGTACCGATGATTGTTGGGCTCAAGAACAAGATTCAAGATATGATCAAGCTAAGATTGAGTTCGACCCTCCGCTGAGACCGAATGTGATCAACGCGCCTATGCCTAACCATGACAAGAGTTCTAATGTGTTGGTGATGATACTTATATTTTCAACATAGATGACTTGACCATCCCCCGATGATAAGAGGAACTTGTCAGTTTGTCAATCCAGATGCCCGAGGATTGTCGCTGGTGCCCGCCCGCACCGATGGTTGTGCTTGGTTGAGAAGACGTGTTCAAGGTATGATGAATAACCGTGAGATACTATTTCAAACCACCGTGCGTGTCGTGTGAAGATATGTCTAAGCTGAAGATCGAAGATATGAATGAAGCCACACCACCTGTGTGGGATACCTTGGGGCAGCCAAGTGGAAAATATGATTACATGGTGAAGTACACGTCCTCGATAGTTACAAGATTCCTATTGAAGATGTTAAGACGACCAGATGGGGTGACGATTTCCCAGAAGATTATGCCGATGTTAACACTATAAGGATTTCCTCTGCTGATCCTGTGCCCAGGGTGGCACCTCTCATTATCACTTCTCCAAGACCTGTTCCATATTCCTCTGACAAGGCTATCCCTTGGAATTATGGAGCTGATGTTTACTATCATGGCATCAAGCAAGACCCTCTGACTATTGAAGATCTTACTGCTGAAGTTTCTATTCCTGACATTGACAACATCACCGGATCCAAGAAGGTGACCGAACCAAGGGTATTCTCTCCATATCTCTCCTCCAAAGACATCGCGACTCCACTGCTTCCGCCTACTCAACCAATATCCCCACCTAGAGGAAAGAACCAAAGGACTCATCCTCGCTCCACCGTATACCAAAGGAAGTTACAAAGACACCTCCAAACAAGAAATGGAGGAAATTCAAGATTATCAAGAAGAGTGATTACAATGTTGTGGAACAATTGGGACAGATCATCCAAGATATCCATGCTTGCTCGCTTGTGCTCCGAGGCTCATGCTAACGCCTTGGTGAAATTTCTCAAGAATGCTCATGTGCCGCAAGACACTACCACCGATCAATTCGTTTGTATTGCTAGCCTGGCCGCCAACAACGGCCTAGGCTTCTCGATGTCGATTTGACTCGCCGAGAAGAACACAACAAAGCCTTGCACATCTCGCAAATGCAAGGGCACTACACTGCCTCATGTCTTGGTGGATACCGGCTCGCTGAATATCCTTCCAAGATCGCTTTTGATCGACTTGATGTCGAAGGGTTGGTTCGAGACCCGACATAATCGTGAGAGCTTTTGATGGTTCTAAGCGATGGCTTGGAGAGCTCACTCACCTGTTAAAGTCGGTTCCCGACTTTTGACTCCACTTTCTGTCATGGACATCCGTCCATTTATTCTTGCTTACTTGGACGCCTCGATACATGGGGCAAGGCCATACTCTACCTTGCATCGGCCAAAGTACCCGTGAAAGGGAAGGTTGTTACAGGTGTGGTGAAGAAGAGTACATGGTCACCATCTACATCATTCCGATACCTCGAGGTGGAGGGTGAATTCTTTGAGACTCCCGTCAAGCTTTTGAAACAATACCCGTAGTCATGCCCTGACTCTCCCTCCTCCCGAGATTACACGAGCCCGCCTAGGATGGCCTCACTGAAAGATGCTCAAGCCACTGTTGAACAAGGAGGTAGTGCTATTTGGGGACAGCTCCCGATCTTCCCTTCAACCGACAAGACCGGTTTAGGCTTCACCATCAAGGGTCAAGATGATACGCCGCGTGCGTGCCGCCAACTTCCTTTCCGATCGGCCGAGTGGCATCCATGCTATAGAAGACGACGAACGGCTTCAACATCGCAAGTGGATCTTCCCAACCTGCATCACGGGCTCAAGAATTGGAAGACCAAGACGCCATACCAATCTCCTTTAGTCGGGAGTAATTGCTCTTGTTTTGTTTTTCTTTTCGTATTTCTTTATGTTTTGAACAATAAAACTTTGAAAGCCTAGTGCCTTGCCCGGGGCATCATGGCTCGCTTGAGGGTGATTATCCGTCGTTATGTATTTTCATTCAATAAATCGCTGGACTTTGCATTCAATTGTGTTTTTCTTTCTTTACTTTATCACCCCTTCAAAAAGCTATGTGTTTCTTACACACACCCACGTGATACACTGCAGAATCACTCCGAATCTCGTTAATAACAGCTATGCTAGTGCTAAATATGACTTCGATAATCCGATCTACCAAGCCGAAGACGAAAGTGAGGAAGATTGTGAAGTGCCGGAGAACTTTCCGATGCTACAAGAAGAAGAGCGAGTTATATACCCACACGAAGAAAGTGTCGAGGTTGTGAATTTGGTACCGACGAAGACAAAAAGAGATCAAGATAGGAACGGGTCTTGAGAACGGTGTTAAAGAAAGGTTGGTTCAGATGCTACGAGACTATATTGAGGTTTTTGCTTGGTCATACGAAGACATGCCGGTTTAGACATTGATATTGTGGTACACCGATTGCCGACAAAAGAGGGTTTTCTCCCAAGAAATGTAAGGTTCGTCAGATGCGCCCCGAGATGTCGAAAAGATCAAAGTCGAAGTTATGAAGCGCCAATGCGTGTTTTTAGTCATATTTACCCACGGTGGGTTGCTAATGTGGTGCCTGTGCCCAAGAAGGATGGTAAAGTACGAATGTGTGGATTACGTAGATCTGAATAAAGCAAGTCCGAAAGATGATTTCCCACTTCCTCATATTGATGTTCGTTGACAACACCGCCAAGATAAGGTTTTCTCCTTCATGGATGGTTTCTCCTACAATCGATCAAAATGGCTCCTCAAGACATGGAGAAGACTACTTGCTACGGGGCACTGCTACAAGGTTATGCCATTCGGATCGAAGAATGCAGCGCCACTTATCGCCTTATGGTGACATTGTTTCATGACATGATTCATCACGAGATAGGTCTACGCCGACGACATGATAGCTCGATCACGATCAAGAAGAACATCTTGATCATTTGCGTAAACTATTTGATGATTGAAGAAGTATAGATCGAGACTTAATCCCAACAAGTGCACCTTTGGAGTCGATCCGAAAACTCCGGGTTTGTTGTGGAAAAGGTATCAAGTCGATCCCGCCAAGGTTAAAGCTATTCAAGAAATGCCACCATAGAAGGAAGTCGAGGTTTCGGGCCGATTAAACTACATTGCCGATTCATTGCACACCGATCGCCACTGAGCCAATCTTCAAGTTACTTAAGAAAGATCAAGTGGTAGAATGGAACGATTGTCGATCGCTTTGACAAAATCAAGGAGTACCTGTAATCCTCCTATATCGATGTCAAGGAAGACCTCTCATTATGTACTTGATGCTAGAGAACTCAATGGGTGTGTGTTAGGGCAACATGACGAGTCCGTCGAAAAGAGCATGCAATATACTACCTTAGCAAAAGTTTACCGATGTGAAACAAGATACTCACTTGAGAAAACTTGCAACGCTTTTTGGGTCACCGATTAAGGCAAGATATGTTGACTCACACTACCTTATTGATTTCTAAGATGGATCCGATAAAATACATCTTTGAGAAACCAGCTCTCTCCTAAGAATAGCAAGATGGCAAATGATCTTGACCGAATATGACATCCAAGACACTTCTCGAAAGCGATCAAAGGAAGTGTGGTAGCCGATCATTTGGCTCATCAAGTCAGATGACTATCGCCTATGCGCTCAATTTCCGATGAGGATGTTCTACTAGTTACAGATTGTGAAGAACTGTGCCTGCACGAAGGACCCGAACCAGATCCCGATGGACTATGGTCTTGATGGAGCCTCAAACGACTTGGCAATGGCATTGGCGCCATCATTACATCCCCACAAGTGACATACTTTCACCGCCAGATTATGTTTCATTTGCACCAACAACATGGCCGAGTACGAAGCGTGCATCATGGGTCTTAAAGTCGCTATTGACTTAAGAATCAAGTTCTTACAAGTGTATGGAGACTCACTTTAGTGATCAACATTAAGGCGAGTGGATAAGCATCCGAATCTCATTCCATATCGAGAGCATGTTCCAGTTTGATTCCCTACTTTGAAGAGATCACTTTCAATCATATTCCACAAGAAGAGAATCACCGACGCATTAGCTACTATGTCGCCTATGTTCAAGGTCGATGGGACAATGAGGCTCCCTGATCATCATTGAGAAGTTCGACGAACCAAGATATTGTTGTGAGCTTGACGCTAAGAGAAACCTTGGTACTATGACGGAAGAGGTATCTTGAGACTCGTGAATATCCCGCAGGGCATCTCAATGATAAGAAATTCATGAGAAGATTCGATCCAAATTCTTTCTCAAAGAACGACATCTTAGACAAGCGCAACCACGACTTGTGCTTACTCTACTGTAGACCGAAAACAGAATGCGTATCATGGAAGAGTTACAAAGGCGCATTTGGTACCCACTCCAAGGACACACCATGGCTAAGAAGATTTTGAGAACAGTTACTATTGGTCCACCATGGAAGTCGATTGTCACCGCTATGCTCGATCTTGTCACAAGTGCCGACGACGCGACAAAGTACACGCACTCAGACCTCTGAATGTTTTAACTTCTCCTTGGCCTTTTGCAATGTGGGGCGTTGACATGATTGGGGAAATCAAGCCCACTGCTTCCAATGGACATCGTTTCATCCTTGTGGCAATTGATTACTTTACCAAGTGGGTAGAAGCAGCCTCGTATGCATCTGTTACCAAGAATGTTGTGGCTTGATTCATCAAACATAATCTTATCTGTCGGTATGGCACTCCCGAAAGAATTATCACAGATAACGGTTCCAATCTCAACAGCAAGATGATCATCGAACTCTGCACGCAGTTCAAGATCAAGCATCATAATTCTTCTCCATATCGGCCTAAAATGAATGGCGCAGTGGAAGCCGCCAACAAAAACATTAAGAAGATTATACAGAAGATGACTGTGACTTACAAAGATTGGCACGAGATGTTACCATTTGCTCTTCATGGTTATCGCACTTCAGCACGAACATCAACAGGGCAACCCCTTCTCTTGTATACTGTATGGAAGCCGCCTTACCTATCGAGGTTCGATACCTCAACCGAGTCCTCCAGAGGCGAGTTAGGCGAAGACGATTGGGTCCGCTCGCCTTGACCGATTAACTTGATTGATGAGAACGATCGGCCCATCCGCTATGGATGATTTATCGAAACGAATGATCAAAGCATTTAACAAGAAGGTCAAGCACCAAGTCTACCAAGTCGGTGATCTAGTAGTCAAGCGATCATTCTTCCACAAGGTGATCCTGTGGGCAAATGGACTCCCACCCACGAGGGACCGTTTGTAGTCAAGATGATTTTCCCGGAGCTATGATACTTAGCACCATGGATGGTGAAGACTTCCCACACCCCGTGAACGCAGACATAGTCAAAAATACTACGCATGAAGAGACCCGCTAGGTCGACCGACCTAGGCAAAAATAAGGGCATCCCGCGAACCAAAAGGGTTCGGCAAAAGTTAAGGATATATACAAAAAATGTACACCCTGCAAGTCGAAAACCCGAAAAGGCGGCTTGGGCAAAAAGGGTATCCTAGAGAAAAACCCGAAAGGGCGGTCTAGGCAAAATTTAGGGATTTAAGCGCACGACTATGTCTCTTCCAGACACCGCCTGCACACTATCAAGATTCAAATGGCGAAGATCAATTCACTCACTTTCTACTACAATGAGATAGTTGAAATATATGAGTACTAGCATAGTTTAACTTGTGTACAAAACTACTTGGCCATACGCCACATTTCAAATAAATACAAGTTCTTTCTCTTTACAATTTTCACTGTTGTCGTTTGCAATAAGTCCAACGTTTGCCTTGAATGATTATACGCATTTGACAATAGGAATCTAACCGCAAACATACGAAAAGTGAACATGCAAAAGTACTTACTACAGGCTCCAGGAGTTGGGATGACGACGAAAGTCACCAACACAGTTCCCCACAGAGCATGATCCCCACAAAGGTGTCACTCACAACACACCTTCCCCAGCGGAATATACGTTAAGTCCCCGAGCAGTAATTCCACTCAACCGAGCAATGTTACATCAGTCTCCAAGCAGTAACACCTCATCCCCAGTCAAGGTATTCATCCCCAGCAGATATTTCTCAATCCTCCCCCTTCTCCCCAACAGCGGTATCCAGACACAAGACTTGGTCAGATAGTGCATCGGAGGAAACATACACCTTTTATTCCCACCAGATTACAACGGCTCCAGACTCTTCTAACCCGGTCTCTCAAGAACCATCAAATATTCTCCACGAGATCTACACTCGAATCCCCATAGATCGCCTCCCGACTCTCCTCATAGGTCTATGAGATCTCCAACAACGAGTTTCTCAATCTCTACCTTCCTCAACAATATCTAGGCCCAAGACTTGGTCAGATAGTGCATCGGAGGAATCCAGGATATCTTTCTTCTCCTTCAAAAGCGGGGTTCTCACCTACACAATTCCCCAAGCAGAAGTCAGAAATCTTCAAACAGAACATCCGCATCTTCTTCAAGATGGATATGTTTTGAAATATCACAACATCAACATTCATACATTACTCATAAAGTCATAATTTATGCATATGTCATTCATATACACTGTCATGCATCATACTTCACATAAGACTAACGAATATTCTATCAAAGTTTCTCTTGTTTTCTCCAAAACAGGTAACAGTCACTTCTGACACAAACAGGTCCAGGATTAAGCCCCGAATCGACGGGAAAACTATCTGAAAGACCGCCCTTGGTTGTCCTCCGACGACTGGTCTAGGATTAAGCCCCGAGTCGACGGGAAAACTATCCGAAAGACCGCCTCTGGTTATCCTCCAATAACAGGCAATGGATCAACACCCGATGCACAACAGGGAAGCTATCCGCATTCTTGCCAACTACAACCCCCCTCAGAGTAATCGGCACGAAGATTTATTATCAACAGCAACTACAGAGTCTAGCGTACGACTCAGTTGCCTTGGATGGCATCTTAAGCTCATCTCCGACTACTTGTCAACAGTGCTTCGCTTTCAGAATGCTGTATATATGGTTAAAAATCAATGCGGACCAATAACTTCATTCAGAGTGAACACGAAGTCTAACGTACGACTCCCTTCGGATGGCATCTTAAGCCCATCTCCATACTCTTTCTAGAAACATCTACAGAGCCTAGCGTACGGCTCACTTTCCAGCGCTCCTCCTATCAATAATCCCGAGCCTGGCGTACGGCTCACTCCCCAGCATTGACCTTTCCAGATGGCATCTTAAGCCCATCCCCGCCGCCTCCTATCAATAATCTCGAGTCTAGCGACGACTCATTCACCAGCTTCTCCAAACGGCATCCGAAGCCCGTTCCGCATCATCACCAACCGCGTGCAAATTTTCGTGTGTATTGAGTGTTCAATCATCTTCTACCTTCGGTCACGAAGACAAGCATGTCAATCTAACCTTCCAGTACAAGACGATTGAACAGGGGCAGCTGTCATACCCCAAAATTTGCCCTCCATCTATTCAAGAGATTTCATACACCCCTACTCAAGGATTCCTCAAGAGTTGATCAAACAAACTCTCTCCTAGACAATCAACCCAAACTAGGGTTTGGTATCTCTCAAGTCAAGATGGATTTCCAACATCTCCAATGATCCCCATGTCTCCTCATATGCTTCAAAGATTCTCCATGTCAAGTTTCAAGCTTCACAAGTCAAGTTTCCTCAGGCAATTGCTCAGATGGTTGAAAATCGGGTGTATTGGACAAAAAGTCAACTGTGGTCAACATACAGTCAAAACTTCTGATTTTTGGTCAACATCCTCATTTTGAAGTTACATTCATCATTTGATCAAGGGTTGATCATGATTCATCAAGAAAACTCAAGATTTGCTCAAATGTCAAACTTTCTAAATTAGGGTTTCTAGGTGAAAAGTCAACTGAACTTTGACTGATCATAACTTTCTCATACTTTCTTAGAAATTTTCCCAACAAAGCTAATTTTGAAGGAAATTCAATTCTCTACAACTTCATGTCTCACAAGAATGTCCAAAAAATGCTTCATTTGAGAGGTATAGCTCAAAACATTACAGGTCATTTTCAAAGTCAACAAAAAGTCAACTTTTTGTTTTGAAGATATATTGAGCATGATAACTCCAATTGAGATGAAACCAAAGAAATTGTTTAGAGGACTCTTAGAGATTTCCAAAAAGTCCAAGAACACTCAAAAATGTGGAAAATTGAGCAAGATGCACCATTCAGAAGTTGGGCAATTTTGGACAATTGCACAAAAGGACATTTTGGTCAAAATGCAAAATTTTCAAAATGGGCCTATAATCTTTTGATCCAAACTTGTTCATGACATGATTTTTGACCCATAAATGCTTGACATTGGTGATTTTCTATTTTCGTGATTTATATTTGAATTTTATAACATTTAATTCAAAAATAAATTATGTAAAATATGAAAATTAAGTTTCTTTTTCAAATAAGTTGGATTTATATCTTTCTTAATGACCAAGAAAGCCCACCACTCTTGCCAAATCGTGATAGCTTGCATATGGAAAGAAGAAATTAAGATTTTAAAGAAAATTGATTTTATTTATTGGAAAATATTTGCACATTCAATTTCCAATCTTTTTTCTTTGTTTTTTTTCTTCCAAAACCTCCTATAAATATCAAGCAATACACACAAGCCTAAGGACGAAACCCTAGCTCAAGCATAACCCTTACTCTTGCAAATTTTTTCAAGAATCCAAGAAATTCGAATTTCAAATTGCAGCCATTCTCAGCCACTTCCAGCCATCCAAATGCACTCAGGGGGTAAGTATGAGTAAGAATACATCATTGGTATTGATCAAAGCAAGCTGAATCGAGCCCTGTACATGCATACATATTCCAAATTTTCTTGATTTTGCATTTTACTAACCTGCGTATTTTAATCAATTCTAATGCTTCTAACGTGTTCATGAGGTTCTATGTAGTGGATCTGGGCAATCGTTCATAAGTTTGAACGTCAGAATCATGTATAGCCATTGTTAGGGTTAGAAACTTGAGAAGCTTCGAACCGGCTTATACAGGCCGATTCAGTCGAAACCGATGCTTCCATTGAATCCGGAATGGTCGAAATAGGTGGACAGGACCCTTCTTTTGCTTTGAAATTTCGTGTTTTGCAGGTTTGAAAATCGTGGCTACCGGAGAAGACGACCGGAGCCCTAGCTCCGGCGCTGACTCAGGCGAAGACCCCGGCGTGGCTTGCGTGGCGCGATGGCACGTTCTGATTCGCTCTCCCAGTCAACATGGACCCCACGCGTAGCTGACTGTGTTTCAAACTCACCCCTGACGCGTCATCACTCAAAAGCTTTGGGTTTTGTCTGTTCCAACACGATGTGCAAGCTGGCGTGGTGGTTAAGTCGTTCCCTGTTGCCAGATACTCTCAAGGGTCACGAGTTCGATTCCTATCAGGGCTGGTTTTGTTTTCCTTTTTTACAAACTGCATATTTGCATATTTTCTAATTTCTAATATTTTTGCATTATATTTTAATTTCCTTTCATATTTTATTTCTGCATTAAAAAATTACCAAAATATTTTATTCTTTTTGCATTATTTTCATAAAATGCTTATTTAATTTAATAAATTAAAAAATATCTTTTTGCATGCATATTTATTTTTATTTGTAATTTTGCATTTAAATCATTGTAAATTCATTTTAATTACTAAAATGCATCTAAAAAATCCCAAAAAAATTATTTTAATATATTTATCTTATTTCCAGCATACATTAATTTTATCATATTAAAAATTGCATTTTTTCTAACACTTTCTCTGATTTCAATTTTATCATATTTTCCGATTTTCCGTTTGTTTCACAGGTTAATCCGATTCAGACGATTCTTCCGTTTTTATTTTTATTTTTCAATAATGTAATTGCATATGGGTTGTAATAGCTTTAATTAGGATTTTATTTTCCGCATTTTAAATTATGTAACTGCCCCAAAGTCATGTAATAGCGTAGGTTTTACTTTCCGCACCTTTACATTTCCGCTTTTACATTCTGCATTTTACTTTCCGCACCCTTATCAATTGCTAGTAAATTAGGCATGTATGGCAAGATAATAATGAACATAGCCCACTAACTTTCAAGATAAAATAACTGAAAACAACACACTTCTTTCACACACGCACCCCTTAGGGTAATTCGCTCTCGTTGCCTTACGAATTCAAAAACGGTCATGTCCCTCGAACGTAGAGGTATTCTAGCACCGTTGCCTTCCAAATAAATCATCATAGTCCCTTCGATACAAAGATCATAGACCCACGATGTCGCCTCCGAATACATGATCTTGACCCTCGATTGTCGCCTACGAAAAATGATGATAGTCCCTTCGAATGTGCTAGGATACTTCCTACAAGTTGCTTTCTATGACCATCCGATGTCCCTTCGAATGTCCCGCTTACATCCTACGAATGGAGCTACCTACTAACTAATGGTATGGCTAGCGCTATTCTAAAGGAACGTAGAAGTACGAAAATGACCAAATTCTGAGTGGGTAATAAGTCTCCTAGTTGCTCGCTCTACCAAATGCTTTTCACACCACACACTCCTTTCAAAGTTCAAATTTCTTTTCAAAACAAACATTTCCGAACACTTTGTATACACTCCTACATGAGTCATTACAAAGTCAAAGCGAAATGCCTTTTTCAAAACATCTTTGTCAAACACACAGAAAGCAATATTAAAAAGTTATCTAAGAGCAACTAAGAGCCCGTAGAATAAACTGCTGATGGAAAGGGGTGCTAATACCTTCCCTTTTCATAACCTTCTCCGTACTCAGAATCTAACGAAGGTCTTTTTCTGTACTTTTACCTTCCCTTAATTGGATAAAAATAAAAGTCGGTGGCGACTCTTGCTATCCGCACATTTGGATACAAAAATCCTACAAAGTCAGTTCACCGTGTTACACCTGCATACAAAGATAATAACCAGACAAGACAGTATAACACCAAGAGCCAGAAATCTCCAAGTTGAGGTAAGGGTCCTAATCCTAAGTCCAAAGAACAAACTCCGAGCACAAGGTTAGTAACCAAGTCCAATTAAAAGTTTTTATGTATAAGTTGAATTATCAGGTTTTTTGGAAAAGGAAAACAATACTCAAGTGAGCAAATTCAAAATGAAAATAAAATAAAATGCTCAAGTGAGCAAAGGAAAAATGACATAGAAAATAAATGCTCAAGTGAGCAAAGAAAAAATGGCATGAAATATAAATGCTAAAAATAAAGTGCATAAAAATAAAAAGCATAAAAGTAAATGCGGAAAGTAAAGAGCGGAAAATAAAAAGCAATTAATAAAGGTTAGCAAGATGACCATCTTGAAACTTATCAAGTATATCATCGAATTGTTAGTAATTAGTCGTCAGCAAGGTGACCATCTTGAAGCTTGTGCATGAAGACTTTCCAGAAGCTTGATAGAATCAACGCGACCACACGACAAGTTTCAATTGCTTTTTGTCAAGTATATCACCGGTTTTAGAATTATCTCATCACTTGATCAAATATGATTGAGAATTTCAAGTGGACAAGGTCAGTGAAAACTTTCCATAAGCTTGATTAGAAATCAACGCGACCATATGACAAGCGCCACAGTTGTTGAACCAAGATCAAAGCTCAAGTCATCTTTAATGTTTGAACATTAAAGTCCATGCCGCCAATTAATCACTTTCTCTAAATCGGGACAAATGAAAAAACAAGATGGAGAAGAAGAAATAATTTCCAAATTTATTTTGCATCCGATGAATTTATTCGGTCTAACTTCGTCAAAATCAATCAACTTTCTTGGTGGATTTGGTCAAGAGACCTATCAACACCCAAATTCCATTAATGTTGAGGAAATTTGTGACTCCGAAATAAATTCAAAAAGTCAGCAAAATAAAATGAAAATCAAATCAAATAAAAAAGGTTTAAAAGTAATTTTGAATTAGGTTATTTAATTGGACTTTGTTGACGAAATACATAAATAGTATTTTTTCATCAAAATAAAATTTCAAGAAAATTATCTAAAGTCAAACAGAGGTCAACAAGTGTTGACAAAAAAATTTTAGAAAATTTTAAAGTCAGAAAATATTTTTAGAAAATAAAATAAAAGGTGAACTAAAACAAACAAATGGCAAAAAATAGTAAGGTCAGAAATAAAAATAAAATGAGGTCACCAATATTTGTCAAATGACCATTGGATCCTTCCATAATTTTTCCTGAAATTTAAAATGTCAAAAAGTATTTTAAAACAATTAAAAACATCAAATAAAAGAAAAAAATCATAAAAAATACCAAATTTGAAAATAAAAGTATGAAAAAATAAAAATCAGAAAAAGAATATTTGAAAATATTTTTGTGATTTTTTTCATAATTTTTTAGTCAAAATGGATTTTATATGATTTTTTGAAGTTTAAAACATTTATATAATTTTTGGCAGCGATTTTCTGGCTATCAAAGCTTGAGGAAATGAGTGGAATGTGTCCCTTATTTATAGGAGAAATGAATGGTATCAAAAGGGAGGATGAATGATGCAATTTGGAGCGAACTCGTGCACACCCGTGTTCATGAAAAAAGTGTGACTTCGTGTGCATCAAAACTCAAATCATTCCTTGTGTTTTGATGTTCTAATTAATCTTGGGAAGTTCCTAATCACAATTAGTCACGAAATCAAGGCTTAACTTGGCTTAAAAATGATTGGTAGCGCAAAATACACAAACTGATGGTGTGCTTGAAACAGATTTTACACAAACATTGAACTGAGGCCAAATCAAATTCCCTTGTGAATTTTCTAGTTTTCCTTGAGCCAAATGAAGTATTCAAAGAGTATAACACAATGCAAAAATAATCAAATCCAATGGATGCTTGAGTTGAGAGATATAGCCTTTAGGATTCTTGAAAAAACACTTATTTTCAGGCTAGGCCTTGGTCAAGCATGCCACACTTTCTAAAAATGACCTATAATGTTTTCTCTTCAAACTTGCTTTTCTACTCAAAATTTGCTCTTGACTTTCAAAGATGATATGAATTATACCTCTCAAAGAACGTTTGGCAAAAATAATCATCCA
This sequence comes from Vicia sativa, assembly GCA_021764765.1. Classification (NCBI taxonomy): domain Eukaryota; kingdom Viridiplantae; phylum Streptophyta; class Magnoliopsida; order Fabales; family Fabaceae; genus Vicia; species Vicia sativa. Next base: position 295,663,069 of record CM038792.1, read on the forward strand.
AAAATTGAGAAATTTATGGCCTTGTGAAGTTGAGGGAAATTTGTGAAATGACCTATAATCTTTTGATTTCTCTCAGCAACTTCCAAACACTTTCAATCTTCAAAACTTATATGGAGATAAAGTTCACATCCTCAATATTTTGTGCAAAAAGAATGATCTCAAGGTGATAAATGATGATCAAGATATGATATCTTGAAGTTGATTGACCAAAAATTAAGAAATTCATCAAAGACTTGTAATCTTTTAACCTCATAGGCAAATTTCCAAGCATTTTCTTTTCCTACCAATTGAACTAAGTTGTATTAGACATCCTTAGGTTCATTGTGAAAGAAGAATGAGTTCAAGGAGATAAGGTATGACCAAGTTATGATCCTTTGGAGTCATACAAGATAGATGAAGCATCAATATAGAGAGTTAGCAATCATAGACCTCCAAAACAATCTTCTCATTAACAAAAATCCTTAAATCAAAGAATTTTCATATTATAAGTCCTCTTAAGAATCCAATTACTTTGAAATCATTCACAAACTTCATACAAACACCAAGATATGGTCCTCAGAAGTCCAAAACCCTAATTTCATGGTAGATGGCCATAGAATAGAGAATTCTTCAAATTTGATGATCTCTTTCAAACATGAAACATATACTCAAGAAGACATGCCATGGTATATGATAATATAAGTATTCAATGAGAAACAATGCTTTCAAAAATCTTTGAGAATTGAGATGAGAAGGCATGGAAATAAACACATGAACCTATGGATCCTTGAATAAGAAACTTGTGCGCCATTCACCTATAACATTTGGAGATCAAAGTGTAAACATATCATTTTTGTCCAATATCAATCATCACACACAAGAAATAAACACATTCACAAGGTGCTTGGTGATCTTATAAGGGGAAAACTCAAAGATAGGGAAAAGAGGGAGACACCCAATGTGATGGTATGAAGTTTTTTTGAGAATCTAAGGGGGGAAAATTAGGGTACAACAATTAGGGTTATCCATGTAAGTGAACCACCCGGGTTGTGGGATGATCACTGATTTGTACCTCGAAGCCCGTAGGCAAGAGGATTATTTTACTCACTTAGAAGCTGTGAAGCAATGAGTTGAGTTATGTTCTTGGAAGAAGCTGCTGTGAAGCAATTCCAAGTATATGTGTCAAAAACGTTTGTCTATTTTTGTTATTTGAAGAGGTGTTCTTCAAATAGGTTGTTATTGTTGCAGAGGTTGGCAACTGTTAGGTATCACTAGGGAGTGAGCAGAGGTTCTCTTATCTTAGATGGTCTCTAAGATAAAGATTTCATTAGGTAGTGATTAGGTAAATCAGAGGTTTTTTATCTGTAAACTAGAGGTTGTTTACATAAAATAATACTACTGATAGTGGAGTCTTCTTCTTGGCATGGTAGTCCCCATATGTAGGTTGGTTTGAACCGAACTGGGTTAACAATTCTGATGTGTTCTTTATGTTTCATGCACTTGTGTTTTATTACTCTACCTTGTCTGTTTTGTTTAATGTCAGATCAGATGTCTCAAGATCTTTATAGGACATCTGAGTCTGATGTACCATAATTTCAATTGGTATCAAAGTAGGGATCATGTCTATTTCTGGATGAGATCCTAGGGAGGATACTTTCTGGTTGTGTAAAATGTAGAAGGTTTTTAGTGGAGAATTGTTTGAACAAGGATGGTTCATATTGTATGGTCCCTTGAAGTGGATGATGGACATATTTGTCGAAGACTAGTGTGCATTAAAGACCAACCTGACCAGAATTATTGTACCTTCTTGATAAAAGAAGATGATGAAGCTGAACAAGATGAGTTTAAAGTCAAAGGCTTCATGCGGGAGTGGAGTTCTTGGATTATTTTAAGGATTAATGTTCATCTATTATTGAGCAAGAGAGAAAAACTGTCAAAACCTCATGCAGGAGTGAAGTTATTGATAAGGTAACTCTTAATCTTATGTGTGTTCTGGTTATGGTATTGGTGATATATAGTCTATAGCTTGGTGAGAAGCTATTGTATGTTAGGTTGATTTATTTTCAACCCTAAGCTTCCATGTTGATGCTTAAATTGGAGAGTAAGCATTATGTGTACATTCTGTTGAAGTATTGTTATATTGTGCTGCATGACATTTGTTGTAACCCTTAAAGTACAAGAAGAATTCTAGGGTTACTATTTTCTCAACGGAATATTTGGCAGATAATTTTTTTAACTATATTAAAAGTGTCAAATATACTTGAGATCTTTCTCAAGTCCACTCATAAAGACATTTATCAATGAAGTTAATGACAATTAATTGATCAATATTCCTCATGAAAATCTGTATATTGTTTCCAAGGCCTTGAAAATTATCAAGGATAATGTGTTCCAAAAAGATGGAACTGATGTTTTATGGGATGATAGAACATTACTTCAGCAGGTATGCAGCAGCCAGTTGAACATTTATGTTTGGAACCTACTCCTGATTTGGAAGAGGAGACATCTACTTTGTATTAGTTGATCAGGACACGATCAACAAGTTATCTACTCCAGATGTCAGTTTATTTCTAACCAAAGCTTATTAGAGTATAAAAGTTAAGCTCAATGTACTTAAAAGGACTCATAAAGGTACCTTATACAGTCCCTTTATGTGAAAACAAGATGAACTTGTATCTGGAAGATCCTTTTGATCAAAGGAAACAAAATTATGGAATTTCGTTCATGACCATAGAACAAATTTTGTTTGGAGTAAAATACTGTGTCCAATCACAGTAATTAATTGTCATGAGTGTTGACTTCCCTAAATATTAGACATGTTGTAGTAAGATACTATCTTGGATGGGTATTGTCTTGAAGAATCAAGGGAGACATATTTCTTTGAAAAATATGCATATTTGTGTGACATGCCTAAGTAAGTTTGTTCTAGAAACCTAGTAGAGGGAATCTCCTCTGTAGGTACAGACTATGGCATCCATAATCTCAAAGTCAGAATGAAAGTCTGAAGAAAATCTTATTGAGATGTGGCTCATGGTATCCCTTGATTATTTTGATTATCTGATCCTGGAGATTGATCATTTGCTATTAGTTGTGCTTCCTATGTTCCCCCTCCCCCACAAATGTTGAATGAGTTAGTATAGATGTTACCCTCAGAACCGTACTAAAGTGGATGATGTCGTATCTGATGTTGGAACATCATCTCAGTGTCTTCAGCCATGAAAATATGTATTGTTTCTTGGAAGTAAGTGCAAGTGTGAAGAAGTAATTAGTGATGATCATCTAGTGTGAGTAGATAATTCTAACTAACAAACGGGTAGGTACTTTGATGGGATACTAAGTACTTATTAGTATCTAGCTTAAATGCCAAATGCATGTCAATATTGAGTTCATTTTTAATCTTCACAAGTTTAGAGTCTATGGCAACATTATCTAGTGATTATATGAACAGTTGATTCAATGTAAAGAGATGCATATAGAAATTGACAAATATCTTGATGGGAGCTGGATATTTGTGTGATGGATGTGTGGAAATTCATAATCAAAAGTAATGAAGTATGTGATGTAAAGAAAAGAACGTCTTACATGAAGATGTAACATGACAACTGTTAAAGACACCAGATATTGAGAGAAGGCAGATAAGGTCCAGAATTATCTTTTGAAGACGTATCTTTGATCGTATGCATGGTTAATAATGTGGTTTCTTCTATAACAAGTTACAGAGTGTGGCAATCTGAATCTTGTGTAGCAAGTAAGCTAAGGATTCTTATTTTGGAAACTGTGGCAATTCCAAATCCAGAGTGCTTCTAGAATTGTGAGGACCAAAATAAAATATGTCCTTATTTTATGATAATGGGGGTTTTGTTGAAGGGCATGGATGGAAATAAATCCCTTGGATGGTGATTTCAGAACCAAAGCTGGTAGGTTATGTAGTAAAGTTGTTGATGTCCCAAATGATGTTGTAATATCACTGTTGATGATAGTCTGTGGAAGAGACTTGGGACTATGAATCCTGATATTCTATCACCTCATTCAGAAGTGGAATTTCTATCTATGGTTTAGAATAAGAATATTCTAACTTTTTTTAGAGTAGTATGCTAAGTCAATGCATAATTACTATTCTGGAATTAATCAGAACGGTTGTGAAGGGGAATTGAGATCAGCAAAGACACTTTACTTCTGCTTCTAACCATATGGAAATTCTTTTAAAGACTAATCTTTTCAAGCCAGAAGAATAATGTCGAACAAGAAGTCAGGACATATCTCAAGACATGTTTTATTCTTAAAGACCAGCAGGGGTAGTTCTTAAACTTTTCATCTAAGACGTGTATTGATGGTGTGTATCACGTGTTCTGACTTGGTGCATGTTTTGGAAACTTCCAGTTCCAGAATAAATAGGTTATATTAAAGGCATTCATTTCTTTCATCCGGAGCATAAATTCACCTGATGCAGCTCTTGTTGAAGTAGTGTTTCTTGACTAAGACAATTGTTACAATCTAGGTACGTAATTTTAGTTGCCCAGGTATTTAGAGTGTCTCTTTATTTCTTTTTCTTTCCTTCACTCTTTGTTTTGTCTTTATTTCTTTTGCTCTCATGCCCTTCGTTCGGATATGGGTTCGTTTAGAGTCTGTGAAGGTTATGTTTGTCAACTTGTGGGAAACATAGGGAAAAGGGTAGTGTTCAGACGTTGTTAAGTCTGAGGTCAATCTTTGCAGCTGTGTTTGCAAAGATGTTAAATAGGATGTCCTATTCTGAGTTTATTGGTTCTTACATTTTCTGCAAGTATTTTTGTTTTGTGTCTTGTTTTTGAGTTATGAACACAAATTGTGTCTTGTGTTCTAAGTTATCCAATATATAGGTTTGGTTCTTGAAATTCCTGGCAGCAGATACTTGATGTCACAGAGAATGTTATGACACGATGTCGACCGTGTTAGCAATTCACCAATAAATCTGACGATAAATAACACAATAAGTTGTTTACCCAGTTCGGTTCAACAAACCTACATCTGGGGGCTACCAAGCCAGGGAGAAAGTTCACTATTAGCAGTATCAATTCGAAGACCCTACAGCCAACACACCAGTTGACAGCCTTCTCACTTAATCACTACCCAATGACCCTTTTACCTAAGTCCTACTTAGATATGAGTTCCTACTCACTCCCCCTCAATCACAGCAGTGATATCAACTTATTGACTAATTGAATTGTGAAGACACACTTCAATAAAATATCTTGATCTTGCTTCAAAGCTTCAATCAAGAGACAAACACTCGTGCTTTAAAGCTTTGAGTGATAAACTACCCTTACAGCAAATCCTAGTCCAATGCACTTATCAATTGATAGTTGCTTGGCTCACAAGAGAAACTAGAATTACACAATTACAACTGTACAAATCCTAACGATACACAAACACAAGTTGCTATCTCTTCAATACATTCAAAGGCGCACGGTTGTAAGGGTTCTTTTCCTTTTATAGAAGCGATCACGAAACTTGGTTTTGGGCTTCCATAAAGATAGCTAGGGTTCACTTAATTTACTCCTAAAACATGGTCTTTTCAACAACCAATTTAGGTTTAATTAAGTTTAACCTAGCAACCACGTGAGCATGCTTTCTAATAACGAAAAACAATATTTAGCAGCTCAACAAACTTCCGAAAATCTAGAACAAGCAGTTCTGCGAGCAGAATGTCTGCGAATGTCATAACATACATTATGACATCGATCTGTTTAAATTTCACCTGACTTTAGCTTCGGTTACGGCTGTCTTTTAACATCCTTAGCGGTAGGATTTATCTTCAATCTCGAATGTCATGACATCCATCATGACATTGCTAAAGCCTAGTTTTACCAAACATAATGCCAACTTAAAAACACTAACAAACTCCCCCTTTGGCACATTTTGGCTAAAACTACCTAACACATCAGAGAACCTATGCAGCAGAAGACAATAAACGAGTTCTAAGTTTTCCTAAGCTTTCCTAAGCTTCAAGTAACTAGAACTTAGAGAAGATAAATTCTACCCATACAAAAATCCCACAATTCCCACAATTTCCCCATATACAAAATTTTAAACAGGCATACAATTTCCCAAAGTCCCAAGTCCCATACTACTGTCAACACAGTAGTTCTTCTCCCCCTTTTTAGCCATAAAGGGCCAAAGGAAACAATACTAGTTCCCCAAACTTTTAATCAAACAGTACCAGAAACAATTATACCAGCATAAAATTAAGTACCAGCATGGTTTTCAGAGGAGCACATCTGTCAATACAATGATTACAATCATCCAAAATGAAACTAAAAAAATAATACAGAGCAGAAAACAATTGACAGAAAATTGACAAAACAAAATGGAAGCAACACAGCAACTTAATTAGTTGCTCTCCTCTGCTGAAGAGATATCTTCGTTGTCAGCAGCATCAGCATCATCAGCCTTATCAGAAGCTTGATCAGACTTTGCAGGTTCAGGAGCTTTCCTTTTCTTGGCCATTGGTGTCCTTTTGCATTTTGAACAGCCAGCAAATTTAGCTCGATACTTCTTTGAAGAAGTTCGATTCTGTTATTTCATCTTGAGAACCAAAATACCACCCTTTGCTTTGGAAATCGAGAAGAATCGGGGTCCAAATGAGTTGCTGGGCGTGATCATCGATGTCATGACATTCTTTGTGACATCTGGACCATCTCTAAACTAGGGCTAGCGGTCTTTGATTAAGGGGAGAAATTCCGAGGAGCAGTGATGTTCGTCTAGGATTCTGGTGACTATCCTAGCAATGGCTTCTTCTACATACTTGGTACCTTCCCTATTTCTTATCTCAGGGGGAACAGATGAGGATGAGGCAGAAGTCTTACCAATAGATGCTGATGAACCTTGATCATTCCGCATGCGATTACGAGTCGGTTGCCATTGAGCGAGGAGACCTTCGGGTTCAACATTCATGGCTTCAGTGAATGCCCTAATCTCAGCCATGGTGGGAGATGAACAGTCAGAGTCTTGGGAAGAAGAGGATGAGGACGACATATTTCTCTGGGATATATTGAGGAACTGACAAAGAACTTGAAAGTATCTTGTGGGTGGAGAGGAAATGATACTTTCAATAAGAGAGGCTATTATATGGAGGAGTCTCTTGATATTCTTGAAACCTTTAAGAATAAGAAGTAAATAAAGAGATGACCCATTCAACTTTATTTGAAATACACGGTTTCTTCTCCTCTTTGTAAGCAATTTTAATTGCTACAATTCCTCATATTGACAAATGCCCAGTTTGCTCCTTAAATTCTCAAATTGACTAGCATCAAGAGCTTTAGTAAATATGTCAGCCAGTTGAAGTTCAGTGACTACATGGTCGGTTTAATCACTTTCTCCTCCACAAGGTCTCTGATGAAGTGATGTCTTATGTCAATGTGCTTAGTCCTACTGTGTTGTATAGGATTCTTTGAAATATTAATAGCACTTAGATTGTCACAGTACAATGTCGTGACATCCTGTGTGACATTATACTCGACGACATCCGCTTCATCCGGACCATTTGAGAACAAGCGCTACCGGTACTATGTATTGACTTTGAACAAGGACACAGTTTTGCTTCTTGCTGAACCAAGAAACAAGATTGTTTCCCAAGAAGAAACATCCTCCAGATGTACTTTTTCTGTCATCAGCACTACCAGCCCAGTCAGCATCACAATAACCAGACAAAATGGGTTCGCATCCATGGGAATACAGGATACCATAACTGCAGGTTCCATTCACATACTTCAGAATTCTTTTCACCTGGTTGATGTGACTCACTTTAGGTTGACTTGGTATCTTGCACACCCCAACGAATGCAATGTCGTCTGCTGGTTTAGATGCAACAAGCTCCCTATCATACTTCTATGAGACTTTGGTCTACCTTTTCACCATTTGTGTCCTTGGACAACTTCACATGTGTGGGAGCAGGAGTCCTCTTATGGCTGGCATTCTCCATTCCAAACTTTTTGACAATATTCCTTGCATATTTGCTCTGTGAGAGGAATGTTGAGTCTTCCATCTGTGTGACTTGCAGACCAAGAAAGTAGGTCAACTCTCCCATAAGACTCATTTCAAACTCAGCTTGCATTTGATTGGCAAAATGTTTCACCATTGAGTCTGACATTCCACCAAATACTATGTCATCCACATAAATTTGAGCAACCATTATCTTTCCTCCTTCATTCTTGACAAAGAGAGTTTATCCAAGCCTCCTTTTCGTAGCCTTTGTCGTAAGGAACTTGGTTAGCCTTTCATACCAGGCCCTAGGAGCTTGCTTTAGTCCATATAGGGCTTTCCTTGGTTTGTAGACATGATCGGAAACTTGGATCCACAAATCCTTTAGGTTTCTACATATACTTCCTCATTTAAGTACCCATTTAGGAAGGCACTTTTCACATCCATCGAAATAGTTTGAATTTCGAAATGCAAGCAACCCTAGAAGAAGCTGATTGATTCTAGTCTAGCCACGGTGCAAAAGTCTCATCAAAGTCAATCCCTTCAACTGAGTGTAACCACGAGCAACAAGTCTAGCTTTATTTACGGTGACGTCCTACGCATCGACTTGTTCTTGTAGATCCATTTTGTGCCAATGATGTTTGTTCCTTCTGGTCTAGGAACTAATTCCCATACTTCATGTTGCTTGAACTGGTTCAATTCATCTTGCATTGCTCCAATCCAGAATTCATCACTTAGAGCTTCTTTGACATTTTTTGGCTCTATTTTTGACACAAAGCAAGAGTTTGAGACAGTTTCTCTGGATCTTGTAACGACCCCCTTGGTTGGATCCCCAATGATGAGATCCTTTGGATGATCTTTCTGAATTCTGATGGAAGGATCTTTGTTAACTTCCTCTGGTTCAGATTTTGGAGGAGAAAGATCAGGTCCATCTTCCTTGTCAGGTACTTGAGGTGATGTCTCAAACCATGTCTCAACATCATATGGGACATTGTTTTCCTGATGATGATCATCAACAATGACATTAATAGACTCCATTATAACACGGGTTACGAGTTGAATACCTATATGCTCTGCTTGTTAGTGGAGTATCCCGGAAAAATGCCTTCATCACACTTGGAATCCATTTTCTCCTTTGATCACGATCGTCAAAATATAGCATTCTTGCCAAATACATGGAAATATTTCACGTTGGTTTTCTTCCTTCCATAGTTCATACAGGTGGAGGAAGATCCCTTTCTTAGGGTGGCCTGTTGTGAACATAGCAAGTGTATTCATAGCTTGACCCAAAATGAATAGGAAGTTTCTTAGCATGAATCATCGCTCAGATTCTGTATAGTCCTATTCTTTCTTTCCACCACCCCATTTTGTTGAGGTGTTATAGGAGAAGAAAACTCATGATTAATTCCCTCGAGGAGCGAAATTCATCAAATTTTTGTTCTCAAACTCCTTTCCATGATCACTTCTTATTCGACAATACACTTTCCTTCTCTTTGAAGTCTTTTGCATAGCTCTTTAAAGACATCAAACACATGATTTTTCCTTGATGAAGTTTATCCGGTAAATCGGAGAAGTCATCCACAACAACATAGGCATATCTTCTTCCACCAAGGCTTTCAACTGCATAGGCCCCATCAAATCCATATGGAGCAGCTCGGCACTCTGGAAGTGGTCGATGTCTAGACATTGGGTGTGACATTCGGTTTGCTTTCCAACTTGACATTCACCACGACTCTTCCTTCATCAATATGGGTTTTGGTATCCCTCGTGACCTCCATAGTGATGATCTTTTCATCCCTCCGAGATGCGGATGTCCAAGTTTTTGATGCCATAGTTTTACCTCCTTTTCATCCTTGTCAGAGCACAGAAGAGGTTGGTGTCCTCGATTCCACATGTAGCGGTTGTCCTTTGATCGACTCCTCTCATAACCACTTCTTGTTTATCATTGATTACAAGACATTCGACTGTGAAGTTGACTTTAAATCCCATATCACATAGTGACTTATGCTTATGAGGTTAGCGATCAAGCCTTTTACCAACACTCCATTTAGGTTTGGAACTCGGAGCGGTCAAGTTTCCAACACCTTTGATTTCTCCTTTAGCTCCATCTCCAAAAGTAACAAAGTTAGAGTGAGGTTTGATATTATTGAAGGTTTTTATACGGTCATATGCTTGGAACACCCACGTCAAAGTACCAATCTTCCTTGGCGGACACTCGAGAGGTATGTGCTATTAATCTTTGATCCTCTTCTTCCTTGTTGAGTGTAGGGTACTTTGATGTTCTTAGGCTTAACATAGAGTCGATTAGGGTACCCATGTAACCTATAGCAAAAGGTTTTATGTGTCCAAACCTTCCACAATGGTGACATCTCCATCTTTGAAACTTCTTTTCATGTTTCTCGATCATGATGTTGGCCCCAATGTTGTGACATTTGCTTTGACATTGGCCTATTAGGGTCTTCTTCACATTATCAAAATTTCTTTGCATCTACATGCGAGCCATGAACACTTCACATTTCATTGTGACATCTGCTCGGCTTTGGTTTCCCATGCCTCTTCTTTTCTTGTCACTAACGGTTCCTTTTCAACCACATATCCTAGACCATGCTTATTTCCGACATTTCGTCCAAGTGAAGAATTTCTTCCACTTATCGGTTCCATTGTCAACATCTTGTGAGACCTAGTCATATGATCAAGCTTGAATTCAACACTATAATCTCACTTTGAGATGACTTATAGTGGTGTATTTTCCTTCTTCTCGACTTCGACTTCACATTTTCTACCTCCAACTTCTCAATCGACTTTTTACATTTTCATTTTGATGACATACTTCACCACTTCTGATGCACAGCTTCTTGTAAGTATCAGCAAGTTCTTCAAAAGTCACTTCCTCATCACTAGAGTCATTATCAGGATTGCCCCTTTCAGAAGATGCAGTGACAAGTTTGGCTGATTCCTCTTGACATCAACTTGATTCACCATCGACCAAGTAACATTCATTCCTTTCTATTGTTTTTTAAGAAAGGTAGGACATTCAGCTCTAATATGTCCAAATCCTTCACATTCATGACATTGGACTTTACTGCCTTGACTTCCTTTTTCTTCTGACTTGGATCTTCTGTTGGGTTCATAAGATCTGCTGATGTCAGATGCAATGTCCTTGACATGTGACCTTGACTTTGGATCAATTCTCCTGATCAGTTTGTTGAACTGTCTTCCAAGCATGGCTATAGCTTGATATCTTCTCTTCATCTTCCTCCTTGCATCCCTCTTGAATTGGATACAAGTGCTATGCTCTTGTTCTTCTTGTCAACAGTTCAGATTCCCATCTCAAAAGTCATAAGAGATCCTATCGGTTCTTCAACCTTCAAGGTGCGATGTCTGAGCCTCCTCATTGCGGTGACTTTCATTGCAAATCTCTTAGGCAAGGATCCGAGAATCTTTCTCACCGACTTCTCTTCGACATCTTTTCACCAAGTGCTCACGAGGCATTGGCAATTTCAAAATATTCATGTGAAATTGATGAATATTCTCATCTTCCTTCATCTTCAAATTCTCAAATTTGGTAGTGAGCATCTGAAGTCTTGACATCTTCACCTTGGATGTTCCCTCATGAGTAGTTACGAGTGTCCCAAACATCCTTGGCGGTTCACATTGATGAACCAATCTGAAGATATTCCTGTCAATACCATTGAACAGAGCATTCAGTGCTTTAGAGTTCCCTAGAGCTAGATCTTCTTCCTCTTTGCTCCATTCCTCCTCAGGTTTCAAGACAGTAGTGCCATCTTTCTCAAGCTTGGTAGGATGTTTCCATCCTTTGTTAGCAGCTCTCCAAGCTTTAATGTCTAGTGACCTCAAGAACACAGTCATACGTGGTTTCCAATAGTCATAATTGGATCCATCCAGTATAGGTGGTCTACCTCCAAATCCCCCTTCTTTATCCATTACGCGAAACTATTATCCTAGATCTCACCGGAAATAACAAGCGGTGCCGCTCGATGCTAATTGAAATTCGGCAGCGAGATACTTGATGTCACGAGAGAATGTTATGACACGATGTCGACGTGTTGCAATTCACATAGTAAATCTGAAGCGATAAATAACACAATAAGTTGTTTACCCGTTCGATTCAACAAACCTATATCGGGGCTACCAAGCCGGGAGAAAGTTCACTATTAGCAGATCAATTCGAAGACCCTACACCAACACACGGTTGTGACCTTCTCACTTAATCACTACCCAATGACCCTTTTACCTAAGTCCTACTTAGATATGAGTTCCTACTCACTCCCCTCAATCACGGCAGTGATATCAACTCATTGACTAATTGAATTGTGAAGACACACTTCAATAAAATATCTTGATCTTGCTTCAAAGCTTCAATCAAGAGACAAACACTCGTGCTTTAAAGCTTTGGTGATAAACTACCCTTACAACAAATCCTAGTCCAATGCACTTATCAATTGATAGTTGCTTGGCTCACAAGAAACTAGAATTACACAATTACAAGCTGTACAAATCCTAACGATTACACAAACACGAGTGCTATCTCTTCAATACAATCAAAGGGCGACACGGTTGTAAGGTTCTTTTCCTTTTATAGAAGCGATCTGAAACTTGGTTTGGGCTTCCATAAAGATAGCTAGGGTTCACTTAATTTACTCCTAAAAACATGGTCTTTTCAACAACCAATTTAGGTTTAATTAAGTTTAACCTAGCAGCCACGTGAGCATGCTTTCTAATAACGGAAAAACAATATTTAGCACTCAACAAACTTCGAAAATCTCAGAACAAGCAGTTCTGAGCAGAATGTCACATGAATGTCATAACATACATTATGACATTAGTCTATTTTCTGAAATTTCCAGCCTGACTTTAGCTTCGGTTCAAACATCCTTAGCAGGTAGGATTTATCTTCAATCTCTGAATGTCATGACATCCATCATGACATTGCTAAAGCCTAGTTTTACCAAACATAATGCCAACTTAAAAACACTAACAGTTCTCTATACTTGTAAATGGATAGTTAAACTGTTTGTTTCTGTTAGTGAGTTTCCTCTTGTTCTCTAAAAGAGGATGTTGTGTCAATCTTTATTTTGTTGTTATTAAATTGAATTAAAGTTGTTTCTTTTGAGAAGTTCGTTTTGGTTTAAGTTGTTTTATATTGAGCAAGATGCTATTATCATTTTGGAATCCGCTGCGTTGTTTGTAAAGAAATAAAGTTTATTTATGTTTTGAGAATAAACAGGTTATTAACTATTCATCCTAATGAGATGTGTTATGTATCTATGTGTTAAATATGATTGTTATGTTGTTGTTTTAAGTTGAAAATGTGACATCCTAATTGTTTGTTGAAATTTAGAGACTCTGATTTTAATTATAATTACCTGGTAGAATTGGGGTGTTACATTAGTGGTATCAGAGCAGGTCGGTCTGTCCGGCCAAGTTGTCGAGTCGTTTAACAATCGAGTATTTTTATTTAATTCTAACCATTATTTATGTTTTAATAATAAGTTTAGATGGCTGGAAGGAACGATGCTGCAATTGTTGCTTCTTTGGAAGAAATGGCTCATGCTGTGGAGAACCAGCCGAATGCTGGCGGGGATGCTGGATCCCGTAGCTTGGAAACTTTCTAGAGAGATAATCTTCCTACCTTCAAGGGAAAGTATGATCCTGATGGAGCATTGGATTGGTTGAAGGAAATTGAGATGATCTTCCGTGTGATGGATTACACTCCAGCGTAGAAGGCTAGGTATGGTACTCATATGCTGGCAGTCGAAGCTGATGACAAGTGGCTAGAGACGCGTTTGAGGCTGGAAGTTGCAGGTGAAGACATCACTTGGTCTGTGTTCCGTAGAGAGTTTCTGAGGAAGTATTATCCTGAAGATGTTTGGGGTAAGATGGAAATTGAATTCCTTGAGTTGAAGCAGGGAAAGATGTCGATTACGGACTATACTATAAAGTTTATGGAGTTGGTTAAGTTCTATCCGCAATATAGTGCAAAAACTGCTGAATTTTCGAAGTGCATCAAGTTTGAGAACGGGTTGCGCTCGGAGATCAAGAAAGCAATTGCATATCAGAAGATTCGTATCTTCTCTGATTTGGTGGATAGCTGCCGAATTTATGAGGAGGATAACAATGCTCATTACAAGATAGTTAATGAGAAGATGAGCAAGAATCAGAGTCGTGGTAAGCTATATGATGCTCCAACTGGTAGAGGAAAACAGGAAGTTGTTGAGGTCCATAGAACAAGTGGGGGAGACGCTCCTGCTAGTGTGACTTATTTCAAGTGTGGAAAACCTGGTCATAAGAGTAATGTATCTACTGTTGAGGAAAAGAGATGTTTCCATTGTGGTAGGACTGGACACACAACTCCTAATTATAGGCATAAGGGATTTATCTGTTTTAACTGTGGCGAAGAAGGGAATATTAGTAGCCAGTGTCAGAAACCAAAGAAGGCACGAGGTAGTGGAAACGTGTTCGCGTTGGTTGAAACTCCAGTGGGCAATGAGGACAGAGATACTAGAGGTACGTGTTTCATGATAGAACTTCATTAATTACTAGTATTGATGTTGATTGAGTTGAACAGAATTGCACGTTTGCATTGGATTTTAAATTATAGTACGTTGTGATTATATCGGAAGGTTAGATGTAGAGGCGAAGTTAAGAATAGTTGTGTTGGATAAATTTTCGAGGACAAAAATGTTCTAAGTGGGGAAGAGTTGTAACGCCCAAAAATTTAATTAATTATTTAATTAAATTATAACCAAATTATTTAAGTGGATTATCGGAAGTTGGGATTAATTAGTGATGAATTAATTTTTGTTGTAGAATATTATTGAAAATAATATTATAAATAAGTATGGATTAATAGAATTATTTATTTGGGCCTATTTTGTGTTAGAAGTAGTAGAAAGGAGGTGTAGAATTAAACCCATTAAGACAAGGATAATTGAATTATTAGTATATTATAAAAAGGAAGTAGGAGCATGATAATTAGGTTTTACGTAGAAAGCAAAGCAAGAACAAGGAATTGGAAGCACAAGGGTTTGGAAGAGAGGATACGAGAAGTGCCGGAACCGAAACCGAAGATTAGGAATTCGATCGAAGTTAAATGATCGTTAAATTCAGGTAAGGTTGGGGTTCTAAATATATAACTGGATTTATGATGAATCATATGTGGGGATGGAATTGTATGGAATTATCTCTGTTTGTGTAAATTATGTGTAGGATAATTGTTTAATCATTGTATCGGTAATGTTAAGGTTGATCGATTAATGGAAATAATGAGTAGATGAAATTGTTGTTGTAATTGGAAATTAATGTGCAGGAAGTATACCGATTGATTCAGGAAGTTGATCGAAAAGAATTAAGTGGGTGTATTATTCTTAAAACTGGTATCAATTTGGGATATGAGACGGTACAAAGAGGAAAAGGAGAATCTTAGAGGCGAGGGCCACCAGGGTGTGGGGCGGGCGCCCCATGTGGCATGAGAGAGGGGCGGATGCCCCTTTGTGTGTATGGGGATGGGACGACCGTCCCTTTGTGTGGTGGGTGCCCCAAGTGTATTTTTGTGCACTTATAAGTTGTTTTCTTCTTGCACGTACGTGATGGATATATGGCACAATAGTTTTCTTAGTTCCTTTAAGTAATTAGTGTTCATATTTTAATATAGTATAATATTAGTTTGATTAATAATTATTAATGAAATAGTGATTAATAAGAATAGTAATAGTATAGCAGATGTATAATAGAAATGATCAGTATATGTATTTTAGTAGAATGATGTTTTAGCATATTTGGTATTAGCAGTAGAGAAATAACCTTGTATCAGGATACCAAATCAAATAGTAGAAATATAACTTAGTATTAATAACAGAAAAATAGAAATTTAAGCCTTTTGGCAGAATTAGAAATTTATCAGAACCAATTGTATAGCATTATTAGCAAACACTGATATTTGACAGATCTTTGATGACGGTGTAGTATTAGTAGTAGAAAACAATTGGTATCAGTGAAGTAATTTGTCAAAAATTATGTGAATAATTAGTAGCAATGCGGAAAATAAAAGAATACCGAATTAGCCGAATTAGTAAATTAAGCGGTAAAATTAGTTGTCCGGAATCTATTAAAAATTGTCAAGATAGTTCGTATATTTTAGTAAGTATTTATGATTGGTTGTTTGTGAATTATGTTGAATACCTTGTGTTGTTGTTTTCTTGTGATATATCAGTGATGTGTCTTATTGTTGTATGTTGTTGTTGTTTTACGCGAAGTCGCAGGATGTTTCAGTGACGATGTTTACCTCTATTATTGATAAAGAAAATTGGTGATATAGGCTTATGCCTGGTGACGTGGAATTGTTGTTTATTTTGTTTAGGATGTGTGTTGTGCATTATCGAGTTGCATTACATTGCATATTTTAGCGACGGCCTGGATTGGCAAAATTAGCGATGAAGGCTTATGCCTTGTTTGATGCCTCTATTAATTGGCAATTGGCGACGGGGGATGAAGCCCTGATTTGCACCACATGCATTTGCACTATTGAGTCTCATTTGAATTGTCATAAATATGATTGTTGCAATGTAAAGTGATTTGTGATGATGTTAACTGTGAAGTGGTTTGTGATGTTTTTAACTGTGATGTGATAATTTTGTATGATTTAATCCTAACATATTATTTATCATAAACTTGTTTATATTGTTGGATATCTCACCCTTTTATTTGTTTCACCGTTGCCTTTATACTAGTAATGTGCAGGTAATGAAGAGTGAAGATTTAGTTGTTGTTAGTTCGAGTTGGTGTTGTCGCTCTAATACGTAGCACTCGGGGGATGAACGCTTTGTTTTGTTTTGTTGTTATTAAATTGAATTAAAGTTGTTTATTTTGAAAAGTTCATTTTGGTTTAAGTTGTTTTATATTGAGCAAGATGCAATGATTATTTTGGAATCCGCTGCGTTGTTTGTAAAGTAATAAAGTTGATTTATGTTTTGAGAATAAATAGGTTATTAACTGTTTATCTTAATGAGATGTGTTATGTATCTATGTGTTAAATGTGATTATTATGTTATTGTTTTAAGTTGAAAATGTGACATCCTAATTGTTTGTTGAAATTTAGAGACTCTGATTTTAATTATAATTACCAGGTAGAATTGGGGTGTTACATTTCTCATATCTAAGATGTTCTTAGGTAGAAGGGCCATTGGGTAGTGATTAAGTGAGGGGTTGTAAACGGGGAAGTTTAGCTCTAAATTAATATTGTTGATAGTGGACTTCATCCCTGGCTTGGTAGCCTCCAGACGTAGGTGTGACTGCACCGAACTGGGTGAACAATTTGCTTGTGTCATTTTAATTTTATGTATTTTGTATTCTATGGTTCTCTGTGTCTAGCATACAGATACTAGTGTCGTGAAATCACTTTCGACATCTCATATCTGATACCAAAATTTCAATTGGTATTAGAGCAAGCATCTTGCTATGTCTCTGGTTGAGATCTAGGGAAGATACTTTCTAGTATTATGGAAAAGGAATGAGGATTTATGAACAGACCACCCATTCTGGATGGTACTAACTATGACCTATGGAAGTCTCGTATGGTGGCGTTTTTAAAGTCCTTGGACAATCGGGCTTGGAAAGTTGTTCTAAAGGGTTTGACACATCCTATTACCATTGGGGAAAACAATCAACCCACTAGTATGTTGAAACCTAAGAGAACTGGTCTAAGGATGAAGATGAATTAGCTCTTGAAAACTCTAAATCCTTGAATTCTATTTTCAATGGAATTGATAGGAATATCTTCAAAATTGTGAACAAATGTGAAGTTGCTAAAGATGCTTGGGAAATTCTCAAGACTACTCATGAAGGTACTTCCAAGGTAAAGATGTCAAGACTGCAACTGTTAACCACCAAGTTTGAGAACTTGAGGATGAAGGAAAAGGAAAGAATTCAACACTTTCACATGAAAATCCTTGAGATAGCCAACGCATGTAGTGCCTTAGGAGAGAAGATACCAGAGGAGAAGCTAGTGAGAAATATTCTCAGGTCTATCCCCAAGATATTTGACATGAAAGTAATTGTTGTATAGGAAGCTCAAGAAATCAACAGTATGAGAGTAGATGAACTTGTTGGATCTTTCTAAACATTTAAGCTGGGCATTAATGATAGGTTTGAGAAGAAGAACAAAAGTAAAGCTTTTGTGTCAAACAGTGAAGGAAGAGAAAAGAACTGTGATCTGGACACTGAGGAAGGGTTATCCAATACTATATTCTTTCTTGGAAGACAATTCAATAAAGTGTTGATGAAGATGGAGGGAAATTTAAGACCAAATGCTTAGAACATCACATATGACATCAGTAGGACAAATGACTTTGGGATAAAAGCACGAGCTGAGGAAAGATTTACTCAAGGAAGAGGAATAAAATGCTATGAATGTGAAGGATTTGGTCACATTAAAGATGGGTGTCCAACATCCATTAAGATACAAAACAAAGGTTTGACTGTATCTTGGTCTAACGAGGACTCTGAAAGTGACGTGGAAGAAGAATCTGCCAAATATGTAACACCTGTGACTGGTACATACATTTCTGATGGAGATTCAAGTAATGAGGAGCTAACATTTGAAGAGATGGTTGCTTCATACAGGGAGTTGTGTATAAGAAGTGTTGAGGTGTGTCAAGATGGGGAGAAACAAAAGAAGCTCACAACTCAACTAAAAGCTTAGTAGAAATAGCATCTAGAAAATATATCCAAGCTTGAAAATTAAGTAACTATACAAAAGTCTTATCTTGACAAAATGTCCAAATCTGTCAGGATGCTAAATAGTGGATCTGACACACTAGATAAAATTCTCCAAGCAGGAAGAGTAGCTAGGGATATGAGTGGTCTAGGATTTAATGAAACAACAGAACCAACTTCATATCCTATTCAAATCCAGGCCAAACCAAAGATGTCAAACCAAATGTCATTACGGTGGATGCTATGGTCACATAAAACCTTTCTGTTTTAAGTTGTATGGTTATTCCAACCCTACATCTCAATCTAATGTGACTCAGGGTAGCACTAATGAAAAGAAACAACGGATTCTCAAAGTTGATGTTTCTTGTTTCTTAGTACACACGTCACCTACAGTAAGAGCCAAATAGGATTGGTATTTTGATAGTGGATGCTCAAGGCATGTGATAGGGGTTAATAATCTACTGGTGAATATTCAAGCACACCCAGCTGGTTGTGTTACCTTTGGAGATGGAATAAAAGGTGAAATTAAGAGAGTTAGAAAGACAAATTGCCCTGGGATTCCTAATATTGAAGATGTGTTACTTGTTAAAGGATTAACAATAAATCTAATTAGTATAAGCCAATTGTGTGATCAAGGGCTCAAAGTAAACTTCACAAAGTCTGAATGTATTATTACAAATAAGAAAGGTGAAGATGTTATGCAAGGAATGAGGACTAAGGACAACTTCTATCTGTGGGTACCCCAAGACACAAGCTACTCCAGATGTGTTGAACACATAAATGATGAAAGCAGGTTTCCTCAGGAGAATTGGTTGAAGCATATGGTTATTGAACATAATTTTGCACAGAATGTCATGATATCATATAACATTGCTAACAACATTAATGATCAGATTGTTGAAAGTAAGTGCTAACCTAGAATATAAAATCACTGGGATGCAATTGACTAACACTTACTCAGAGAGATGGAATGTTAATCAAGATGGAATTTCAAGAAGCAAATAAGGGGTCTGCACGCTAGAGAAATTATAGCAATTAACAGTGTGTGGGAATGCTATTAAAGGGCTTATATTTTTAAAATATCACTTAAAGAGCCCACATCAAGTGCAATCATTTCAAATTTTTCCCACACACTACATAAAAATTATGCCCTACAGTGATCTCATCTCCTACCTCCGAAAAGACAACCTTCATCCTTCCTCCAATATGTCTCAACATGATGAATCTGCTCCAAGCAAGATCAATCTATCATCGTCCAACTTTGAATCCCAACATGAGAACATCTCTACTGGTGAAGCTCTACACGTGGCTCCCCTAGCCATGATTCTATGTCCGGACGCAAGACCAAAGAAGCTCCACACCCTCCATGTAAGACACTCAAGAGGAACTTCAGGCCCTATTGTAGGTAATGTCTCTAATCCTACTAATGATAAAGAACAAGATATCGTAGATGCTGATAGGACTATTAGGAGAATAGTCACTAGGGTTTTGAATGAAGGCTTACATGTATGTGGTATTTCGATTCCTCTTTCCCATATACTTGTTGAGGTTTCCCCTAAAGGTCCTGTTGAACCATCTGTAAATGATGGAGAGAACATTGAGGAAAATCTTGGAAAGGCTACTAAATATGATATTGGAAAAGATACTACTAATGTTGAGACATCACCTACTAAGGAAACCTCTCCTACCAAGAAAGATACTACAAGCCTAAAAGGGACAAAAGGTAAAGTGGCTGAAGAGATAGTGGATGTGGATGAGCTATATGATAATTAATTGATTGACAATGTGAATTCTGGAGTTGCTAAGAGGTTGAAGACAAGAAAGGGTAAGGCTGCAGTTACAAATACTCCCACCAAGAGTGTCAAGAAGAAGGTCATGTATAGACCTCCAAAATCCTGGAGCAAAGTTGTTCCCTCCTCAAGTAAGAGCAAGATTAGGCCTGAGTCATATTCAGACTATGATGCTGAACATGATGTCCAGGACATCACTCCTATGAAGAAAATTGTAATTAAGAGGCCATATGATAATTTGCCTTATGCCCTACAGACAACATCTTCTTCCACTCCATCAGCTATGTCACGAGATGGAAGTATATTTATCAGAGGAGAATTGATTTGGAGAGAGAATTGGGAAAATATGCCTTGGAATACAAGGAAATCATGAGGTTAATAACTGTTGTTGGATTGATGAACATATTGACCAAGCTAGCTAAATGTTATGAGGTGTTGGTCAAGGAGTTTATTGTCAACATTTCTGAAGACTGTGCTGATAGAAAGAGAAAAGATTTCAAAAAAAAATAGAGAGGAAAGTGTGTTGAGTTCTCTCTTGCTGTTATCAACAAGTATCTTAGAAGAAGTGAAGATGAGGAATGTAAGTTAGAAGTAACTGACAATCAAGTGTGAAAGACCATCATTGTAAATCAAGTTAGTACATGGCCTGTTAAGGGAAAATTATTTGCTGGGAAGTTAAGTGTCAAGTATGCCATTTTGCATAGGATTGGAGCTGTCAACTGGGTTCCCACAAACCACTCCTCAACCATTTCAGTGGGGCTGGGAAAATTTATTTATGTTGTTGGTATGAAGAAGCCTTTGACTATGGTTACTATATTTTTGATCAAACCATCAAACATATTGACACATGTGCTATGAAGATGCCTATTGATTTCCCTTTCCTAATTTGTGGTATCATTCTCCAACAACATCTTGGAATTTTGTCTACTCTTGATACTACCAGCAAAAGAGGAGCTAGTCTATCCCATCACCAAAAATAGTTTGCATGGGAACATGTCCCAAACATTGTTGCAACATTTGCAGTTGCTGGGAGCAAGACCTCAAGTAAGGGTGATGTTATTGCATAGTTAACAGAGGCATGTAAAGAATTAGATGAAGTCATTCGAATTAACACAACAAGAAAGCTGAAATTTAAATAAACCATCCGAGCTCTGAGAAAGACTATTGCTGCAAGTGTTGCTGATGAAGTACAGGAAGAAGAAAGCAGCTTTGAAGAGGAAAGAAAGAGTTCTTCTGATGATGAATCAGGAAGTGGTGGATTTGCTGGTTCTGCATATATCAAGTGTGTTAAAGATGTGTTGATTGTGTTTCCTATGGCTCCTATTTTGGTTTTTCTTTTCTTCTGTTTATTTTTGGCACTGATGTGCTTGACAATGAATGGTCTGGTCAGTAATAGCCTTAACATATAACTCTAGATAACAATGCATGATAGTATAATCTAATATTTCATATTGTCATCTTCTATGAGTTAAATCTGGTGCTAACTTTGGCATATTGTGGCTAAAAAGGGGGAGTAATATGTGAGTTGTGAGTCTGGCTGACTGACTGAATGTGTGGTGCTGACTAATGGAGTGTTGAATTGATGAGGTTTAGGGGGAGCAGCTGACTATGTGTGCATCTATGATTGTGTGCATGAACTGGATGTGTGATATGATGTTCTAGATGATGTTTGGACATTTAATTTTTCCGCTGTATCTCTAATGAACTGTGATTGTGATTATGCTTCTGCTCTGATATGTTGCTCTAATATATTTGTGTGTGAAGTTTCCCTCTATGTTTTTGCTGATTTTGCTTAGATGTTAATTGTGTGATGCTTCTTTTAAAATTGTATGGCTTATATAACTCAAATGATGTTTTAGCCAAAATTTGTCAAAGGGGGAGTTTGTTAGTTCTGTAGCTTCGCAGCAATTTTGGTAAAACATTCTGCTCAAAAAATGGCATGAAGAATGTGACACCCCGATTTAATTTAAATATTTATTAAGTGAGGATTTAATTATTTAATTAAATGAAGTCCTAAGTATTATTTTATTTGGATTAATTGGGTCATTAAATGAGGAAATATGTTGAGGTGTGCGAGTAATTGGGTGTAAGAGTAAATCACTCTACTAAGTATTAAGTTTTAATTATTTTATTTTATTGGAATAATTAAAGGAACATTAAAAGGAATATAAAAAGGGAAAAGAAAGAAAGAATAGGTTTTTTTGGAGAAACTGTTTTCACGTGGAATTGGAGAGAAGAGGAAAAGAGAAAAGCCGACACCAAGAGAATCAAGAATCATCGCGAGGTAAGGGTGGTTTCGATCAATTAATATGCCTTATGGGTTTTGGGAATCATAGGGATAATTGGGTATGTTAGATAATTTGAATTGTGATGATCATAGGTTATAGATTGAAAACCCTATTTTGTGTCGGTGTTTGGGATTAGGATCATCTAGTGTGTCGAATGAACAATAAGGATGAATAAACCATGTCGTTGGATGTTAAAATGGTGTGGAATGATGATGAAATTGTGTTCCTAATATACCAAATCGTATTAGTAAGTTTGGAAGTGATAAAAGATACATAATGCTGTCAAAAAGTGATAAAAATGCTGTCAGGGGTCGTGGGAACCGGTTCCCTGTGGGGAGGAACCGAGTTCCCAATGTTAAATTGCGGGACTTTTAACCGGTTCCTATGACGGAACGGTTCCCCATTCAAAATCAGGGCGTGTTATTTTCAACTTCCAGGAACCGGTTCCGGTCTGGGTAGGAACCGGGTTCCATGTTCATTTTTCCAATTTTCTAAAACTTCAAAAATTCATATTTTCTAAACCGTAACTCCGATTCGAGTGCCGTTTTCGGCGTTATTTTCTAAATTTCGAATACTACCTTTTGAAAAGAGAAAAATATTATTTTGCTAAATTATTTTTAAAATGGTCGCTCCGACTTTTGAAAGAATGAGTAATTAGGATAATGTGAACTATTATGAATGGTATGAGTTACCTATGAGGTATTGATGCTGACAGTGTTATATAATTGCTATTCATCTTGATTGAATGAGATACACTGGTGAATTGACATGATGTGATTGTATTAATATCATGATATGTGAAATGATGATGGCATGCTTTTATGATGCATGCATATACATTTATTGATTTAGTTCATTCCCATTGTGCGGAAGCGGGGTTGAGCCAATATACTTACCCGAGATTGAGGTAGTGAGGCTGGATTCTTGACCCAATAGCTATGGGCGAATCCACGAATTTACATCTATCCACATGTAAACGGAGGCGGTGTGTGTGAACTCGGTTCACGTTTTGGTACCACATGCATAGAGTGCATTGCATATGGGATTGTAACATGCTAGGATGGATTCGGTGTTTCCATTGTTTGAATTATGTACATGTTCATTGTGTGAGCTGTGTTGTGAATTGATTATGACTTGTGTTTGATTAAATGGATTAATGTATCTTTATTTCTATCGTATTCTAAAACGATAATGCATGTTATATTGAATTGAGATCTCACCCTTACTCAACATTTTCGGATCCGGTGATTAGCGCTTGGAGTTGGTGAGGATAGCTCTAGTATTGAGTCAGTCAGTTAGTCCACGTGTCAGTGTCGTGCTCTGGTAGATGTAACACTGGGGAACGGTTGTTTGAATCCTTTAATGGATATTTTTGAATGACTTTGAATTATGTTGACTTATTACCGGAATTCTTTAATGTTTTGATTCGAGATTTCGTTTATTATTCGGATGAATGTTGTATTCAGAAGTTTTGGTTATGTTACATTTCCGCTGTTAAACATAACTGTTGCATTAATTATTTGATAAGCCTCCTTCAGTGAAAGCATGACACATGTTTTGTAAATCTTTATGTTTTAAAAGTTGTGACGCCTTCTTGGTTATGATTAAATACTCTGATTATTATTATAAAATGCGGGTAAATAGAAGGGGGTGTTACAAAGAATGCCTTAAATAAAAATGTATCAGCAGGTTTTATGAAGATGTCAGAGAAGATGTCCTGACATGTGTTATAGAACTGAACTGATTTTAAAGTTCATAAACATTAGGAGTCAGTTTGTTTTAATTGTATGCTCGGAGTAAACAAGGCTTTGTAACGCTCTACTACAACATTCTTGGAGAACTTTTATCCTACTTTCATGGGGAAAGTAAAGGACACGTAAAAGACTGCATGTGAAGCAATTCATGGGCCAACCCTAGTTTTGTTGTTTTTATAAAAAGGAAAGCTAACCCTACTTGCAGAGTCAGCCACACTGAAGAATACTGAATGTGTTGTGTTCAGAGTTTAGGTTTTTTGAAGTCTTTGTTATTTGTTACTTGTGAGCCACTCTAGTATTGTTTAATACTTGAGGTGGACGTTAGTTGAGTTGTAAGTTTTTAATCATCTATAAGCTTTCAAGCAATGATGATTATGTGTCTTTTAAGTGTGTCTTCAAGTCTTTTGTTATAGTTATTATCGTCGTGTGTGATTGATGGAAGTGAGAGAGGTTTCTCATATATAAGAGGTTCTTAGGTAGAAATGTCATTGGATAGTGATTAAGTGAGGGGTTGTAAACGGGGAAGTTTAGATCTAAACTAATACTGCTGATAGTGGACTTCATCTCTGGCTTGGTAGTCTCCAGACGTAGGTGTGACTGCACTGAACTGGGTGAAGAATTTGCTTGTGTCATTTTAATTTTCTGTATTTTGTATTTTGCGGTTCTCTGTGTCTAGCATACAAATATTAGTGTCATGACATCACCTTTTATATCTCATATCTGATACCAGAATTTCAATTGGTATCAGAGCAGACATCCTGCTCTGTCTCTAAGTGAGATATAGGGAAGATAATTTTTGGTACTATGGACAAGGAAGGAGGATTTGTGAACTGACCACCCATTCTGGATGGTACTAACTATGATATATGGAAGCATTGTATGGTGGCGTTTTTAAAGTCCTTGGACTGACGGACTTGGAAAGTTGTTCTGAAAGGTTGAACACATCCTGTTATCATTGGGGAAAACAATCAACTCACTGGTGTGTTGAAACCTGAGGAGAACAGGTCTAAGAATGAAGATGAATTAGCTTTTGAAAACTCTAAAGCCTTGAATGTTATTTTCAATGGAATCGGTAAGAATATCTTCATATTGGTGAACACATGTGAAGTTGCTAACGATGCTTGGGAAATTCTCAAGACTATCATGAAGGTATTTCCAAGGTAAAGATGTCAAGACTGTAGCTATGAACCACCAAGTTTGAGAACTTGAGAATGAAGGAAGAGGAAAGCATTCAAGACATTCACATGAACATCCTTGAGATAGCCAACGCATGCAGTGCCTTAGGAGAGAAGATATTAGATGAGAAGTTGGTTAGAAAGATTCTCAGGTCTCTCCCCAAGAGATTTGACATGAAAATAACTGCTATATAGGAAGCTCAAGAAATCAACAACATGAGAGTAGATGAACTTGTTGGATCTCTCCAAACATTTGAGCTATACATTAATGATAGGTTTGAGAAGAACAAAAGTATAACTTTTGTGTCAAACACTGAAGGAAGATAAGAGGAACGTGATCTGGACACTGAGGAAGGACTATCTAATACTATAGTCTTTCTTCGAAGACAATTCAATAAAGTGGATGTTTAGTATAAACTTAATACAGTCACAAATCTTACTATTTTCAGTCAATTTTTATAAAAACATTATATTTGTTCTTCTTTATTCATCATTATAAAAATATTATTGAAAATGGTCAAAATTAGTATTTAAATTAAATTTAAAAAATTCGTATAACATTTATTTTAATTTTTGTGTATAAATTTGATATAATCTCCCCTTGAAGAAACAACATTATTGTGTGCTTAGTGATGAATTTGACTTCAAAATAGAAAGTTCTTTAAGTAACAAATTTATTAATTATTTATCTATATGTAAATAACTGTTGGAGTAGTTCTCTTAGATATGCTATAGCCGACCTCAAATTTATATCTACCTAAATTATGCATGGATTTATTCAAATTAATGTGAGGAGTGTATTATTCAAATTTCAAACTAAGTTAGTATTGACAAGATTATCTTTAGTCGAGTTTAGGGTCAAACTTACTTATTAAAGCACCTTATTTAAATTTGAGATTGAAAATTTAGGCTCACACAACTCAAAATCAGTCAAGCTGGCTAGAGTTATGACAATTAAATTTTACTAGTTTACATAAGTTAGGTTCAATAGCTAGTAGCTAGTAGGTTAATTAAATTCATTAAAGTGTTGAATTGATTTCTGTCAAAGAAAAATTGAATTATTTGTCACTCCTAAATACTGTACTACTAGTACTAGTAGCTACATAGTTATGAGTTTTTAATATTTAACGGTAACAGTTGATCGCTTATTAAATATGTATCTTTATTTAAATAACAAATTTTAATAAATATTAATAAAAATTACCTGATTTTTTCCACACTTGTGATATTTAAGTCTTTCATTTTATCACACACTTAAATTATCACTTAACTATTTAAATAAAAGATTATTTTTAATTATATATTTTTATGTCTATATTTATATAAATATGAGTCTGAAAATTTTTATTTTAGTTTTGTGATATATTTAATCAATTTTTATTTATTTATTATCAATAATAATATTAATAAGTATATTTTATAATATTAATAAAATTAATAATTTATTTTATCAAAAAATTAATTTTTCATTTTACAGGCTACTATATCAAATTACCTATTTTATTTTAATCAACAGTTTTTTTTTAGAGGAATAATCTCTATTTTTATACATACAAATATTAATATTATCAATTCAATTTAAAATATTAATATTATCAATCTAATTTAAAAAGTATGCATTCTTTTACATTCTATTTTAAAAATATTTTAATTATTATTCATTGACATCAAAAAGAAAATTATTAGTATTATATATTGATCAAATTTTTGAATAATAAATTATTTTTACTCATAAGTCACTATCAATATAATACATATTTTATTTTAATCAATTAAATTTAACCGATCGTGGTTCATATTACTATTAAAAACTCATTTTAAAATTACATATATTTAAATATATTTTATATTTTATCAAAATGAATTTATTTGTGCGGACGCACGGATATTTTACTAATTTTGGTTAAAACGCTATATGTATATCAAAAATAAATATTAATATTCTTTTAGGAGAATAAAATACAGAAATGTCTAATATGGACTAGGAACAAATTACACTTCTTTATTTTTAATAAATTTAAATATAATATTAAATTTAATTATATTATTAAAATTAATAATTTTCATATTTTAGAGTTCTTTCACGTGGTTTGTATTCCCTCTTTTCACTTGACGTGGTCCAACCGAACTTGTATTCATTGGTCCCATATATGTTGCTTTGTCGCATATTTTGTAATTTTATAATGGTACTAGTAGATAAAGCAGCATTATTTTGTATAGGACAACGATGTCGTAATTGTATCCATAGACATGTCATGTTTGTAGTTCGTATTGTATTTGGTTGACCTAATTTGGACAATTTTAAACGTAAGTCCATTAACTGTACAAAAATTACTACATTTAAGGTAGTTTTCTACACAAAGGGTTGTTTTGTAAAAGACCCTAACATAAAATATGATGGTGGGGAAGTGTATGTTTTTTGTAGTCAAGATCCGGATCGTTGGTCTTTCTTTGAAGTCTGTGACTTAGTGAAAGTGATTGACCCTGAATTTGATTTTCACACTATTAAGATGTGGTGGAAATATGATGAATGGTCTCTTGAAGAAGATTTGAACCCATTTAAAGATGATGGAGATGCTTATGAGTTAACTCTATATTATGTTGGAAGTAAATGTGAAGTTGAGATTTACTATGAGGCAAAAACAAATGAAGGAGACTTCCCATTAATAGGTAATGTTAGAGAGAGTGAAGGGTAACTCATGTGAAGAAGAGAATGACAAAATTAGTGACTTCAGTGGTGATTCTAGTGATGAATATGTGAGGGATGTCCACTTTAATGATAGAGAAAAAGAGAGGATGAATGAGTATGATGAAGAGGTTGGTGCAGGTGTTGATGGTGAACTTAGAACTCCAACTGTTGCAAACAGTGATGCCCCAAGTGAACCAGTCAAGAACATATTTATCACATAAGAGAAGGGTAAGGCACATGTCATTGAGGAGGACTACATGACTGATGAACTGCATAGTGAAGCCGATGATAACATTTGTGATGAAAGGCTATGTGTAATTAGGTTCAATGCAGAAGATGTTTTTAGTAAGGCTATGATAACAGTTGGAATGGAGTTTTGTTCATTGAGACAATTTAAAGATCATATACTAGAGCATAATGTTCTTAATGGTACAAATGTGAGGTTTGAAAAAAAACTTATGTCAATAAATGTAGGTTAGTATGAAAGGATACGAAGACATATAACTACATTGTCTTATGTAGTAGAGTTTTAATTTCCATAACATTTAGGATAAAACATTGTATTCAAAGCATAAGTGTGGAAGGTAATTCTTAAAAAAAAGTGCTAAAATTGAGAGGGTTTCTAATGTCTTTGTGGATGGGTTGAAGAATAACACAAAAATGGAATTAAATGAGGTGGTAGCAGATGTTAGGCTTAGGTATGGCACGAAAATCCTAGGTTGTAGAGCTTTCAAGGCAAGGAAAATTGCTAGACACATTGTGTAAGTGGATTCTAGCAAGAAATTTAACATGTTATGGTCTTATGGTGCCAAGTTGAGAAAGGCATCCCTGGGAAATACTTTTAAAATAATCATCAATTATTCCGATCCAGGTTTGAATCCATGATTTGAAAGGTGTTATAGGTACTTTGATGGGACCAAGAAAGCATTAACAAAAGTATGTAGACTATTCATTGGCTTAGATGGATGTCACTTGAAGCACAAGTATGGGGGTATCCTACTCATTATTGTAGGAAGAGATCCAAATGACCAATATTTGTCTATTGTGTTAGGTGTTGTAGACAATGAAACAAAAGACTCATGGAGTTGGTTCATCAAGTTGCTTCTGGAATACATTGGAGATATCAGGTGGCGTTTCATATATGACTAGTAAAAGGTAAATTCTACTCTAAAACTTTTCCATTTATATTTGACTATTATTTTAACTCAACTACTTGATGTTTTGTTGCAATCGGACCTGGTGAAAGTGTTTTAAGAGGAGTACCTAGGTTTTTTTAGCACAAATTTTTCTTAAGGCACTTATATGCTAAGTTCAAAAAGAAGTTTGGTGGAGGAACCTTGTTAAGGGATCTTATGATGGCTACTACGAAGGCCACTTATTTTGAGGCACATGAAGCAAATATGCTCATGATCAAGGAGATCGATTTGGAGGCTTATGAATGGTTGGAGGTCATTTCCAAAATAAAGCGGTGTAAGCATGCTTTTCCATTTTTCTCAAAATGTGATGTGTTAATGAACAATCTAAGTGAGTCTTTTAATGCAACAACTCTTTTGCAAAGGGACAAACCAATAATTACCATATTCTAGTGGATTAGAAACGATCTGATGGGTAGGTTTGCAACATATAGGAAAAAAGTAGATGGGTATAAGGGGAAAATCATGACCAAACCATTAAGGAGATTAGAAAGTGAAATTGAGAAAAGGATATTGTAAAAAAAGGTATTGATGCTGGATTGGTTTAGGAATACAAGGAAAATAAATTGCAAAACCAATATTTGAACCCATGTCATAAGGGGTAATGGGCACTCCTCTTTCCACCAGGCCATAAATGAATGTTTGTATTTAATTGCCAACGAGTTCTATATGAAGTAAAGTTTCCATCATTTTTTCAATAATTATTAATTAACATGGTACATTATATAATAGTAAGTAATGGTACATTATATTTAATGGTACATTTTTTTAATAATAGTATATTTTATATATGTTTAATATTACTAATATATTATTTTATTTATTTTTATTTTTATTTTATTTTATTTTATTTTTGAAACAAGAAACTGAAACTGTTCATGAGATTTGGAGATACCGAAACAAAAAATGTTTTGGTGAAGAGCTTTCTAGACAAACCACCATATAGATAATATCATAGATGCGATTGTATACCGATGTTGGAATAGACCTAGGCTTAGGAACCATATTAGTACCTTACTGTTGCCATAAGGTGTAGGTCTTGGGTTAGCTGGTGTTTTATTGTTATGCAGGATCCTTGGGATCAGTTGTTCTTTCTGGTTTTTTGATTATTTTATTTATTTATTAATAATTTATTTCAATTAATATTTTTATTTTTTGTTAAATAATATTTATCACGTATAATATTATAAAATAATTATTAATGTATTATTAAATAAATAAATATTATATAAATAATTATTAATGTATTATTAAATAAATAAATATTATATAAAATAATTATTAATGTATTATTGAATAAATAAATATTATATAAATAATTGTTAATGTATTATTAAATAAATAAATATTATACAAATATAATTATTAATAATATACCATTAAATAATGTAACTATAAATAATGTAATTATTAATAATGTACCATTAAATAAATAAATTATGAATAAATAAAAAATAATATATTAATAATATTAAACATATATAATATATACTATTATTAAAAAATGTAATTATTTATAATACTATAATTAACAGTATATAATTTATTTAAATGTAATTATATACTATTATATAATTATATACTATTATTAACTACACATAATTAAAATGTAATTATTAATAATGTAATTACAAATAATTATATACTATTTATGTAAATATTTAATAATTATTTACATATTATAAAATATATTATTAAATTATTATTATTAAATTATTATTATTAAATTATTATTATTAAATATATTATTTACGTAAATTAATTTTAATAACATTTTCATAAATTAGTTATTTAATAAGTTATTAAAAATTTACGTAAATAATATTTAATAATAACATTTTAAAAATTTTAATTAATGTTAATTAATTTTAATGACATTTTATAAATTATGTATTTAATAAATTATTAAATGTTTACGTAAATAATATTTAATAATAATCATTTAATAATAAAATTTTAATAATTTTAGTTAATGATAACTAATTTTCATAACATTTTAATAAATTGTTTATTTAATAAATTATTAAATATTTACTCAAATAGTATTTAACAATAATTTATTAATAATGTAGTATTAAATATTATTTGAAAAATTTTAAGCACATTTTCAATAATTATTTATATTCAATAATTATTATTTAATAAATTTTAGGTAAAAATATTATTTAATAAAAATAAAAATTAATTGAAATAAATTATTCATAAATAAATAAAATAATATATTAATAATATTAAACATATATAATATATACTATTATTGAAAAAATGTACCATGGGAATTTCTTTTCCCACCTAGTGGGGTTCTTCCTCACCCCTGGTGAAAAACCAAAAATACCCCCCAGTTTTGCAAGTTAACTTACGAATTCCCCAAATAAGGTGAATTCATAAGTTAACTTATGAAATAATCCACGATTTTAAAAAAATAAGTTGAATCGCAAGTTAACTTATGAATTCACCTTATTTTTAAAAAATCGTGGATTATTTCGTAAGTTAACTTACGAATTCATCTTATTTGGGGAATTCGTTAGTTAACTTGCGAAGTCTGCATATTGTTTTAGTAAACACACAGACACACCCCCAATACTCATTCATTTCAAAAAACTCAAAATTTCCCTCTCTACTCCAAACCCTTGCAATTTCTACCAAATCTTTGCAATTTCTACCACTTCAAAGACACTCAATCCAAGTTCAACTCATTATTTCAACTCATTCCAACTCCTCCAACATCAACTACAACCTCCATTTTGTGTAAGTTTTCTTAATCAATTTCTATTTAAATTTCTGATTTTTTATAAGGTTTAGGTTGCATAAATGTAGTAGTATATGAAGTAGTAGTAGGTAAATGTAGTAGGAAAAATTGGATTTAGGTAGTTTTGGGACTGTATTTCTAGTTTTTTAAATTTCTGGACGAAGGGGGTTTCGCAAGTTAACTTGCAAAGTGTACCAGAAGAGACTTCACTGGTTAACTTGCAAATTTTTGTCTGAATGGGAAATTCAGAAGTTAACATGGGAATTTTGGTCTGAATGGGAAATTCTTAAGTTAACTTGTGGATTTTGGTCTGATTTGTTTTTGAATTAGTATGCTAATTGTTGTAATGGTTTATTTCAGGATAATGGCCGATCAAGACAACCGGATGACACGTTTGAGACAGGGCAGACAAATCCAGACAGCGTCGGCTCGTCGAGAGTGCGAGCTAACGGCAAGGGCACAAAGGGAACAAAGTGCACAAATTGATATAGCATCACCTTCTACACTGCGACGGAGGAGTCGTCTCCACGAGGCGTCTTCCTCTTGTGCACATGAGGAGGAGGTACCGAAGATGGAGGTACTGAGGTTGAGTCGCCGGCGGAGGAGGCCCAGGATGACCAGGATGCTGAAAATGCTGAGGTTCCCGACGATGATGTTGAGGAATTTGTAGAGGCGGAGGATGTTGGCTATCTAGGAGGGTCATATGACAGATCCCTCCTGATTTATTATGGGGACCATACTGCCTGCTATGTCTGGGGTGGAGAGGTATTAAAAATTTTATCGTTATATTTCGTATTATTTATTTTCGTTTATTGTCCGTTCTTTTTTATTTATTTTCGTATAATGTATGTTCTTTTTTATTTATTTCCGTATAATGTCCGTTCTTTTTTATTTATTTTCGTATACTGCTCGTTCATATTATTTATTTATTTTTGTTTGATTCTTATGTTTCAGGAAAGAAAGGCCTTGAAACATGTGAACCACTCCCGCAAAATCTTTGAACTGTATGCTCCAAAGACTCAATGGTTCCATACTGCTATCCTCTCATCTGGTATTGTCGAACTATATAGTACTGGTTACGGGACCATTAGCACCGGCATGCAGGGAGCTTTTGCTGAGAGATGGCTTAGGGTGACATCATCTTTCCACTTCCAGTTGGGGAGTTGATGATCACCCTCGACGATGTTGCATGCTTTCTCCGACTACCTTTAAGAGGTAGGTTACTCAACCATTCTAAGATAACCAGAGCTGAGGCGGTTGATTTTATGGTTGAGCATCTGGGAGCTGATCCATACAGAGCTGGTGAGGACTGCGACTCCACAAATAGGGCGCACATGATATTCCCCTAACTTAAGGAGTTATATGAGGAGCACCTCCGTCTATCAGCTCTTGAAAAAAGAACTGCACAGGAAGCTAGGGAGCCTGTTGTAGAGGATGCTTTTGTTCATTTTCACATGGGATGTGTCATCCGGTATTTTCTGATGTACTTTGTAGGCATGTCCGTCTTTGTGGACACGAGTGGCCGCTACACCGACGAGACCTACCTGAGATATTTTACAGACCTTTCTATAGTTCAGGACTGGAACTGGGGTGTCGTTGTTCTTACCTACGTCTACCAGAAGCTGAATGAAGCTTCTAGGTGGAGGGCTAGGGCGCTTACAGGCTCGTGCACACTCCTCACGGTACATTTTTATTTTAACGATAAATTTTAATTAGTTTTAATTTATTTGTACTTACACATTATATTTTTGTTGATGTAGAGCTGGATTTTGTCGTACTTTCACCGTATCCATGGTTACTCTGTGGGCTTCATGCCCAAGGTTGTCTGGTTTATTCTCAACAAGGACAACAATAATGTGGTTCGTTACTGGGTGTTCCTTGATCGCACCAACCACGACGACATTAACTGGACCCCGTTTGAGGACTACAGGGAGGTTGTCCTCTTCAATGCCATTTCGTTATACTCCGGGTGGCTAGCCTGTGCGGCTAACCTGATGGTCTGGTATCTGCTCGAGCGGTGTATGCGCCAGTTTGGCTATTTGTAGACCATACCCCGATCTCCTTTCCAGGCTGCTCCTGACACCATGACACGGATGACTCTAGATGATGTCTTCCAGGATTGGGAGAATCATGTCGTTCCAGATGAGTTTTGGTTGTTGCGGGAGTCCCGTATGTGGCACTCTATGGAGGGGTACGTGACATGGTTCTTTAAATTGTCTCTTTAATATGTATAACATATTATTATTATTTACATGGTTTGCGTAGATATTGCGTATATTAATATTTTCTGACATTTTTTCTCTTTAATTGAATTTCTGAAAACGGAAACATAATTCGAGTAATTGTGGAAAAACATAGTAGTTTTAAACATGTTTTTACACATTCAGAAAAGGTTTCATAAGTTAACTTACGAATTCACCTTATTTAGGGAATTCGTAAGTTGACTTACGAAACATTTCCTAAATGTGTAAAACGTACAAAAATAAGTTTAATTCGCAAGTTAACTTGCGAATTCACCCAGAAAGGTCAATTCGCAAGTTAACTTGCGAATTCACCCAACAAGGTGAATTCGTAAGTTAACTTACGAAGGATATTTTTGATTTTCCAGGGATGTGGGAGAAAATCACTAGGTGAAGAAAGAAATTCCCTTAAATATAATGTACCATTGCTACATATTATATAATGTACCATTACTACATATAAAATTTTATTATCAACAATAACAAGGAAACATGCATTGGCCTGGTGGTAAGTGAAGCACCCCTTATCCCTTATAACCTGGGTTCCAGCTTTCCACATCAAGCGCAACCTAGGAAGGTTCTACGCCACCTAGGAAGATTCTTCATGCCCATTCAGCCAAAAATAGAATAAGGGTGTTTGGAAACAGAATCTTTATTTTATAAGGGGCGAAAAGATTTTTTTCTCACTACTATTGCAGGGGGTAAAAGGTATTTAACCCATAATTATATTGTAATATAACAATGTATTTGTATCTATTAGGGGAGGCCTATGGGATCTATCAATAATGCAAAAAATTAGTTTGTACCAATGACTAAAAAGACTAAAACAAAGAAGGAAAAGGTCAATGTTAAACCAAGTGCAATAATTGGTGTTAAACCAGATGCAATAGTTGGTGCTAAACCATATGCAACAGTTGGT
Organism: Vicia sativa; assembly: GCA_021764765.1. NCBI lineage: Eukaryota > Viridiplantae > Streptophyta > Magnoliopsida > Fabales > Fabaceae > Vicia > Vicia sativa. Next base: position 295,698,535 of record CM038792.1, read on the forward strand.
ACCGAACCAGATGAAATAGTAGTGGTTGAACTAGAAGTACCAATTGAGGTTGAACCAGAAGCACCAGTTGAGGTTGAACCAGAAGCGCAATTTGAGGTTTAACCAAAAGCACCAATTGATGGTGAACTAGAAGTACCAGTTGAGGATGAACCATAATCACTGATTGTCAACAATGATTCACGATCTTCTTTTGTTGTAGTATAGATGTTGAAACCTTGCATGCAATACTGAAGGATGATGATGTATTGCATATTTTACCTTTGAGTGTTGACAACTCACCTTTAAAGCCAATGTGTCAGGACTTTCTTTGGTAAAACTCCAAAAGTTTGCAAAAACAAACCTTTAAAAGCCCTAAGATCATCTTCAAAAAAGCCAACATGCAATGAACCAGTGAGCATTTAATTATCTTCAACAGGTTTTACTCAATATTTTTTCATTTTTAGGACTTATTGTGTTGAATAGGTCAAGACTTCAAACCACAAGATCAAACTCAAGAAAAATATTGTTGTGAGTGTTGCAAAACGACGCCGTGACATGTTGAGGACCCTCAAAACAAAGGAAGTATCTGGACTTGGAAAAAACCTTGATGATCCTTTTGGTCATCAATAAAAAGGAAACTACAGGAGACTTTACTGGTGGTGGAAGGCTTTCAAAAAATTGGGAAGACATTTACAAAGGAATGACTCAATGACACAGACATGGAGAATTTTGTTTTGTTTTGTGGTGTTTTGAACATTTTGCTTTGTGTTATGAAAAAATGTCTATTGTAACATTATCGTGGCTTATACCAATTACTATTTTGATGTATTGTCCAACATTATCTAATGTGTTAATAAATTAATGACATTTTGGATATATTGCTTTGTGTTGATGAATGACATATTAGTCTGGTTAGTTCCATGATTTTATGATTGGCTATTTTTTTTAAAAAAACATGGTTCCTACTGATGTTGAGCAAGATATTTTAACATATTCACCAATTGTCATGACAGATTCTGCTGTCATGCTAGTTTGCAGAAGTCAATCCAGATGTCGTAACATCGTGGTCCGTTATATGCAGTGGATGTTGCGTATTTTCTTGACAGATTTGATTTGATTTTCTGAGATTCCTTTTGGATATATCTCATTTATTTTCATAGGTCCGTAAGATTTAATCTGGAACAAGAGATTTGGTCCATAACTATATAAGAGTTTATATTTTAAGAAACATGAAGATTGTATTCCAAGATTTAAAAAGATTATGTAGTATTTTGTGTTATCTTTTAGCGTATGGATCAAGAAATATTTGGACTAAGAATTTGAAGCCCACAGATTTATAAAGCTTATAAAATCAAGACCAAGACCTAGTGCAAATAAACTTGCTAGGTGTTGAGCAAAATAAGGTTTTAGGGTTTGAGAGTCTCCCGTGTTCTTGTGTTTGTATGTCACCCTTGTATCTTTTGATACTTGTGGTAGACATAGTGTTCGCACTCTGAAGATTTTAAGCAAATAGTTGAGTATTATTCTTGGATGAAGCTTTTGAGAAAAACAAAGTATTGTTCTTAGTTAAGGGTCTTAACTATTAGATATCACTAAGGTGATTAGGAAGTGGGATGGGATTTCTCATATCTAGATGGTGATTTCTAGATAGAAATTGCACGGGGTAGTGATTAGGTGATAAGATGTAAGTTGAGACTGTTTAGGCTCTGAACTAATAAGATTATAGTGGATTTCCTTCCTGGCTTGGCAGCCCCCAAAGTAGGTGACATTGCACTGAACTGGGTTAACAATTGATTGTGTTACTTATCTTTTTACACAATCTTTTGTTTTTAGCAACTATTTTCTGTCAGTAGATGATGTCATAACATTTGTCTTCATATTGTGTTGGTGTTAGGACATCAGTCTTGACATATATATTGCAAGTTCTAAAATTTCAATTGGCATCAGAGTAGACACTATATTTTGTCTATTAGGTGAGCTCCGGGGAAGATACTTTTGGTACTATGGATAAATAAAGAGGATACAATAATAGACCATCTCTGTTAGATGGTGAAAATTATGACTATTGGAATCTTAGAATGATAGCCTTTTTGAAATACTTGGAGAAAAAATATTGGAAAGATATTTGGAAAAGATGGAATCATCCAATTGTGAAGGACACATAAGGGAATGAGTTCTTGAATCCCAAAGAAGATTGGTCCAAAGAAGAAGATAAATTATCTCTTGGAAACTCTAAAGCTTTGAATGCTCTATTCAATGGACTGTACAAGAATGTTTTCATGTTAATAAATTTAAGTATTGTAGCTAAAGATGCTTGGGAAATTCTAAAGACAACTCACAAAGGTACATCCAAAGTGAAGATGTCCAAACTTCAACTTCTCACTACCAGACTTGAGAACCTAAAGATGAATGATGATGAAAGCATTCAAGACTTTCACATGAATGTTCTTGAAGTAGAAAATGCATCTAGTTCCTTAAGAGAGAAGATGTTAGAAGAAAGGTTTATTATGAATATTCTCATGTCTCTACCTAAGAGATTTGACATGAAGGTCACAACCATTGAAGAATCTTATGACATCAACAACATGAGGATTGATGAACTTATTGGATCACATAAAAAAATTTAATTGGCTATTATTGACAAGTCTGATAGAAAGAACAAAAGTATAGCTTTTTGTCCAATTCTGAAGGTAAAGAAAGTCAATTAGATTTGAACACTGAGGAAGGACTGCCAAATATAATTATATTAATTGTAAAGCAATTCAATATAATTTTGAAAATAATGGAAATAAGAGGAAGAACAAATGTAAGGAACATCTCATCTGACATCAACAATGATGATGATTTACAGAAGAATACCAGACCTAGAGAAAAGTCCAATCAACGCAAAGTAATTCAATGGTATGAGTGTGAATGTTTTGGTCACACTAGACCAGAATGTCCCATCTTTCTCAAGAAGAAGAAATAAGGGCTTTATTGTATCTTGGTCTGATGATGATGAATCCGAATATGAGTCTAAAACTGAGACTACCAAAGTTGAGATGGCTCTCTCTGGAAGATGGGAAGATGAAATAGAAACTTATGATGAAAATGTCCTATATGAGGATATGTAGCTATCCTACAAGGATACTTGTGACATGTGTGAGGAAAGTCTTAAGATAGAAGAAGATCAGAGAAAGGTCATATTTGAGTAGGAGAATAAAAATAATAAGCTTATATGTACTATGTCTCGTCTTCAAAGTGAGGTAACTATTTTAAATTCCAAGCTTAATAACATGACATATTCTTTGTGAAGAATGAAAGATAAAGTTAATATAATGAAAAAATTGAAGATACAAAGGTTAATCATTCATTTGATAATTAACAAAGTAAAAGAATCATAAAAAAGTTCTTTCCTTCTTAAAAGAAAAGAATGATCAACATGTCTAACCACATGTTACAACATCCAGGAAGATTTAATGAAACTCCAACAAATTTCAATTCTTCAACTTGGAGATGTCATTATTGTGGTGAGTATAGTCATATAAAGTATTTTTGTTACAAGTTGTATGGAGATAAAAATCTTCACATTATTCCAAGGTCAATCATGTGAGCAAAAAAAGAATTGTAAAAGATAGGATGTTAACCTTATTGCCCATACTTTTTTAAGAGACTTAACTAGTGAAGACAAATACTTTGACAATGGGTGCTCTAGACATATGACAAGGGTTCAGAAGTTATTGATGGATGTCAAATCTCATCCAACATATTCAATCATATTTAACTATGGGTTTAAAGGTAAAATCAAATGAGTTGGAAAGTTGATGTGTGGTTGTTCTCCTAGTTTAGAAGACGTTGTTATTGTTAAGAGATTAATTGTTAATCTTATTATCATTAGTCAATTATGTAAACAAGGACTGTTAGTCAACATCTGAAAATCAAAATTTCTGATCAAAGATGAGAAATATGTTATTCTAATGAAGGGTGTTAGGTCTAAAGACAACTGTTATCCATGGGAATCTCAAATAACTGCTTATTCTTAAATATGTTTGATAACCAACGAAGATGAAGTAAAGCTACGACACTAAAAGCTTGGACACATTCATCTGAAAGGTATGAAGGAAATCTTATGTGAAGGAGATATTAAGGAAATTCCATATCTCAAGGTTGAGTAAAAGAAAGTATGTGATGAATGTGTAATTAGAAAGCAAATCATGATGTCACACCCAATGTTGCAACATCGGACTACTTGAAAAGTGCCAAAACTTCTTCATATGGATATAATGGGACCTATGCAGATAGAAAGCCTGGGTGGAAATATGTATGTCTATATGGTTATAGATGATTTTTCTGGGTATACTTGGATAAACTTTCTTGGAGAAAAATCAAATACTTTTGAAGTCCTCAAAGATCTATTTCAAAGCATTTAAGAAGAGAAGAATATTTTGATTCTCGATGTTAGAAGTGAACATGAAAAGGAGTTTAAGAATGCAAACTTCTTAATTTTGTGATTCTTAAGGTATTAGCCGTTAATTCTCTTGTTCCATCACTTCTCAGCAAGATGGATATGTTGAGCAAAAAATTAAAGTTGTACATGAGTCACTTAGGGTCATGCTTCATGTTAAGAAATTGACATTAGAGTTTTGGGCTAAATTGAATACATCTTGCTATATTCATAACATGGTCACTTTGAAATGATGTACTTAACTACTCTCTATGAGTTATTGAAAGGAAGGAAGCCTACAGTTAAATATTTTTATATCTTTGGACGTAAATGCTATGTCTTGATTGAAAAAGATCAAAAGGGTAAGAAGGGTCCCATAAGGGATGAATGAGTATTTATGGGTTACTCTTAAAGAAGGAGAGCTTATAGAGTTTTTAACTCCAGAACTGGAATGACAACGGGATCTATCAATGTGGTAATTAGTGATTAGTTACTGAACAAAGGATGAATGTTAAAGACAATGTTGGAAAATTCTGGGTGCAGACTGGTGAGTCAGTATGGGAGGTAATTTGTGAATTCACAAGTACTCAATCACCAATCTCTCAAGTCGGAAATCTCTCAAGCCATGTTAATGAAGAAGACATCACTGAATTCAATAAGAAAATATCAAATTCATGTCTTATTTCTAAGCTTGAACAAAGAATGAGTCTTAATATTCAAGAAAGGGAGATCTTAAATTACATCATCGAAATCACTGTTACGAAGTTCCTTATTATTTCAACATAAAATAATTCTGCCAGGAAAATTGGGTCAGTAATATTGATGGATTTTTATCTCTAAGAAACAGTTTGATTTCCTGTTTCAAAAAGAAGAAAATATGTGCTTCTGGTAATAATAATGAAGCTGGATATAGTGGAACAAGGAGATGTTGCTCTCAATTGATATGGATGAAACAGAGGTTGAAGGAACATAATGTCAAGTAGTATGTCATTACATTACATTGTGAAGATATGAATTTCATCAGATATCTCATTCAACATAGATAGAACAAGAACCTTAATAGCCATAATCAACTAATAAAGAATCTTGTTGAAGTAAAGGTTGTTATTTAAGAGCATATGAACAACAAGGATCAACTTAGTGTTATGTTTAAAGAAAATAAGATTGAGAACATAAGTAGTGGAATTAAAATTTTCACTATTAAGGAGTTATAGAAATTACTGGTATGGAGGAATGCGAAAATTACTTTATGTTTCCTATATGTTATGAGGCATGATATGCCTAAGTTAATTGCTAGTGTTAAAGGGTGAAACAAAATATCTCTATAAGATAGAGTGGCTGGTGACAACACCAAGAATTACGAAAGGATATTTGATAGGGGAAAGAGGTGGAAGACCACCTGAAGATGTTCAAGTTTTGTGTTTCAATTGCTATTATGTGTTTCCATATTTGATTGTGTGTTTCCATCTAAGTTTGTTTATTTCCATTACTAGTTTGTGGTTCCATCTGTGTTTTATTTCTTGTGTGTAATGTGTGTGCTTCTAACTTGTTTTTACATTTACTCTATTTTTGTCAATTTTTGGGTTAAAAGGGAGAATAAAGTATTAAAGTTTTTGTTTGTCCTGATGTTATGACACGTGTCTTGACATGTTGATTAACATGCTGATAGGACTGTACTACTTCTAAGGGGAAGATTATTTATTTGGTTTCTTATTGCATGCAACTATTTAGGGGGAGCATAATTGTCTATCATGCTTGTTTGTGCTTCTGCTGCTACTACTGGTGGTGGTGTTTTTGTGAATGATGTCTTACCTGATATTCTGACATCATGCCTGATGAGAAAATTTATTTGTGAGGCTTATTTATCTTTTATTGCATGTACCTCTTATGTGTGAACTTGGATATTTCATATTTGGTAGATTATATTTTCTTGTGATTTAGGTTTTCCCTTTAGGGGGAGTACTGGTCATGTGTGACAGGGGGAATAATGGACTTGTCAGATTTGTCTAGATCTTGGGTTGTGATGGAGCTGCATTGTGTGATGTTAGGCCATATGTTTGGACACCTGTCATCTGGAGTATTGAAGATTATGATCTGTAACTGCATGTTAATCTTTGATATATTTTTATGATTGAAGTTTGTTCAAAGTTTACATGTTTGCATGTAGCTTGTGTTTTATGGTTGTGGTTTTATTACTCTCTCCAATTTGATTGTCCTAAGGTTGTTTTAGACAAAATATTCCAAATGGGAGATTGTTAGATCCATGGTTTTAGGATTGGCAGAAAATTTTCTAAAACATGGTTCTTATTTGATGTTGAGCAAGATGTCACAACATCTTGATCTACTGTCTTGAGTGGTTCTGCTATCATGTATATAATACAGATGTTGAGTCAGATGTCTTGACATCTTGGCCAATTGTACAAAAGGTGTTGTTGTTATTTTTCTTGACAGATTTGATTTGATTTTGTGAGATTTTATTGAATATATCTCACTTATTTTCGCAGGTTAAGAGGATTTTATTAGGAATAGTACATATTTGATTTATTTTCATTAAAAGGGATCTTTGATACTTTTTAGGAAACTTTGAAGATTGGTTCCTATTTTTGTTGAATATCTTGCAGCTGGTTTAAATTAGAAGATTGGATTTGATTTGAAGAGTCCAAGCCTATTCTACAAGAGTCTATAAATAAGGACTTGTTAAACCTAAAATAGCCAGCAAGCATTCAAAAAATACATTCACATTAAAGAAGTCATGAATGAATAAGGGTTTAGGGTTTTGGGAGTATTTTAGAGTTTTCGTGTTTTCTTTGTTTGCCACTCATCTATCTTTGATACATCAAGATTGACTGATTGTTCTTAGTTTAAAACTTTTAAGCAAAACTAAGTATTTTTCTCACTCATGAACTTTTAAGTAAAGATGTGGGTATTGTTTATTTGAAGTGTAATCTTCTATTTGGTTCTTTTTCTAGTCATTGGTTTATGTCTATTGTTATCACTAAGGTGATTGGAAGTGGGATGAGATTCTCATATCTAGGAGATTTCTAGGTAGAAATTGCATAGGGTGGTGATAAGTTATAAACTTGAATTATTTAGGCTTTGAACTAATACTATTATAGTGGATTTCCTTCATGGCTTAGTAGTCCCCAGAGTAGGTGATATTGCACTAAACTGCGTTAACAATTGATTGTGTTGTTTATCTGTCTGAAATTTACTTTCTGCACAATCTTCTGTTTTTAGGAACTATTTTCTGTCAGTAGATGATGTCATAACATTTGTATTGACATTGTGTTGGTGTTAGGACATCAGTCTTGACATCTGAAGAGCCATAATTTCACTAAAGTTAGTTATTTTATACATGTTTTCAATTTTTTCTAAAAATAACTCTCTTCGGAGGGGTTGGTCACTCCAAATGTCGAGGATGCGTGAATTTAAAAAGTTAATATGTAGATCGTTTTTCTATGAGCCTACTTATAATCTATTTGGTCTGGGCCTGAGCATCAGTCAAGTATGTTGATTGAGATTTTGGCTAAGGTTTGGCATAATTACGCCCCTCCAAAATTAATGTCCTTTTCTTGATTATTGTTGCAGATATAATTTTTTCCAAGTAAAATATGCTTAGCGTAGAATCTTATCGAACCATTCTAGGGTGTGACGTGTCCTTTGTTAGATCCCAACAAAGTCACATGATCATTTGTTTGTTTCGTGTGAACATGTGTCTGCTATTTGGTCTAGAGTGTCACTACTACGAAAATACATACGATAATGGTTATGAAACACATATAACAACGATAACACGTTTTTTGTAAGGTAGCATGTAATTGTATGTATGCTACTTACTACAACGGGCATGTGGACGTTGTTATAAATTAGATAGCACGCTACTTACAACTCCATTTGTAGGAAACAACCGTTGTAAAATATTATTTCTGAATATTTCTCAATCGTATCATACCAGAAACATCAATACACCTAACTGTGAATTGAATATCAAAACGTGTATTACACCAATGACACAATTTGATTAGGAACCAAACAACCTACAATACTCACATCATTACATCAAATTATTCTATCAAAACTTTCAAAAAAGGGGAAATGAAATTTGAAAATACAAAGAGATGTAATCATTCAACAACTCGAGAAAAGAAATTTGAAAATACAAAGAGATGTAATCATTCAACTTGAGAAAAATAAATTTGAAAAGACAAAGAGATATTATAAACTTCTAAGAGAAGAAAACATAGAGAATTAAAGAAGCAATAGCGATCAAACTTGACATGAGTGAAATCTTTTGGCTTTTAGAGTTTCAAGATCAAAGAAGATGAGGAAGAAGAATCATCAGACCAATATAAATATGGAATTCCTCTTTGAACCAAAACGCAAAAGAACTTCATCCAAAGAGATTAGATAATAGGAAGAATCAAAATGAGTACTTCTATTATTGTAGAGGTCAAATAAGAGGTCCAAAAAGTTGTTGAGAGAACATAAGTTGTTGTTGTTGTAGAGGTCCAAAAAGAGGTCTAAGTCGCTGCAAGAGGCCATATTACCGAACGTTTGAAGTCCAGGAGAGATTCCAGGAAGATAAGATCAAGAAGAAGAAGGGAAAAAGGCTAGTCATCATCGATTATGATAAAGGTGGTGATGAAGTATATTTGTAATGGTCAAACTTTATCTCAGCTAGAGAATTTAGATATGATAAATAAAAAAATCACTAGCATTTTCGTAATCCACTGATCTAAGGTTATACACATAGTTCAATTTAACTCTTAGTTTCAAGTAATCTAACTCTTTCTCATACACACTAATCTAAGGTTATATACTACATACTATGATTATAAGCTAAAAAATCTGAATAAAACCAAAATTGTGTTGCAATAAAACTAAAATAAAATAAATGTGAATGACACATTAATGCTTCAAACACAAAATCTAAAGCATAGGCATTCATAAGTTATTGATTCGTAAAAAAAGTTTGACTATAATCACATGGCTAGTTTGACTATGAGCCTTTCTTGAAAGTAGGGGTGTTCAAAATCAAACCGATCTAATAGAAAACTGCAAAACCAAATCGAACCAAATCAAAATCGTAAAAAATCGCATTTTGTTCGAATGTGTTTCAATCATTTTCTAACGCAACCACGCGGTTCGATTCAGTTTGCAGTTTATATTTTACAAACCGGACCAAATCAAATCAAACTGCATGATAAAATCTTACAAACCAATATATATTTCTTTAATTATTTAGAGAAATCAACATGTATTATATGTATATTTTATGATATTCTTCGTATGATATTTATTTTAATTTACAAAGTATAAAAAATAAAATATTATTCATTTATAAATATTATTTTCACAAAATATATTTTATCATATTCTTTGTATAATATTTATTTAAGAAGACATATATATATATATATATATATATATATATATATATATATATATATATATATATATATATATATATATATATATATATATATATATATATATATATATATATATATATATATATATATATATATATATATATATATATATATATATATATATATATATATATCATTCTTTAGATTTAGATAAAATTATAAACTTATTGTGATAATTATAATTTTATTTATAGTAATGTATGAACGATCAATCATAAAATTATATTTTCCTTTATATATGTTTGTACGGTGCAATAATTTTTTTTTTGTAAAAATCTGAACTAATCTAAAACAAGTTAATTTTATTTGGTTTTATTTTTAAAAATCCATTGAATCAAATTAAACTGTACATTTTTCTTTCTTACAGTTCTTATGATTTTTTGCTTTAAAACCGCACTAAAAATAGCCCTAGTTGAAAGTGGGTTCAGTATCATATTTCTAAATTTTCTCTCTCGGTTAGTCAAAGAGCATGCCTCTCTCTTGTGGTTAGGGGAATACGAATGCATAAGAAACCATGTGACATCTCCAAGGTGATTGGTTGTATTCCTAGCCTTCCTCCAACTTGAAGTTTTGAGGAAGTTTTCTTGTTACGTGAAAGTTTGTTTCAGTGGTGTTTTGTGGTATAGTTTAGTGGATGAGATTATGAGAGATTATAGTTGATACATTTTTCTCTCAGGCCATTATCGACCTTGTATTTTTGACATTTATTTATTTTTTATTTATTTAATTATGTATTTATTGAGTAATCGTACTTATACCCTGTATGTATATGAATTTTCTTTCCCATGTATTATGTTAAATTTCATTTTCCATTTAAAAAATTATTACATACAAATTTAGGATTTTAAAAATTATAGTCTCTACCATTTTTTCTTAATATTACAAAATTGAATGATTATGGTTATTTTTTTATCGAAAAAATATAACTATCTAAAATACAATACAAACGGTAAAAAGTTATAGAGATATTTGAAACATATTAAATCATCATCATATATCATATTAAATCATCATCAAATATCAACATATTATTCAAAATCAATCTCCCACATATATAAAACATGAAATACACGATAAATAATTTTACTTGAAGGTAAAGGGTATTATTGTAATAACAACATTAATTTCATTTATACCGCTGACCTTTCTTCTCTGTCCATCTCTTTATTTAAAATTCATATGTCCTTCTCTCAATATTTTCTATCTCACCATAGGTTGCCTCTTAAACCTTCTCTTCTCTTCTTTCTTTGTGCTCTATATAAATAAGTTCAAACACTCTTCAATAATTAGTGTTCATCTCTTACAAATTATGGGACGCTCACCATGTTGTGACAAAGTTGGTTTAAAGAAAGGTCCATGGACTCCAGAAGAAGATCAAAAACTCTTAGCTTATATCGAAGAACATGGCCACGGAAGTTGGCGCGCTTTGCCAACAAAAGCTGGTAAAATGATGTCTTTGTACTTTCAATTTTCGTAGTTGAACTATTGAAAATAGTAGATATTATATGTATACCATGTTTTTGAGAATAGTAGATGTTTTTGTTTATTAAACATGTTTTATTTAGTACATGTTTTTTTTTAATTGTTGGAAAATTAATTAATGAATGATTTTGTTAATATTTGTAAATAGGTCTTCAAAGATGTGGGAAGAGCTGTAGATTAAGATGGACCAATTATCTTAGACCTGATATTAAGAGAGGAAAATTTAGTTTGCAAGAAGAACAAACAATTATTCAACTTCATGCTCTCTTAGGGAACAGGTTTGGTATATTTCCTTATTGTGTTTTCATCATTAAATAATTAATTAATTAATTAATTTCTATAAGTTTTTGAGTATCTTAATTAGTATTCCTTGACTCATTTTCTTCAAATGATTTTATTTATTTTCTTTTAATTAAGCACATTGATTTGATTTTTAAGAAAATGTGAACATTAAGATATAATTTTCCCTTCTAGTTTTTTTTTTTTTTTTTACTTTTTTTTAAAAATATAAAATAATAGAAAAATAAAATAAAAGATGTCACTATTAATATGTGGGAGCACATACTATAATCATGCATTCTTTTGGAGTTGTAATTTTCTTTTCTCTTTTTTCTTCTTACAATTCCCTTGTTGTGAGGTATGTCTTAAATGCAATGTCCCCTCAATTTCTTCACTTAACTATTCCATCCCATCTCCAACAAATAATTCATACCATACTCTGCCATTTTCTTAAATTTATTACTCTCTGACATCCAAGCTTATTCAAAGTGAATATTTAATTAATAAATTATAATTACATGATCTACCACTAAATATAGCATTTGATTTGTGATCTAGCTTCATAAATTATGCTACATTTCTTTCAAAAATAAATTATATATATATATATATATATATATATATATATATATATATATATATATATATATATATATATATATATATATATATATATATATATATAATTTACCTTTTAACAAAATTATAGAAAATAACTTTGAAAAAATATGTTTTAGTATATAGTTGATGAATATTATTGATTAATTAATTAATTAATCAATAAATTAATAATGATCGACATTTTGTGTTGTGTCTGTATTATGTTTTATTTATTTTTTCTTGAAAAATTAGGTGGTCAGCTATAGCTACACATTTGTCAAAGAGAACAGATAATGAGATAAAGAATTATTGGAACACACATCTGAAGAAAAGGTTAACAAAAATGGGAATTGATCCGGTTACTCACAAACCTAAAAATGATGCACTTCTTTCATCAAGTGATAATGTTCATTCAAAATCAGCTTCAAATCTTAGTCACATGGCTCAATGGGAAAGTGCTCGTCTTGAAGCTGAAGCTAGACTTGTTAGAGAATCCAAAATTCGTTCACACAATTCACTTCTTCATAATAATCATAATCATTTGAAGGCTTGGAATATTAATCTTGAATCTCCTACTTCAACTTTATCTTATAATGAGAATGTTCCATCTATTATTATGAGTAGTGAAGGAATAGGAGGAGAAAAAAACATCAACAATGATAATGAGAAAAATAATAATAATGATGTTAATGATGATGAGAACAATGTTGTTGTGTCTATGATTGAGTTTGTAGGGACAAATTCAAGTTCAATTGTGAAAGAAGAAGGTGGGGATGATCAAGAAAATTGGAAAAGTTATGAAAGTTTTACATCAAATCTTCATCATGAGTTAACTATGTCAATGGATCAAGGTGGTGTTGGTGATGTTATTGCTGAAGAAGGGTTTACTAATCTTTTGCTTAAAACAAATTCTGAAGATTTGAGTTTGTCAGAAAGTGGTGGAGAATCCAACAATGGTGGAGGTGGAAGTGGAAGTGAATTCTATGAAGATAACAATAACTATTGGAATAGTATTCTTAATTTAGTTAATTCTTCTCCTTCTCATTCACCAATGTTTTGATAAAGGTTTCTAGTCATTAAGCTTATAGTTATAATCAATCAAAAGTTTATGGTATATTTAAGTATTAATAGAAAAAATTCTTAGACATTAATGGATCTGAATTCTCTGTTGTCTATGAGTAATCTTGTTAAAATTATAGTGGTTAAATTAGTTAAATAGAAAGAATTTTAATTTTATTTCTCGACTATTTGATGACGAAGTTGGATTTATAATATGCATGATAGTAGATGATTCAAATTGTAAATAAATTTTAGCGTCAAAATTATTTCAATATTATTCTAATCATCATCTTAACTGAGAGTGTTATTCAAAGTTGTCTTAAATTTTTAGAAGCATCGTAAAATTTAATTTCAGTTTAACGATAACATAAAAATAGATTATCTTTAATCATAACTTTTCTATGAAAATATTTATAAAATCTTTATAATTATAATTGACTCGTAACAAATTTTAAATCTTACAACTGTTGCGATATATTTGAAAATGTAAGTGTGAGTCATATAAACCTAGAATTATTTCATAAAATTAAAACCCTAGTCAAAAGTCATTGATTTTACGCCCTATTAGCATAATAAGCATGTCATAAAATTAAAACCCTAGTCAAAAGTCATTGATTTTACTCCCTATTAGCATAATAAGCATGCTCATTGGAACATGTTAATTTCCAAGTAGCGCATGGCTTCTATAGTTGATGTTTTAACAGAGACTTTTCCTAGAGATATGTATGTAATTTTAATTATTTGTTAAAGCAAGTTAGGTACTCTTTTGAGGAAAGGAGATCTATGATAGCTTTTCAACATCAAATGTTCATATTTGTTTAAAAGAGATGATATTTTGACACCTAAATTGAAGTGTCAAAAAGGTGTTTAGTGTAAATTAAGTGTTGTAATGTATTATTGAAATTTGTATAAATGTATAAAATGTAAAAGTAAGAGAGAAATAAAAATATTGATATACAGTGTTATAAACGGTGTTAAGTTTTGGTGTTCAAATATCACTACTCTTGTTTAAAATTGACTTGATTTATATGTCTAAAGTGTAGTTTTCCTATCTTCTTCTAGACAAAGTAATAATAGAGAGTGTGTGAGAGATAATTGAATGGCTTTTACTGTATACAAAAATTCTAATAAAGGAAGCATTTAGTATGGACTTTATTGTTGTTAGTTTTATGTCACATTATTGTTACTTTTGAAGATCTCAATTCAAAGTTGATCTACATCTATTTATTACTATGTCATAGCATTATAAAAGTGTTATTAGAGATAGAAAAATAGAAAAAAAATAAACGTATCATTGAATAAAATCCGTCATATGTATGGATAGTAATATGCATGTATAAAATAAACAGATATTTAATTATCCGTTTATTTACGAGTATAGATACGAATGTGATCGTATTCGTACTCGTGGGTTGATAAGAGCAAATTGTAGTTATTTTTGTAAATATTTTTTGTTGTATTTACCGACTTTTTATTGTCAATATCGATTAAATAATCCCATTTTTTGTTGTAAATACGTTTAATTGTGTTTTGTCTACATATTATACCGGTTGATGAATTTTGTATTCTTTTTGTAGGTATATGAGCATGATTGGAGCAATAAGGAATAAAAATTTCAAGATGCATTTTTGAAGGAATACGAAGAATAAGGCAAAGAAAGAAGTCATTGAAGTTGTGCAGAGAAAACAACAAAAGTTACTTTTCTGGTGTTTATCGTCGGGCGTTGAGGTGGCGAGGACATGACGTTGTGAGCGCCAAGACCAACGTCGAGCAGTGCAAGAGCGGTGCAGCATTGAGAAGTTCCAGTAGCTTCTGTTTTGTGCTCACCGGTGGGTCACCGGACGAGACTTTGGGACATCACCAGTCGGTGATTTTTGTCGTCAAGCGGTGAAGAGATATTTGTTGCCTGATGCTTATGTGCCACAGGCTGGGCCAAGTAATAATAAGCAGCGTCGGGCGGTGCTTTCCTAGCGTCAAGAGGTGGCAGCGAATCAGAATTTTTGTATATATTTTTATTTTCATTTCATTTGATATGTTGCGGTTTTGTCTCCCAATTCCATCAACCTTATACTTTTTGATAGATTAGCTTAGAAAAAAACACTAGGGCTTGCATATGAATGATCCAGGGTGGATTGCTTTGAGACCGGCTCTAAGATACCAGAAGAGTTGTGATTTATCTTTTTTCCTCTCTATGTATTTCTCTTTTGTTGGGTTTTGTATATATATTTACTTTGAAGTCATGTGTATTTGTCGCCCATGGCGTTGTATAAAGCTTGCTTTACAAACCTTTATCGATTATTGTCCTAGATTTTTACTCTGTGTTAGGGATTTGAGCAGCTATAGACATATACTGTTTAGATTCTTATCTAGGATGATTATTTGTTAGTTTAAGGACTCTAGAGATAGATTTAGAGCTAACATTCACTTATGGTATATGAGATTAATGCCTTTGTGTTGGTTGTGTCGGTTGAGAGATCGTCGATACGAATGACATGGCTGACTTTTATGTTGTTGAAGTGGTAGAGAGATTGCTACCGAGGTGATGCAGTCGATTTCTCAATTTGGGTTAGAAATGACTTAGGTTGTGAGTCATACGTAATGACATAGACGAGTATCGTAAGTTGAGTATAACTGGTCAATAGGTTTAAGTTTGCGACGAGTAGTGTGTATTCGTGCCGAATAAGTTATCTTTCCTTTTTACTTTTGTTTACATTTATTTTATATTGATATCTTTCTATACAAACCAACTCATTCAAACCCCCCAAACTAATTGACGATAGATTTATCGAACGACGAATCAATAACCAATCTCGGTGGACACAATAGGATATAACCTATATCACTCGGTAACAATAATACTTTACTTTTTGCTTACCACTCTACTGCTTCAACAAAATAGTGTCGTTGTCGGGGATTGGTGTTTATTGTTTTGCATTGCGAAAATTATTTTATTTTTTGTTTTGTAATTAATGTATATGTTGTATAGTAATTATACATGAATTGACATATGACTATCATATTTGTGAATTTTACATTTTACATACTTGTGCATATATGTGTTTTTCTTTGTTTTCATGTGATGTTGTGAATTGTATTATTTTCGTAATTTTTGTTGTGTGGTTGTTAGGACACTTTATTTAGGTTTGTGCGGTGTGACAATACCATGGTATGACAAGAGGAGATTTCTAGATTACACAACAAAGGCGTCGAGCTTACGACGTAAAACAAGCATGTTTGTTTGTGTTTGTTTGTGTGTGGTGACTTGTGTTTTAACAAGTTGAAACAAGGAAATATTCTAAATTTCAAATATTCACTTTTTAACTTGTTAATTCATTTTCACTCGGTTTGCGTATTGTTATTTGTATTTGTTTTATTTTGTCGTGTTTAGCTTGAGGAGTTTGTTTGTTGTAAATATTGTAAATTTTGTACACTTTGTACTTGTTTTCTCTAATTCTTTTGTTTTTATTTGCACTCGAATTTTGGTTCGATAGCTTGAAATGCATTTGGTGATTTTTCAAGTTTGAGTGTTTCAACTTGCGGATGTATAGTAATGATAATATTTTGAAATTGGTACATGACAGGTACTCGTTTATCGCTTTCTATAACATAACATGTTTATGAAACTTTTCATTTGTATAATTACCATGCCATTCATTCTTTTTACATTACTTGCTCATGACTTGAATCACTTTAGTTCCCTTTTCACCCCAATTGTGAGGAAGCTTTCCATTGTACATATATACTAGAGGCCACAATTCTTGTTTTACCTGGACTTTATTATGCTTAATATTTTATTTTGTGTTGATTGTATGAATGCAAGAAAAGGATCAAGGCTTTTTTTAGCACAACTACCTACAAAAATAGACAATTCACCTTGTGAGTGTGTAATCATTTGTTAACCCCTTTGAGTTTTTTTCGATGTCCATATTGTTTTTGCTAAATGCTTGTCTATGAGTGTTTGGTTCATCGTTTTATATGGATGTTGATTCATTGTTTTATTGAACCCTCAACTTTGTGTTGTTGTATGAATTTTTACCTTTCCTTAGAAAGTAGAGAGTATTCACATATTAATGTTGGTCGAATTCAAGTTAGGGAAAAGAATGTTTATGTTCTTATATTGTGATTGCTATGAGTTTGTGAAAAAAAATATATGTGACAAAGAAAGATTAGATAAAGAAAGAAAAAAAAAAGATGAAAAAGCTTTGTAAAAAAGAAAAACAAAAAGAGTATGAATAATTTTGTTATAATAAAGGATGTGTATTGGTTTGAAATTTGGGATGAAGAAGAAGTTTAATTGAAATTCTTTTGCTTGAAACTTTGTGAGTTGATCACTCTCTTAGGTTTAGGCACGTTTTGGTTTCAATTAGCTTTAGAACTTATCATTTGTTTGTTAACCAAGCCACATTACAACCTTGAAAATTCCTTGTGATTCTTGCCTTTGTATTTTCAATATGAGTTTTTGGATGAATGCATAATTTAGTTTATTGTTTGCAAGATTGTGGATGAGTGTCAAAAGTCCCTCACCTTTGTGTGTTCTTCATTTACCGGTGAATTTTTGCTAGGTGTGATTCATAATTGAGCTTGTTTTATTTTAGAATATTTTGCATGATTTTTGTACTTAGGATTTGTTTCGTTTATATGTTGTCGTTGTAGACTTGTGGTAAGTATTTACTTTGCGTGTGCATTTTTTGTTTGAACCATACACTTGTTTTCCGTTTTTTAAACTTGTTGATTTATGATTATTTGATTATCATTATTTGTTTCTTTAGATTCTTTTACTTTGTTTGAGGACAAACAATGTTTCAAGTTGGGGAGAGTTTGATAAGTGCAAATTGTAGTTAATTTTGTATATACATTTTGTTGCACTTATCGACTCTTTGTTGTTAATATTGATTGAATAACCTCTCTTTTTGTTGTAAATAGGTTGAATTATGTTTTGTGTACATATTGTACCAGTTAATGAGTTTTGTATTATCTTTATAGGTATTTGACCATGATTGGAGCAATGAGGAATAAAAACTTCAAGATACATTTTTGAAGGAATAAGAAGAATAAAGCAAAGAAAGAAATCATTGAAGTAGTGCATCGAAAGCAATAAAAGTTTCTTTTCTAGTGTCCATCTTTGGGCGGTGAGGTTTCGAGGACAGGTCGTTGTGATTGTTGGGAACAACGTCGAGCGGTGTAGCATTGAGAAATTCCAATAGCTTCTGTTTTTTGCTCATTGGTGGGTTGCCGAGCGAGACTTTAGGACGTCCCTGGCCGGTGATTTTGGTTTCCAGGTGGAGAAGAGATATTTGTTGCCTGATGCTTACGTGCCACAACCTGGGTTAAGTAATAATAAGCAGCGCCGGGGGTGGTTGCAGATCAGAATTTTTGTATCTATTTTCCTTTTCATTTCATTTGTTGTGTTATGGATTTTGTCTCCCAATTCCATCAACCTTATACTTTTTAATAGATTTGCTTAGAAAATAACACTAACGCTTGTATATGGATGATTTAGGGTGTATTGCTCGTTGGCCGGGTCTGACACACCGAAAGATTTGTGGTTTATCTTGTCTCCTCTCTATGTAATTCTCTTTTGTTGAGTTTTATATATATATATTTACTGTGAACTCATGTATATTTTTCGCCCATGGCGTTGTATAAAGCCTACTTTACAAATCTATGTCGATTATTGTCCTTGATTTTTACTATGTATTAGGGATTTGAGTAGCTATAGACATATACTACTTAGATTCTTACATAGGAAGATTATCTGTTAGTTTCTGGACTCTAGAGATAGATTTAGAGCTAACCTTCACTTAGGGTATCTGAGATTAATGTCTATGTGTTGGTTGTTTCGGTTGGGAGATCATCGATACGAATGACACTGTTGACTTCTGTATTGTTGAGGTGGTAGAGAGATCGCTACCGAGGTGATGCAGTCAGATTCTCAATTTGGGTTAGAAATGACTTAGTTCGTGACAGACACTAGATGACATAGACGAGTATCATAGGTTGAGTGTAACTGGTCAATAGTTTTAAGTTTACGAAGAGTAGTGTACATTCGTGTCGGATAAGTTGTCTTTCCTTTTTTACTTTTGTTTACATTTATTTTCTATTGATACCTTTCTATACAAACCAACCCATTCAAACCTCCAAAATCATTGACGATATATTCGTGGAACGACTAATCAATAACCAATCTCTATGGACACGATACGATATAACCTATATCACCCGGTAAAAATAATGCTTTACTTTTTGCTTGCCAGTCTACTGCTTAAGCAAAATGGCGCCATTGTCGGCGATTGGTGTTTATTGTTTTGCATCGCGAAAATTCTTTTGTTTTTTAGTTTTGTAATTAATGAATATGTTGTATAGAAATGGTTCATGAATTTGTAAATGATTATCATATTTGTGAATTTTACATGTTTTACATACTTGTGCATATATGTGTTTTTCTTAGTTTTCATGTGTTGTTGTGAATTGTATTGTTTTCGTAACGTTTATTGTGTGGTTGTGAATAAACTTTCTTTAAGTTTGCGCAGTGTGACAATACCATGACATGACAAGAGGAGATTTCTAGATTGCACAATAAGGGCGTCGAGCTTACAACGTAAAACAAGCATGATTGTTTCTGTTTATTTGTGTGTGTGGTGACTTGTGTTTTAACAAGTTGAAACAAGGAAATATTCTGAATTTCAAATCTTCACTTTTCAACTTTTTAATTCATTTTCACTCGTTTTTGTATTGTTATTTGTATTTGTTTTATTTTGTCTTGTTGTGTTTTCTACAATCTGGTCGTTTTTAGCTTGAGGAGTTTTGTTTGTTGTAAATTTTGTACATTTTGTTTTTCTAATTCTTTTGCTTTTGTTTGGACTGGAATTTTGGTTCGATAGCTTGAAGTGAATTTGGTGATTTTCCAAGTTTGTGTATTTTATCTTGCGGATGTATAGTAATGATAATGTTTTGAAGTTGGTACACGCCAGGTACTCGTTTATCACTTTCTATATCATAACATGTAAAGGAAACTCTTCATGTGTATAACTATTATGCTATTCTGTCATACCCCAAAATTTTCCCTCGTACTTCTCAAGACAATTCACAACTTCATACTCAAGGATGTCACAAGGGTTGACCAGACAAACCCTCTTCTAAGCAATCAATCCAAACTAGGGTTGTGTTCCTCTCAAGTAAAGATGGATTTCCAATGCTTCAAGTGGTCATCATACCTCATTATATGCTTCAAGGGATCACCATGTCAAGTTTCAAGCCTTACAAGTCAAATTTGCTCATCCAAATGCTCAGATGGTTGAAAATCAGATGTATTGGACAAAAAGTCAATTGTGGTCAACATACAGTCAAACTTCATAATTTTTTGTCAACACCAATATTTTGAAGTAAGATTCATCATTTGATCATAGGTTGATCATGATTCCTCAAGAAAAGTCAAGATTTGATCAAAATTCAAAGTTTCTAAATTAGGTTTTTTAGACAAAAGTAAACAGAACTTTGACCAGGCATAACTTTCACATACTTTATCAAAAAACTTTCCACCAAAAATCATTTTGAAGGGAATTCAATTTCCTACAACTTCATGTCTCACAAGCTTTGACCAAAAATGCTGCATTTGGAAGCTATGGATCAAAACATTACAGGTCCCTTTAAAAGTCAACAAAAAGTCATCTTTTTACAAAGAAGTGTTCATGAACATGGAAACTTCAATGAAGATGAAGACAAAATGAGTGTTTATAGGACATATTGAGCTTTCTAAAAAGTCCAAGAACACCCAAAAATGTTGAAAATTGAGCAAGATACAAGTTGTGCAAGTTAGGCATTTTGGAGGAGGTGCATGAACAGAAATACTTGAGAATATCAAATTTTCTCCAAATAGGCCTAACTTTTCTTGGTTCAAACTTGTTTCTTATCTGAATTAGAACCTCCAAGCCCACGGCCACGCCTTTTATCTTTTATTTTTATTTATTTTGAATTTTTATTCATTTAAATTCAATTTAATTAAAATAAAAGATATAAAATCCAAACATTAAGTGCAAGGTTGATTTTTTTTTATCATTCTTAAGGTCCAAGCTAGCCATACAAGATGTCATTTTCGAAATTATTGAGATTGACAAGAGAATTAATTGAAATTTGATCAAAAAAGGCAATATTTAGTTTCGTTTCAAATCAAATATTTTCTCATTGATTGGCATATAATTTCTTCATGATTCTTGACCTAATTCACTCCAGTATATATACACACTGATCCCAGATGCCACAAGGACGAAAATTCATGCACCAAGAACCCTAGCAAGCTTCAAAAAAACCGTGCCATACAAGTAACTTGCAGCCAGGGTTTCAAACGGATTCAGGCCAAACAAAGCATTCCAATTGCTTCCTGGTGATTCTCTGAACCGTTCCAGACCCTTACAAGCACGCAAAGGCTCCTGAAACGTAAAATCACGATCATAGTTTCCATACATATTTTCAGTTTTCGATTTCATACATACATGCTTATTTAATAGAATTTGATCATATATTTGTGTTTGTATTGATGTTTTGATGCTTTTTGGATAGTTTGATTCAAGTTTAGGTGCAGGTACGAGGATATGCCATGGCTAGGGTTCATAGCTCAGAATTAGGGCTTTTTGTTTAAGCCAAAATTAGCCAAAACCAGAGACATATTCATGTTCAGGAGGTTAAAAGCAATTGATCCACACCCTCATCATAAGTTTATATTGCGTATTGCGAGTTTTGAAAAAGTGCAGGTGTTATAGTGACGGACAAAGCCGTCACTATTGGCTTTAGCAACGGAGGCGTCCGTAGGTAAAAGCCTGGGAAATTCAAACGAAGAAGATGAAGGCTTGACGCGTGTTTTGATTTTAATTATTTTCAGAAAAATATTTCCCTTATAATATTATTGTTTCATATGCCTAACACGAATACAGGCTAGCTCAGGTGGAAAAGGTAGCGCGCGTGTGACCTCAGGGGAAGGGGTTCGATCCCTGGCTACCCCAAATATTTTTTGGCATTTGTTTTACTAACATATTTTTCTTATTTTCTTCATATTTTCTTTTCCAATTTAATTTCTTTTTCAAACATTTTTTTAAATACAATACAAAATCACAAAACATATTTCTTTTCATAATTAGGTTAGAAAAACTTTAATTTAATTTTTTTCATCAAAAAATATTATTTTTCACTCATATTTTATTTAATTGTTAATTAATCGAAAATTAACTTTTAATCACTTTTTCCATATCAAATTAATCCATAAAAATTCCAAAAAAATATTTTTCTCATTTAATTAGGTTTGCTAACCCTAAAACCTTTTTCTAACACAAAAAATCTCTTTCACTAACATTATTTTCTCTTATTCACAATTCGATCCTTCTTGCGATATTATTTCAATTCATGTAACTGTTCACAAGTTGTAATAGTTAGGACTTTAATTTCTCGCATTTTTTTCCAATATTATGTATATGCTCATGGGATGTAATATCTTAATTAGGATTTACTTTCTGCACTCCTATATTATGTATCTGCCCCAAAGCCATGTAATAGTCTAGGGTTTACTTTTCCGCACTTTACATTTCCACACTTTATTTTCTGTACATATATTAACTGCTAGTAACTAGGCATGTATGGCAAGACTAATTCAATCAAGATAGATCACATTAATCACAAGATAACATATCTGAATACAACACACTCTTCACACATGCACATCCATTAGGGTATCCTCTCTTGTTGCCTTTCAAAACATGGTTAGGTCCCTCGAACGTAGGGATATCTTAGCACAGTTGCCTACAAACAATATCATCACAGTCCCTTCGAATCAAAGATCATAGTCCCTCGATGACCCTCGATTATTGCCTACGAATACATGATCTCGTCCCTCGATTGTTGCCTACGAAAAGATATGATCGTCCCTACGAATATGTTAAGGTATCCTTACATGTTGTATTCTATGACCATACGATGACCCTTCGAATATCCCTTTTACATCCAACAGATAGAGTTACCTACCAATTAATAGTATGGATAGCACTACCCTAAACGAAAGCAAAATAACATGGAAACGGACATTCTGAGTAGGTAATAAGACTCTTTTGCTTTCTCCAATCAATTCAAAAATACTTTTCACACCTCACACTATTTTCAAAACTTTTCAAACACTTTGTATACATTCCAGTGTGAAACATTACAAAGTTAAATATTTTTTCAAAACAAAACATTTCCAAACACTTCGTATATATTCCAGCGAGAATCATTACGAAGTCATAGAGAAATGCCTTTCAAAAACATCTTTTCAAACACACACACAGAAAGCAATTTATAAAGTGAGCTAAGCAATTAAGAGCCCGTAGATAACTACGGATAGAAAGGGTGTTAATACCTTCCCTTTTCATAACTGCCTCCCATACTCAGAATCTAACGAAGGTCTTTTCCTGTTCTTTTTGCCTTCCCTTAATTGGATAGAAGAAAAGTCGGTGGCTACTCTTGTTATCCGCAAAATTTGCGATAAAACGCAAAACCAACAAGTCAGTTCTCCCACCATATTACAGAACTAGCGACTCTGCCAGGGAGACACCCCAAAGAGAGGCTACCTTAGGGTTTTTTATATCACTTTACTGCTTTTTGTTTGATTTGTCTGCTTTATTTTAAGGGTTTCTTGGGTATTATATTTGTGGGGGATCCTACACCCGAATCCAGGTTTCCTTAGGTAAGTAGCAATAAATCATTGCAACCATTAGGCGTATACCGAAACGCTCAAAATGATGGCTACGTTAGTGTGACACTTTGGATGTCCCAATGCTCCTCATGTTCAGTTGAGGAAGCTATTTGGCGTTTGCGTGGTGTCATAAGCACTAACTCAATTTTTAGAACCCTAATTGACCCATCTTAGCCATTAGAAGGTAGTGAGATGGTCGGCTTCAGTGCAGACTAAGGTTGGTTGATACTCGATGCTACGCTCATTAAGATTCGACTTTCGGGATGTTTCGGTCGACCAATTGGTAGTCGTATTGAAATAAATCCAACGAGAAAGATCAATGATATGAGATTCCTAGAACCCGGTTACTATTATAGGACAGGTTGAACCCACTTAAACTCTAGTAGGGTAGACACCTATACCTCATGCAAGCCTTAAACCTAGGGTTATTGTGTGAATTGCTTGTGCTTGCTACTTGTTTTAAACATGACATCATGACATCATAGCATCATAACATCATATCATTTCTGACTATTTCAAGGACCTAGGGATTTATCTTTGCTCTATTTTGTAGGAGTTATGGCTTCCAGAAAGACTATCTGAATTAACTTTGTGGGTATACCTTCTCAACTAAAAGAATTAGTTTCAGAAGTTCCCGATCATGCTAAATTTATCAAAAGGCATGGTTATCTACTTGACTTGGTTATCTCTGGTTTTGAAGAAGATATGATGCACGTCATATTCCAGTTCTTCAATCCAAAACATCACTGCTTTACATTCCCTGATTATTAGTTGGTGCCTACATTGGAAGAGTTTTCTAAGCTACTTGGGATACCTATCCTTGATCAGATACCATTCAACGGTTCAGAAAAATCTCCGAAATACGAAGACATTGCATCACCGTTACATCTAAAGCGATCAGACATTGAGGCTAATTGGGAAACAAGAAGCGGAGTTAAGGGTTTGCTTGCTAAGTTTCTGATAAAGAAAGCTCGAGAATTCCTAAAGGCTATGAGTTTCCATGCATTCGAAGACATTTTAGCCTTGTTAATCTATGTCTTGGTGTTATTTCCTAATCCCGACCAGTTCGTAGACGTAAACACCATCAAGATATTCCTCACTTGTAATCTTGTGCCTACCTTACTTGGGGACATTCTGCATTCTCTCTACACACGTACTATAAAAAGACAAGGAACTCTCATGTGTTGCATACCGTTACTTTCTAGGTGGTTTATTTTGCACCTTCCTCAATCAGTATTAAAGAACGAGCAAAGATTGAAGTGGTCTCAAAGGCTGATGTCACTCTCTCATTCAAATATTCGTTGGTGTCTGTTTTCTCAAAAGGACATCACTTTCATTAAGTGTGACACCCCAAATTAATTCAAGTATTAAATAATTAGGGATTTAATTATTAATTTAATTAAAGGCTTAATTATTAATATTTTTGGATTAAATGGATTAATTATTTAATTAATTAAAAAAAAGGTTGGGGGTGTAAGTTGGATTGGAGGTGTGTGGAGTAAAAAGCTCTACTAAATCCTAATTTAGTTATTTCTATTATTTGGCAAATAATAGGGAATAAATAGAAGAATAAAAGGAAAAAGTGAAAGAGGAAAAATAAGGATTTGCATTCTACGTAAAGTTGGAGGAGAGAAGAGAAAGAGGAGAAACAGCCAATTCGTCGGAACTTCGAAGATTCATCGCGAGGTAAGGGGGGATTGAATCTGATTCTTATGCCTTATGGGTTTTGATGATCAATAGAACGAATCAAATCGTTAGGAATCTCGAATTAGGATATTTGAATATGCCCTAAGGTTATAATCCAACGTAAAACCGTAATTGGGACTGTTATGAACAATTAATTTATGTATAATGAATATAGGTTAATTAGAAAACAAGTTTGGTGATTAAATGGATGTAATATTGCAGTAAATAATCCTACTTTATGATGGCATGAGGTTTGGTGATGATTGAATGTGATGAGAATTCGTAACAGAGGAGAAAACTATGTTTTTGGTGAAAAACTAACAGTATGGGTCGACACAAACCCTTATGCATCGATACAAGTTGTGGAAATTTGGAAAAACAGAGAGTTGGAAAAGCCATGCATCGACTCATAGAGTCATGCATCGATTCATAAGAAGAAAAACAAGGGCATGTATCGATGCAAAAGGATTATGGATCGATGCAAGAGAGTTATGCATCGACACATAATGCGTATATGTGTCGACACATACTGAACAAATTTTAAAAATGCAGAAAATTTAATGTTATGCATCGATGCATAACTATTTGAGTTCGATGCAAGCTGATTATGAATCGATGCATAGCCTTATGCATCGATGCATACTGTGTTGGAATGGACTGAATTTTTCTGAAAACGATTTTTATCATAACTTTTTAACCATAACTCCGATTTAGGCATAGTTGGTATCGTTGGAAAGCTTAGGAAGAGTACTATCTAATAATAATATTTTCAAAACCAGTAATTGAGACCTTGAGGAATTAATATGGTTTCCGTAGTGCAAATACATTGTAAATTCGTGGTTATCCGTTGCGTGTAAAAACTGTATGTTAATTCTATGTATTGAAATTGATGTTATATTCATGATTTCACTGCTGGCATGTGTTATTGTTGTTGTATTTGATCATGGATGGAATAATGTTGTATGTTCATACTATGTATTTGAATTGTTGCATGCTTCTGATGTACATGCATAAGCATTGTTTATGGTTCATTCCCATTGTGCGGAATTGAGCTTGCAGGGCCAATAAACTTACCTATGGGCAGAGGTAGTGAGGCTGAATTCTAGACCCGGTGATGTATGGGCGAATCATTGGATTGACGTTGTTTCCGAAGTGTAAGCAGAACAGGGTGTGAAATTGGTTCACGATTGGTACCACATGCATTGAGTCTGCATTGCATATGTATTTGGAATATGTTAGGATGATTTCCAGTGCTCCAATTGCATCTATTTGCTGCTATATGTATAAATGAATGTGCGAATTGTGGTTGTGAAATCGTATGATAATGCTATTAATGAGGGTGAATAATGAATTGGTTATTTTATTGTTTTGAGAAATGCATAATGCATCTTAATTTTGATGAAATCTCACCCTTACTTTAATGATTTCAGATTCGAAGTGATTAGCTGCTTTGGAATTGGTGAGGACAGCTTCTAGAGTTGTGCTACTTAGTTAATCCGCGTGTCAGTGTCATGCTCTGGTAGTTGTAACACTGGGGAACGATTGATTGGGATTTTTCTTTTATGGATTCAAAACTGGCTGTTTTGATTATACTTTTGGTTTATGTTTTGGAACGATTAGTGATTGATGTATTCTGGATTTTATGTTACATTTCTGTTGTTTAAAACATAATCCGTGTTTTCGTTTTAATTACTAAGATCTTCAGTTTTGGCATGTGCACAATTTTTAGTTATTTGAATTATTTAAATTGTGACGCCTCTTGTTATGAGATTAAAACTCTGATAAATTATATAAATCGCGGGTAAATTAGAAGGGTTGTTACATTAAGCGTTGTGGGGAATTCCCTAATGTACCACTCCTTGGCATAAGGGGAGGTATCACTTACAACCCTTCTCTAGCTCTACGTCAGTTTGGTTATGCTCGAAGAGATGGTCCTCATGATATGCTTCTCCAAGACATTGTGTTTAACTACGAAAACAATCACTAGAACTACCGTCGAAGATTTGTGCACGCTTGGGGCATGGTGAAGAAGACTGATACCAAGACTTTGAGGCACAAAAATTCCATTCCTTGGGAACCTTACCTCAAATGGGTGTGAGATCGAGCTCAAAACCTCATGATGTCGTTTACAGTTGTTCTACCAGTGGTTATGGAGCCTGTTGTTGAAGGTGACGAACCCTATACCATTCTCCATCCAGACATTCCTACTAACTTCGAAGACTTGAAGAGATCCTGGATTCAACTTAAAGAAGAAAGGGATACCTTTGAAGGTCAATGCCATGCAAGCGAGAATAAGGTATTAGAGTTGACAAAGATACTTCACGAGGAGTGAAGCATCAATACCTACTTCAACACAAAGAGGAAGCGCCCATGGGAGACCTAAGCTCTAGGAATTTCTTTTTATTTGTTTAAACTTTCTTTTGTACTTGCTAAAAGTAAACTAATAAAAAGTTTGTCCATTCTTGTTTAACAAATTTAAATTCCTAAGGTCCTTGAAAACATTGCATTGCATAATATCGCATATCATGGCATAAAATTTCATAATAGGTACATTGAAGATCGAATTTCTTATTCTCTCGCTGTTTATTTCAGCAAAAATGGCTCTTGAACAGACTGTCAAGGATCTCCAGGCTCAGAACGCCCAATTCCAGGAGATGTTCACCAATTTGTTCCAAGGCCAGAAAGATCTGAAGAAGCTCATCACCAGAAAGAAGAAGATTATTGGTATTCTCAACATGGGAAGAAATCACAAGGGTCCAGTCAAGTTGGTAAGACAACTCGAATTCTCAAACAAGAGCGATGAAACTGAAGGAAGCATAAAAAAAATGAAGGAAGACATCATGAGTCTGAAAATGAAGAGGAAGACTATACGAGCAAGAAGTATCCTCCTAACAACGAAAAATACAAGCAACTTGAAGACTGTCTGAATGCTGTGGAAAATCTGAAAATGTCAGGGCTGAACTTTGATGATCTGAGTCTTGTTCCTGGTGTGGTAATTGCCCACAAGTTCAAAGTTCCTACCTTTGCCAAGTATGATGGCACCTCTTGCTCGAAGCTGCATCTGAAGTCCTATGTTCAGAACATTCATCCTCGTACTGAAGACAGGAAATTGTGGATCCATTTCTTACAAGAGAGTTTATCCGGAACTCAGTTGGAGTGGTATTATCAGCTAGAGAGTACCCACATTCTTACCTAGAATGACTTAGCAGATGCTTTCTACAAGCAGTACCAGTACGATGTTGAATTGTCACCTACCCGCATGAAACTACAGAGCATGTCTATGGGTCATGACGAGAAGTTCAAAGAGTATGCCCAAAAATGGAGAGATTTAGCAGGAAGAGTTCAACCACCCTTGTCCAATAGGGAGTTGGTTGACATGTTTATGGGAACACTGACAAGCCCATTCTTCAATCATCTGATTGGAAACTCTTCAGCCAGATTCATCGAGCTTATATTGACAGGCGAACGTATTGAAGCTGGAATCAAGAGCGAAAATATTCAAGTAGAGTCATCTTCAAATGCTGCGAAGAGATCTTTTGGTGGTAAGAAATAAGTCAATGTTATGTATGGTCAGAAGATCCGTGACAAAGCTGATCGCACTCAATCTGTGGGGGGCAGTCGTGATATCTAATCCCACACCAGCGCAACCTCAATGAGACAACGCGTGTAGCCAGAACGTGCCAAGAAGACAATTTACAAAGATCAACATGCCATTGTCTCAAGCACTACAAAACATGTTGAAAGCAGAGCTCGTTACTTTGAGGGATCCTCCTTAGCATGTCAACACTTTCTCTCCAAAGTACAATCCTAATGCAAGGTGTGCATACCACTCCAACAGCCCAGTGCACGACACCAACAACTGTTGGGCCCTGAAGAACAAGATCCAAGACATGATTGAAGCAAGGGAAATTGAATTTGACCCTCCCGTCGAAACTACGAATGTGATCAACGCACTAATGCCTGACCATGGTAAAAATGCCAATACTATTGACAATGACTCCTATGTTTATGATGTGAACGAGTTGGCTATTCCTCTGATGACTGTCAAGAAAAATTTGCTGTGAGCCGGTGTATATCTAGAATGCCCTGATAATTGTCGTTGGTGTGCATCTGAATCTGACGGATGTGCTTGGTTGAAGAGGCGTATTCAACGCATGATGGACAACCGAGAAGTGCTATTTCTGAAACCTTCATCTGTGGAGAATCTGTGTGAAGAAGTTTCTAAAAATATGAAGATCGAAGATGTAAGCGAAGCCATACCAGAAGTCTGGGATACCTTGGGGCAGCCAAGTGGAAAGTTTGATTTCATGGTTAAATATACCACTCCCGAAAGTTACAAGATTCCAATCGAAGACATCAAGGAAACCGGATGGGGAGACGATTACCCAGAAAAGTATATTAATGTGAACACAATAAGGATATCAAGCAAGGTAACCAGAACTGGAAGAGTATTTTCCCCAATGATCTGTCCTCCGAAAGACACTACTACACCAATTCGCATTCCTGCTATCGAACCAGTTCCCGAAGCTAGAGGGAAATAAAAAGTAACTCATGCTGCTCAAACAGAAGTACTAAAGGAAGTTGCTGAGGATACCTCCAAGCAAGAAATGGAGGAAATTATGAAGATCATCAAGAAGAGCGGCTACAATGTTGTGGAACAGTTGGGACAAACTCCGTCCAAGATATCCATGCTAGCTCTGCTATTGTTCTCTGAGGCTCATGCTAAAGCCTTAGTAAAGTTTTTGAAGAATGCTCACATACCGCAAGACACTACTGTTGATCAATTTGAAGGTTGTATTGCTAGCCTGACCGCCAACAATGGTTTAGGTTTCTCTGATGCTGATTTAACCCCTGCCGGAAGGAAACACAACAAAGCCTTGCACATCTCCATTGAATGCAAGGGAACTACATTGTCTCACGTATTGGTGGATACTAGTTCTGCTCTGAATGTTCTGCCGAAGAACGCTCTCGACCGACTTAATGTTGAAGAAGTGGTCATGAAGCCCAGTGACATAATCGTAAGAACTTTTGATGGTTCGAAAAGAACAGTACTTGGAGAGCTCAATCTTCCAGTTAAAGTCGGTTCCCAAAATTTTTACTCTACTTTATTTGTCATGGACATTCGTCCAGCATATTCTTGCCTACTCGGACGCCCTTTGATACATGGGGCCGGCGCTGTCACCTCTACCCTACATTAGAAGCTGAAGTACCCAATGAAGGGGAAGATTGTTAAAATATACGGTGAAGAAGAATATATAGTAAGCCATCTGCAGTGATTCTGATACATCAAAATGGAAGGTAAATTCATCGAAACCCCCTGTCAAGCTTTTGAAGAAATTCCACGAGTCATGCTTGTTGACTCTCCTGTCACTCCTGGAGTTACTAGAGTTCCACCAAAGATGGCCTCACCGAAAGACGCCAAAGCTATGGTTGAAGAAGGAGGTTGTACTATTTGGGGTCAGCTCCCCGATTTCCATTCAAATCTAACAAGAATGGTTTAGGCTTCACTATCAAAGGTCAATGATGTTGAACATATACACAACAAAAGCGGAGTCCATACTATAGAAGACGACGGTGGCAACTTCGAAATCAACAATTGGATCTTCCCAACTCTAGACGACGGGCTCAACAATTGGAAGAATGAAGATGTTATATCAATCTCCTTTAGACAAGAGTAATTGCTTTTTCTGCTTTTATGCTTTTGAACAATAAACTTTAAGCCTAGTGCCTTACCCGGGGCACCACGGCTCGTTTGTGAGGGTTATTATTTGTCATTTACATATCTTTATTCAATAAATCATTGGACTTTTGCATTAAAATATTGTGCTCTTTTATTTCTTTTTACTTTATCGCCCTTTCAAAAAGCTATGTGTTCTTACACACACCCACATAATACACTGCAGATTCACTCCGAATCTCGTCGATAATGACTCTACTATTGCTAAATATGACTTCGATAATCCGATCTACCAAGCCGAAGACGAAGGTGAGGAAGATTGTGAAGTGCTAGGAGAACTTGCCAGGCTACTACAACAGGAGGAACAGGTTATACAACCACACGAGGAGCCAGTCGAGGTTATGAATCTAGGTACTGACGAAGACAGAAAGGAAATCAAGATAGGAGCAGGTCTTGAGAGCAATATCAAAGAGAGATTGGTCCAGCTGCTTTGAGACTATATCGAGATTTTTGCTTGGTCCTACGAAGACATGCCAGGTTTAGACATTGACATTGTGGTACACCGACTACCGACGAAAGAAGGTTTTCTCCCTGTGAAGTAGAAGGTTCATCGTATGCGTCCTGAGATGTCCGAGAAAATCAAAGCCGAAGTTACAAAATAGTTCAACTCCGGTTTCCTAACCGTTACTTCTTATCCATAGTGGGTTGCGAACGTGGTGCCCGTACCTAAGAAGGATGGAAAAGTACGTATGTGTGTGGACTACCGAGCTCTGAATAGAAGTCCGAAAGACAATTTCCCACTTCCACATATTGACGTCCTGGTTGATAACACCGCTCAACACAAGGTTTTCTCCTTCATGGATGGTTTCTCCAATTACAATCAGATCAAAATGGCTCCCGAAGACATGGAAAAGACTACTTTCGTTACATAGTGGGGCATATTCTGTTACAAAGTCATGCCGTTTGGACTGAAGAACACTGGCGCCACATATCAACGTGCCATGGTAGCTTTATTCTATGACATGATTCATCACGAGATAGAGGTCTACGTCGACAACATGATAGCTCGATCACAAACTAAAGAAGAACATCTCGATCATTTGCGAAAGCTGTTTGATAGACTGAAGAAATACAGACTAAGACTTAATCCTAACAAGTGCACCTTTGGAGTCAGATCCGGTAAACTCCTAGGATATGTTGTCAGTGGTAAAGGTATTAAAGTTGACCCTGCCAAGGTTAAAGCTATTCAAGAAATGCCAGCTCCCCGTACCGAGAAGGAACTCATAGGGTTTTGGGGACGACTAAACTACATTGCCAGATTCATTGCACATCTAACTGCTACTTGTGAGTCAATCTTCAAGTTACTGAAGAAAGATCAAGTAGTGAAATGGAATGACGATTTCCAGACAGCTTTTGACAAAATCAAGGAGTACCTACAAAATCCTCCTATCCTGATACCACCAGTCAAAGAAAGACCTCTTATCATGTACTTAACAAAATTAGAGAACTCAATGGGGTGTGTGTTGGGGCAACACGATGAGTCTTGTCGAAAAGAGTATACAATATACTACCTTAGCAAAATGTTTACCGACTGTGAAACAAGATACTCACAGCTTGAGAAAACTTGCAGCGCTTTGGCTTGGGCTGCTCGCCGACTAAGACAGTATATGTTGACTCACACTACTTGTTGATCTCTAAGATGGATCTGATAAAATACATATTCGAGAAACCTTCTCTCTCCGGAAGAATAACAAGATGGTAAATGATCTTGACCGAATGTGACATCCAGTATACTACTTAGAAGGCGATCAAAGGAAGTATAGTAGCCGATCATTTGGCTCATCAAGCCATAGATGACTACCAGTCTATGCATTTCGAGTTTCCAGATGAGGATATTATGTTAGTCACTGATTACGAAGAACTTGGACCAGACAAAGGACCTGAACCAGGATCACGATGGACCATGGTCTTTGATGAAGCCTCAAATGCACTTGGAAATGGTATTGGCGCCATCATTACATCTCCTACAGGAAGACACACGCCTTTCACCATTAGACTATGTGTCGACTGCACCAACAACATGGCTGAATACGAAGCGTGCATCATGGGTATCAAAGCTACTATTGACTTAAAAATCTAATTCTTGCAAGTGTATGGAGACTCAACTTTGGTGATCGGTCAGATTAAAGGCGATTGGGGTACGAAGTATCCGAATCTCATTCCATATCGAGAGCATGTGTTGAATCTGATCCCTTACTTCGAAGAAATCACTTTTGATCACATCCCACGAGAAGAGAATCGGTTGGCAGACGCATTAGCTACCATGTCATATATGTTCCAGGTCAGATGGGACAACAAAGCTCCCCAAATTACTATTGAAAGACTAGACGAACTAGCATACTGTTGTGAACTTGATACCAAAGGAACAGAAGAGAAACCTTGGTTCTACGAAGTGAAGAGGTATCTCGAGGCTCAGGAATATCCCACAAGGGCATCTATCAACGAAAAGAAGTTCTTAAGAAGATTCGCCTCCAAATTCTTTCTCAGCAATGACCTGTTATACAAGCGCAATCACGACTTGTGCTTACTCCGCTGTGTAGATCAGAAAATAGCGAAACGAATCATGGAAGAGTTACATGAAGGCGCACTCGGTACCCACTCCAGTGGACATATAATGGCTAAGAAGATTCTAAGAGTAGGTTACTATTGGTCCACCATGGAAGCTGATTGTTACCGCTATGCTCGATCTTGTCACAAATGCCAGATATACGCAGACAAAGTGCACATACCTCCAGTCTCATTGAATGTTCTGACCGCTCTGTGGCCTTTTGCAATATAGGGCATTGACATGATTGGAGAGATCAAATCCACCGCTTCCAATGGACATCGTTTCATCCTTGTTGCTATTGATTACTTTACCAAATGGGTAGAAGCAGCCTCGTTCGCATCTGTTACCAAGAATGTTGTGGCTCGATTCCTCAAGAATAATCTTATCTGTCGGTACGGAATCCCCGAAAGGATTATCATGGACAATGGTACCAATCTCAATAACAACATAATCACCGAACTCTGCACGTAGTTCAAGATTAAGCATCACAACTCTTCTCCATATCGTCCAAAAATGAATGGCGCAGTGGAAGCCACCAACAAGAATCTCAAGAAGATCATACAGAAGATGACAGTGGCCTATAAGGATTGGCATGAGATGCTTCCATTTGCTCTCCACGGTTATCGCACTACCATACGAACATCTACATGGGCAACCTCCTTCTCTCTCGTATATGGTATGGAAGCAATCGTACCTATCAAAGTTTAGATACCCTCAATCAGAGTACTCCAGGACGCAGAGATAGACGAAGACGAATGGGTCTAGACTCGCCTTGACCAGATTAACTTGGTCGATGAAAACGGATCGCAGCCATCTGCCATGGACAAATATACCAGAAGCGAATGATCAGAGCATTCAACAAAAAAGTCAAGCACCGAGTCTACCAAGTCGGTGATTTAGTAGTCAAGCGCATCATTCTTCCACAAGGTGACCCCAGGGGAAAATGGACTCCCACCTATGAGGGACCATTTATAGTCAAGACAGTATTTTCTGGCGGAGCTATGATACTAAGCATTATGGATGGAGAAGATTTCCCGCACCTTGTGAACGCAGACATAGTCAAAAAATACTACGCATAAATGAGACCCGCTAGGTTGACTTGCCTAGGCCAAAATAAGGGCATCCTGGCGAACCAAAAAGGTTTGGGCAAAAGTTAAGGATATATAGATACAAAAATGTATACCCGGAAAGTCAAAAACTTGCAAAGGCGGCTTGGGCAAAAAAGGGTATCCCGGTAGACTGAAAACCCGAAAGGGCGGTCTAGGCAAAAGTTAGGGATTTAAGCATACGACTAGGTCTCGTCCAGATCACCTACTTACATACTACACTACTATCAGCTTCAAGATTCGAATGGCGCAAATCATTTTAATCACTTTCTTCTGACAGTAAGAAGATGCGATAGTCGAAATATATGAGCAATAGCATAGTTGAAACTCGACAAGATTATTTCCACATTGCTTTTTACTATTCTGACAATTTCCTCTTACTAGGATATTTGTCTCTTGTATACAAACTTCCTGACTATAGGCCACTTTTCGAATTTAATGCAAATTTCTCTTTTCCAGTTCTAATTTTTATTGTTTTGTTTGCATAAATTCCAATGATTGCTTTATATGATTACATGCATCTGACAATAAGCACCTATTCACAAACATATGAAAAGCGAACAAAAACAGTAATTACTACAGGCTCTAGGAATTGAGATGACGACTAAAGTCACCAATACATCCCCCACAAAGTCACTTTCACAAGAAATACCTCCACAGGATCATCTCTATAATCCCCACAGAGCCATCGCTCTCCCTACAAAGACAAATCTTCTCTAACGAAGTATTACATTATCATCTCCTCCCAACAATGTTCAAACACTTCATCTTTATCATGTTAGTCCCCAAGCAGGGATCCTATCAACTTCATCATGTTAGTCCCCGAGCAGTGGTTCTATTAACATCATCACGTTAGTCCCCGAGCATTGATCCTATGAACTTCATCATATTAGTCCCCGAGCAGTGATCCTACCAGCTTCAACTTCATCACAATAAGTGATCCTTCAACTTCATCACATTAGTCCCCGAGCAGTGATCCTATCATCTTCAATTTCATCATGTTAGTCCCCGAGCGGTGATCTTCTATATTCATCACGTCAGTCCCCGAGCAGTGATCCTATCAGACTTATCTATATTCTCAAGTCATCACGTTACATTGGTCCCCGAGCAGTAACACATCAACCAATTACATTTGTCTCCAAGAAGTAACAGGTTATTCCAAATCACATCGTCCCCCAGCAAGGTCTATACACAAGATATTCTTCCTTAGCTGAGTATCTGTCAATGATTATCATTCCCCCAACAGCAGCAATATCCAGACTCAAAACTTGGTCAGATAGTGCATCAAAGGAATTCACATCTCTCTTATTCCCTAGTCTAGGTTTTCAACAACTTCATCCTCAAGCAGAAATCAAAGATCTCCAGCAGAACTTCCTATCTACTTCAATATGGATATGTTTTAAAATACCACAACATCTACATTCATACATTATTCATAAAAATCATAACGTGTGCATATATCTGTTAGCTGGAAATTTGTGAAGTATGTCTACGGGCATGGTTCAAAGGCAAAGGTTCCTACAGGTTAGAGACTAGTCTTGAATAAAGTTAGCTTCTGAAGATACTTAACAAGGCTAAGTCAAAAGCTCCAGAAAGAATGCTTGTCGGTTGAGAAGCTGGCTCAGAAGGCCAAACCAAATCGACCAGAGAAAAACAGTGTTGAAAATAAGACTATGTCAATATATTATATGATGTTCGATTCGACAGAAGTTTAGGTCAAATGAAGGCATCAGTCGAAGTGTTGTTGTTGTCGAAGACGCTTGCTAGTGGACTTAGGAAATTTGGTTGTGCCTCAATAAAATAGACCGAATCTGAAGGCAGTTTCCTTCTGAAGACATGAAGCGGGAAAAAGTCAAAAATGAGGAGATCGTGGGTAGTTGCCTCAGCAGATCATAGGGAAGCTTTTGAATGGATGGCGAAACATGTGCAGAAGTTGCTCTCAAAGATTGAATCTCGTCCATTGATTAGCTTTAGCAGTTACTTTGTAATTATTATAAATAAGTTAGAATGTTTAGAATTTTGGGTGTTCATTTGTACTCTCAAACTACTTGCTAACGCTCTGCCCAATTCCATGCTAAAGGAAGAAAGAGTAACGCAAGCTTTGACGTACGTGAATTACCATACTTTTTACTTTAACGCAATCAAGTTACGTTTAACTTTGTCTTTGCTTCTTTTTCGCTTACTTCTGTCTCATTTATCTGTTGGTCACGAGTCACCAATACCCTTATTTACCAAAAACATTTTAACGTAAACTCTTGGTAACGAGTCACCAATAGTCAGAAACCTTCGTGTGTGGAAAGCCATTGTGCTGTTTCCCTTAGGCTCTGGAAACCATTTCTGGGCCAAGGTGATTTCGTTCACAGAAATAGTGCAATTCACTAAAATCTTAGCATGTGTCTTGAGATCAACTGGTCGATCTCGCGAGTAACCCTTAGTTTTAGGACCTAGGGAGGACCAGCGGTTGTTTACCATTTTCCACAGTAAACAATTGGCACACCTGGTGGGACTTTGTGCTAAGTGTTAGATTTTTAATTT
The DNA here is from genome assembly GCA_021764765.1 of Vicia sativa. NCBI lineage: Eukaryota > Viridiplantae > Streptophyta > Magnoliopsida > Fabales > Fabaceae > Vicia > Vicia sativa. Next base: position 295,736,115 of record CM038792.1, read on the forward strand.
TTGTTTGAGTGTGTCTTAGAAGTGTATGAAACTTAGAAGTGGGAATTCAGCAAGTAAGAAACCACCACCCCTTAGAAAACGTACAACTAAGATGACAAACAATACCTCCACGTTGAACGTGGATGAAGTTCCATCTAGAACATTGGGTATTATCGACCCAGTTGTCTTGCAAGTAGCGTTATTTCCCCCTTTAAGCAGCACAATTTCCTTTGGGCCAACTGCTTCAGTATCAATTCCCATTCCCCAGACCACACCGGTGAGTCCAGGGCCTGTGGTGGCCACGAGTGTCATTCCGAACACAGCGATACCCCGATTTGGTACTACTATAAATCCCCCTTATGGAATGTCGTATTCTTTAATGGTGGGATATCATTCGACCCCTAGTGTAGCAACAATGTCTGATAACTTGCAGAATGCTAATGCCCCTTTACAAGGATCTGCAGTGGGGGCAAGTGGGGAAATGCCTGCACAACACTTAAATACTACCTCTGTGGTAGTATTAAGGCAACAAATGAATGATAACAACCATGAGTTATTCAATATGTTAACTAACCAAATGGGAAATGTGTTTAATCCCATAGTGCAAGAATCGGTCGAGACTAATAGGCAGTCTGCTGAAACAAACCGACAGATTATTGCACAATTAACCCGTCTATGTAACTTCCTAGGCACCCCCTAAGCGGTTGCCCGACAGGTGCATCCGGTTCTACAACCTGTACATGTCCAAGGAGACATGGGGGCAGCAGAAGAGGAAACTGTGTATCAAGGTCAAGCTGCAACGCCTCAAAGGAATGTTGTTGTCAACCCACCTAGGGTTTTAGTGCAAAGACATCAAGAAGCTGACCAAGTCCTTGACCAAGTTCGACAGGAAGAGTTGGTTATTGAGAATAATTTAACCAACATTGTCGAGAGAATTATGGCCAGAAATGGTATGAATACCATGCCAAGGCCAACATATTCTTCTCCATTGTTAGAGTATATATTACAGACTAAAAACCCTAGAGTCCCAAGTATACCAAGTTTGGAGGGGAAACAGGTGAATCGACGGTCGAACACATCGCCAGATACCTGACTGAGTCGGGAGATATGGAAAATAATGAAGGCTTAAGGGTGAAACATTTCCCTTCATCCCTTACTAAAGCTGCCTTTACATGGTTTACTACATTGGCCCCTGATTCGATTGACTCGTGGTCGAAGTTGGAGAATCTATTCCACGAATAGTTTTATGAGGGGCATTTGAAAATAAGTTTGGTCGAATTGTCAAGCATTAAGAGAAAGTTTGTTGAGACAATAGATGGCTATCTAAATAGGTTTAGATCCTTAAAAGCGAGGTGTTTTACCCAAGTGCCTGAACATGAACTTGTTCAAATGGTTGCTGTAGGTTTGGATTACTCTATTAGAAAGAAAATAGACCCAACTTTTGTTAAGAGTATGTCACAATTGGTTGACAGGGTTCGACACCTTGAGTGCCTTCGACTAGAGAAAGTCAAACATACTAAGGCTAAGTCTAAGAAAGAAAAAGTAGCCTATGTCGACTTCGACGATACGGATCCAATATACGAGGCTGATTACATGTCTCCGACAGAGGCAGACGTGGATGTGGCTGAATTGAAATCAAGGCCAGCATATGAATGTAAATTGTTGTTTCCTGCCAAAGGAAAAAGCCCTACAATCGAAACTAGTTCCAGAACTCCTGCAAAAACTTATACTTTCGACGTTAGTAAATGTGAGGATATTTTTGATTTACTAGTTAAAGATGGTCAGATTTTAGTGCCCCCAAATGCTAAATTTCCTCCATTAGAACAAAGGCAAAAAAGAGGTTTTTGCAAATATCATAATTATCTTGGTCACATAACCTCTCAATGTTTTATTTTCGTGGATCCGTTCAAGTCTCCAAGAGGGCGTTTGAAATTACCGAAAGTAAGATCGACACTGATCCCCTGAGGCAAGAAGAATCCTTGTTTGCTGAACCTGTCGCCATTAACATGGTCGACATTACTGAAGTGCCCGATAACGCTATGTTGGAAGAAAGCACTGACGAAAGTCCACACGTCAATTTAGCTGACGTCTACCCCAGGGATGATGAAGACTTGCTTAGTTTTCTGTACCGGTGCAAAAACAAGGGCACTCAAGTTGGTTTGTGCCCCAGATGCAGTGCGCTGACTGATAGGGTCGCTGCTGAAAACTTCCAGAAACTGCAGCTGGAAAGGGGAAGAGCCCAATGGAACAAAAGAGATCCAAGACAATCTTCCCAATTCAGGCCAAAAACATTTGTTCTGTCGGCTACTGCGCCTAAAGGAACATGGCTTAAACCTCAAATGGCTGCTGGGCCATCCAATGCTACTGGTGTCATAAGAGAGGCCAAAGGGAAAGCACCAATGAGCTATCGTCTCGAGGTGCGTTTGGAGAAAAAGAGTCATGTATATGAGAATTACATGGGAAAAATCCAATGAGTTGAACTCAATGGAGACGGTTTCAAAGGAAAAAGCAAGCTGAAAGACAGGCCGCTGCTACTAAACAAAGTGCTGTCAACAAAGGCAAGAACCCTTGACAGTACAAGCCAAAAGTCGACCCTGCTGTTAATCAACAGATCAAGGAGTGTGTGAATAAGCTAGTCGACCATGGCTCTAATGAGGCAATTGATGATTTTGCCTCTGACTCTGAAGCAAGCCTAGATATCTTGGTCAAAGTGGTTTCTATACTCCTAGAAGAGTATAACATACCGACAGAAGTAGAGAACACTAGTGACCTTGATGTTGCTGAGATGGCTTTACACAAGCCAACTTGCTATTTTGTGATGAACAATGGCTCTGTTGAGAGCCAAGATGCTTTTTTCGAGAAGCCTGATATGGCCATGAGAAGCCATTTGAAGCCATTGTTGATCAAAGCAAAGGTTGAAGAAACAGCCATTAACAAGGTGTTAGTGGATTGTGGCGCTATAGTGAACATAATGCCACATCACATTCTAAAAAGAGTCGGTAAGTATGACACCGACATAAGGTCTCATAACATGGTCTTGGCAGACAACGAAGGAGGAAAAAAAACTACCATGGGGGTAATCCAGGTAGATATTACTATCGGCTCAGTCACGAGGCCGGCAATATTTATGGTCATCCAAGGTCGACCAAGTTACAATCTGCTTCTAGGCAGAGAATGGCTGCATAGAGTTGGTGATGTGCCTTCTTCTATGCAGCAACGCCTGATTATATGGCGAGAAGAGGGCATCATAGAAAACATCGAAGCTGATCAAGGGTACTTCATGGAAGATGTTAATGCTGTAGGCCAAAACCAATTTGACAGGAAATTGGCCAACATCGCTCCCTGCCATCCAGCGGAAGAAACGTATGCCAACTTACATGAGGCATTTGTTTCGCTAAAGCTGCATGAAACCCATGGGTTTACATGGGATGTTAAATATCTGGAGGATCCCTATGCAGAGGAACCCGCGCCGATAGGCTGGGGAAATCATTATGAGAATGATGTCTGAGCTAGAGGCTCTGACAAGGATTTCGGCGTACATTGCCGAAAATAAAATAAGTGCGGCTATAGAAGTTGAAGAAGCAAAGATGGAAACAGAAGTTTCTAAGCTTCTAGTCCCAAAGGAAGTAATTCTAACTGCAGAGCCAGAACGACCAGACAAAAGTTAAATGGTCAACAGAAGCGTCGATGAGCAACGTCTAGATTGTATATACGACGAACCACTAGGTTTCGAAAAGGATCCTATGGCACCTAAAAATGCAACCACAAGATCCTTTGGAAGAAATCGACCTTGGCGCAGAAGGTGATAAAAGACCAACTTATATCAGCGCCAACATCGACCCAAAACTCAGAACTGAGGTAATATCTTTACTAAAATAATTTAAAGATTGTTTTACTTGGGACTATAATGAAATGCCTGGATTGAGCAGGAAATTGGTCGAATTGAAGTTACCAATAAATCTGGCAAGAAGCCAGTAAAACAAACGCCTCGATGACCTGCAGTCATGTCGAAAATCAAGGAGGAAGTAGAAAGACTCCTCCAAAGCAAGTTCATCAGAACTACAAGGTATGCCAAATGGTTGGCTAATATTGTGCCAGTTATTAAGAAAAATGGAAAGTTAAGAGTGTGCATTGATTTTAGAGATTTAAATGTTGTCACTCCTAAAGATGAATATGTTATGCCAGTGGCTGAGATGTTAGTCGATTCTGCTGCTGGCTTTGAATATTTAAGTATGCTTGATGGTTATGCTGGTTATAACCAAATCTTTATTGCAGATGATGATGTGCCAAAGACGGTGTTTCGTTGCCCAGGGGCATTAGGCACCTATGAGTGGGTAGTTATGCCATTCGGCTTGAAGAATGCCGGAGCAACGTACCAGAGGGTACTGAATACTATGTTCCATGATTTTATTGAAAATTTCATGCAGGTTTACATCGACGATATTGTAATTAAGTCGAATAGTAAACTGACACACTTAGAGCACCTTCGAAAATCTTTCGAAAGAATGCGAGAATATGGGTTGAAAATGAATCCATTAAAATGTGCTTTTTGTGTTCAGGCAGGGGATTTCCTTGGTTTTGTTGTGCATAATAAAGGCATTAAAGTCAACCAAAGCAAGACCAAAGCAATCATGGACGTCAAACCGCCATCGACCAAAAAGGAGCTTCAGTCTTTGTTGGGCAAAGTAAATTTCTTGAGGAAATTCATTTCCAACTTAAGTGGAAAAACTAAGGCGTTTTCACCACTGCTTCGACTGAAGAATGAAGAATTTATCTGGCGAGATGAGCATCAAGAGGCTTTCGACAAAATAAAAGAGTATCTGGTGAAGCCTCCTATATTGGCGCCTCCACTTAGAAATAGGCCTATGAGGTTGTATATAGCAGCCTCAGATTCGACCATAGGTAGTATGTTACTTCAAGAGGACGATAACCATGTTGAACGTCCTGTGTATTACCTTAGTCGTATGTTAAATGGTCCTGAAACTAGGTATAGTGACATAGAAAAACTATGCATGTGTTTGTATTTCTCTTGTATCAAACTGAAGCAATACATAAAACTAGTTTATGTGTACATTTCTTCTCATTTCTACATTATTAAACATATGTTGTCTAAACCAATTTTGCATAGTCGAATTGGTAAATGGGCTTTAGCATTAACTGAGTATTCCTTGACGTATGTACCCTTAAAAGCAATGAAAGGGCAAATAATGTCAGATTTCTTAGTCGACCATTCTATGGTGGCCATGCCAGAGAATTTTGTCGATTTAGTACCTTGGAAATTATATTTTGATGGTTCTAGTCACAAAAACGGTGCAGGGATTGGTGGAGTTATAATTTCTCCAAGTGGAATTCCAGCAGAGTTCAAATACACTATCGACGGCATTTGCACTAATAATGAAGTAGAATATGAGTCCCTTATTACTGGACTTGAACTACTGCTAGAATTGGGGGCAAGGAGTGTCGAAATTATGGGAGATCCTGAATTGGTAATCAAACAAGTATCAAAACAATATAGATGCGTTAAGGAAAATTTAGTCATGTACTTCGTGATTGCCATAAGATTGTTAAAACGGTTCGAACAAGCGAGCCTTCGACACATACCCCGGCGAGAAAATCAGGAAGCTAATGATCTAGAACAAGAAGCTTCAGGATACAAGAAGAATGAAGATGAAGAGCTTATCCAAGTAAAGAAAAAGGTTAGAGCTACTTCGTTATCCCCTTCAGATTTATCAATTATAAAATTAGGAGCCATAGATACAGAAAATTTTGAAATTTTAGCAATTGATAATGGGCAAGATGTTGATCGCGAAAACCCTTGGTCGACATTATGTTCACCAACCGGTTCGACAGATCGTAAAATAAAATATCGTTCCCTGAGTTTTGTTTTGATTGAAAACAAATTATTCAAGAAAATCGTCGAAGGAGTATTGCTTAAGTGCCTGGGAGAAAGTGAGGCATATGTAGCAGTGTCGAGTGTGCATAGTGGAGCATGCGGTGCACACCAAGCTGGACACAAGATGAAATGGTTGTTGATGCGAACAGGTGTGTATTGGCCCTCAATGTTGAAAGACTGTATTGAGTTTGCCAGAGGATGCCAAATGCATGGGGGCATCCAGCACATGCCAGCAAGCGAATTGCATGCCATTGTAAAACCTTGGACATTCAGAGGATGGGCCTTAGATGTAATTGGTGAAATAAAACCAGCGTCGTCTAAATAACAAAGATACATTTTGGTCGGTATTGATTATTTCACAAAGTGGGTCGAAGCCGTAGCGTTAAAAAATGTCGACCAAGAGGTTGTGATTAATTTTATACAAAGTCATATTATGTGTCAGTTTGGAATTCCTAAAACAATTACAACCGACCAAGGCACAGTGTTCACAGGGCAAAAAATGCAAGACTTTTCGATGAAAGTTGGAATAAAACTACTAACTTCTACCCCCTATTATGCTCAAGCAAATGGCCAAGTCGAAGCTGCCAATAAAGTAATAATTGGTCTGATCAAGAAGCATGTGGGTAAAAAGCCAAGAAATTGGTACCAAACGCTGGATCAAGCTCTATGGGCATGTCGAACTTCTCCTAAAGAGGCAACGGGGGCAACCCCATTTCGACTGGCATATGGACATGATGTTGTTTTACCAGCAGAAATACATGTTCAATCTGTGAGAATTCAACGAAAGCATGAAATACCGTCTGAAGATTATTGGAAGATGATGACTGATGAGTTGGTCGATTTGGACGAAGAAAGGATGTTAGACCTTGATGCCTTGAGGAGGCAAAAAGATAGAGTGGCTAAGTCCTATAATAAAAATGTAAAAGACAAAGTATTTCATGTTGATGATTTAGTTTGGAAGGTAATATTGCCTATGGACAGAAACGATAGGGTGCTAGGCAAATGGTCCCCAAATTGGGAAGGACCGTTTAAAATAATCCAAGTTTTTTCCAATAATGCATATGAACTTGAAGAGTTGTCCCTAGATCGACGTATTCTGAGGGTGAATGGCAAATACTTGAAGAAATACAAGCCCATTCTTCAAGAAATCTCAATTTCGACCACGTAAAGTTTGTGTGTCGAACAGAGCTGGAACCTAGTAATAATAAAGCCAACATCTTAATTGTACAAAATATAAACTGTGCAAATAATTATAAAACAAGAATGCCAACAGAAATGGTAGTTTATAAATTGTGGAGATTCATATTACAAGGGATAAAAAACCACAACAAATACATTTAAAGGATCACATCAATCAGAAGTTGCCAAATTTTCTTTGGAAGCTGCCCAAATCACTCTCAAGACGAGCAGCAGTATTACTTAGCCCATCAGCTCTGGTCCTAAGAGTGTGCAACTCCTCTTCGACTCGAGTTGTGGCATTATTGACGGTAAGGGCATCTCTGGCCAATTGCCGCATTTCGTTTTGATCAGAAATGTTGGCCTGGTCGAGTTCTCTGTCTTGTTTTTCAACAAGCTCCAGCTCCTTCGTCAATTCGGCAATTTGACTGCGTATTTCAGCAGCTCTTTTCTTTTTAGGGCTTTGCTCTTGCCGCCTCTGATTAATGCGGGCCTTTATCCCTTCGACCACTGCCTTGGTTTTCTTCACCATCTCCACATTTTTCTTCACCGTTGTCTGTTTGGTGTCGACCAGTTGTTCAGTTTCCTTCCCCTGAGTGACATTTTCCAGCAGGGGAGCAAGGATTTTTTCAAAAGCTGCTATCATGAGCTTTGAAAATTCAGAAATCTCAAGACCTTTCAACTGGGTGATAGCATCCAAAAGCTCAAGTCCAAGAGTTGAATCCTCATGTAGCAAATGAGGCAAGTCAGGATTAATGGCATGAGTACGAATGGTGTCATTCAGCTTCTTGACTTTAGTGGCCTCAGGTCCTAGCTTATCGCTATAAACCTGGGAATGGTCAGAATCTGAGGACGTAGCGTACCGATTCATGAATTGATCCAGTCTTGCCAAAGCAGCATCAACATCGTCGACATCCATGTCAACAAGAACATCCTTCGCTCCAGATGGGCCAGCTAGATCATCCCTCTCAGGAGAACTCTGAATCTGGATTGGTTCGGTGACGGTTTGAGGAACCCCTGAATCCTGCAGGGTATCTGAAAGACTAGAGTCAGAGCTGGTCGAACAATAATCTTGATGCCTAGCAGGACTAGTGACTGAATCAGAGTCACTAAGAGAAGTCCAGGTGGCGAATTCAACAAACTCACCAGCTGCTACGTGGGGAGCCTGTTGGTGCTGAGGTGAAGAGACTTCTGAGAGAGGAGTGTAATCTGGCACGCTGTAGCGTGGTTCAGAAGTTTCGACCTAGAAAATGTAGAAACATCAGACAGGTATAAATCCAGTAAATCAAAACACCTCAGAGAATGTGATAAATACCTGTGGTGGTGGTGGTGAAGGGACTCTTGTTTCGCCTCCTCCAGCAGAAGCATTAGCAGTTTCTTCTGTTGTTTCCTTATTGACATCAGGAACAGGTGTGAGGTTTGGAGTGACAATGGTTGTATTTATTATGATATTACTATCAGCATGTGAAATTAAGGCAGTGTCGTGACAAGCATTCAAGAGCATTTAACCTCACCGTCTTGTGATAAGTGGCTGATCCTCGACCTCTGTCAGTTCCACTTCATCGTCGACCTTCATCCCTGAGTCTTCGGCCGTGGGGGCTTTATTTTTATTTGTTTTTGCCTTTTCTTCAGGCAGATTAGCGTGCCTCTTTTTATGGCCTTTGGATTTTTGGGGGTGGGGAGACTGAGCATCAGGTGATAGCTGTAGAAACAAAAAGGATTTCAGAAGAGAAATCTTAATCCTTCATCAAAAGCAGTCAGAAAGGGATAAGATGTTTACCTCAGTTCTCCCACTGTGGTGGGATTTTTTGTCCTGCTTGGACCTTTTGGATATAGTGGAGGGAGCAGCCGAATCCGCTGAGCGTTTTTGACTCTATTACAAAAGAAATAGAGACGTTAGTAAATAGATAAGATAGAAGACGTCAAAACATAGACATTCAAACTTACAGAAGAATCAGCTTTCTTAACAGAAGCAGAGATTGGTTCATCATCTGAGAGAGTGTGGATGGGTATGAACTGTAAAGACATCAAGTATAAGTGAGGTGTCGAATAAGAAAAATGTGAACGTAGGTGCGAGTGAAACATACCTTGGGCTGTGAAGGGCCTCCTTCAGTGCTGACTTTGGCAGTTTTGGTCGACGGCCCTCCTTGGCTTTCAATAGCAACAGGTTCTCGCCTGGGGGAAACTACCTGTGTTAGAGGGACAACTAGAAAAGAAGCTAAGTCAGATAAAGATGTAAGTCGAATGGTGAAAGGAAATAAAACTTTCCATAAGTGGTTACCCTTGAGTACTACTGCAAGCTCTCTCACATATTCAAGGTCAATATGAAGAAAGCCTGGGTAGTCATGCAACCAATGCTTCGTCAGAACCACCATGTCGGCTCTCTTTTGATAAGCATTTTGAATGTTCGACCAATCTGGGATAGGCAGTCGAAAAGCCAGAGCCAAAGGGCTAGTCGACAAAGGAGGAAATTTGATTTTCCCAAAGTAAAGCGCGTAAAGATATTTGTCTTTCGCGTAACTGGGGATTTTGAGGTGAGGAATCCTTCCAGTTACCTTCTCCTTTAGTTCTTGGGTCGTGTCATGGATGGTTCGATGAAGATTGTTTGGCAAGTACACCACTCTGAAAAAATTCTGAAAAGCTTGAATTTCTCTGATGTGAACTGCCTTACACTTTGTTGTCTTCCCCTGAAAATTATCGAAAGCCACAGTTAGCTCATTCATTTTTCCAGCAGCATCATTTATAAAGGTAACAAGATATGAATGCCACCAAATTTTGAACTCGTGGGTCAGAAAAATGCTGGCTTAAAAGGGGTGAATGTAAGCATGGCTCGACATTCCCACAAGGTGGCGACAGTCTGTTTAATGACTTCCCAGCCTTGGTCATCTAAAATGTCCATAAGCAATTCATGGGACGGATAGAGTGACTTAGGCACAATCTGACAGAGCCCAAACTGTCTAGCCACCAAATTGGGTTGGTAAGCTACCAAGCAAGGGCTCATTTGAGTGATGGCACCTGATAGAAACTAGGGAGTTAGGAGACGTCTCCAAATGACTATAGATCTTTTCTGATTCCTTTCTTCGACAGGGGTAAAAGACTCAGTAAGCCACAATGGCCCATTTTTGCCATCAGCAAATGGAGTCATCGAAGGTGTAAATTCCTCCCGTGTCAGTATTATATTGAAAAGCATTTTGAAGACTTCGTCATTTGGAGAAGTCTTGTCGATCGGAGTCAAGGGCAGGTAACATGGTCATAGTGCTCCACTTCTGTCTTGGGAAATTGAAACCTTCTTCTGTTGAAAAGGCTTCACATCGGTAGAAAAAGTGGCATTTAGCCACAATTGCAAGAGCCAGAAGGGTCCATGAACCAGCACATTTTTCTTTTTTGGATTCTTGGGATCAAAGCTTTTTATTTGGCCGACCACGTCGATCATAGAGGTGTACAAAGAGGCCAAAATTAATTGGCCCAAAGCAACATTCTCATTCCTGTGCAATGCGGCAGCCAAATGAGCAAATTGCTTGGCTATCTGCATCGACCTCGAATAGAATACGAAGCGAGATAGCCAGAGAGTTAGAAAAGCAACGTGCTCCTCATCAGAAACTTCTTCAGATTCGCAGTGATTGTATAGGATGAAGTTGTTGTAAGTTGGATGTTTTGATTCACCAACGTCGAATTTGATGGGGATGGTCTCGTGGTCGATGTGGTTGAAAATGATCCCAGCAGGCTTTACGCCTGTCAGAGCAGCTACATCCAGCAGAGTGGGGGTTATCATACCACACCTTGTATGGAAGGTGTTAGTGGATTCTTCCTAGAAGTATAAGGCATCTAATAGCATGCCACCTGAGTAGGGTGTGCCGACACGAGAGAGTTGCAACAGATCATAAATACCCATTTCCTTCCATTGTTGGCCCTTATGTGGCTCCAATGTCTCCATCCATGCCCCAAACTTAGGGCAATGTAAGGGAGGAGCAGTACGGAAGTTCCTGTCAACAAATTATAGTGAAATGGGGTTTGTTGAGGTGATTAATGGGCAACTGCGTTGGATGGTAGGGAAAAAGGAACCCTCATCATCTACATGTATTTCAGAAGGGATGTCTGAAGGTAGTGGCCCTAGAAAGGCATAAGGTTCATCGTCTAGTCTGAAAGGAATGAGTACCTGAGATTGCCATATTTTGGTTTTTTCTTCAGTAAGCGGTGGCTCCGGGACGTAGGGTTTGCCATCAACATGGCAGAGTTGGAGACTGGCGGCGGGAGCTGTGAAAAATTCTTTGTCTGCCATTGTTGAAGTTGAAGATGTTGAAAGGGTTTAAAGATTCTTGGTTTGAACCGACAAAGAAGTTGAAAAAACCGTAAAGACCACTGTTCTTTGGGACTAAGATGAAAGTTGAAAACTTTTGACGGTTGAAGATGAAGGAAATAAGCGATTAGGGTTTTGAAGGCGTTCCTGGGTTCTGTTTCAGAGATTGGGAATGTGATGATTTTTCTGGGTTTTTGTTTTAGAGAATGAAAGTGCAGAAGAAAAGAGAGGAAATAAGAAGAACGTATATTTATAGGCGCGGAAGTGAGGAAAACGAAAGAGCAAAAGGGACCGTGGTGTGTCCCTAGTGTAACACCCCCTTCTATTTACCCGCGTTTTATAAATAATAATCAGAGTTCCATTCAAATTAAAGAGGCGTCACAATTTAAATCATAAAAATTTACCAAACATGTGTCATGCCTTCACTGAGGGACAAAATCATTAATAAATCATACTCAACGTCATGCTTATCAGCGGAAATGTAAACATAACCAAAAATCCTGAATACATCATTCAACAGTTATTCCAGGATGATAAATCAACAAAATTCAAAAACTATTAAGAAGTATCCATTTAAAGGATCAAACAACCGTTTCCCCCAGTGTTACATCTACCAGAGCACGACACTGACACTCGGACTAAATCAACTGACTCAATGCTAGAGCTATCCTCACCAACTCCAATGCAGCTAATCACTTCGGATCTGAAATTGTTGAGTAAGGGTGAGATTCCAATTCAATATAACATGCATTATACATTTCTAGAATACAACAGAATAAACAGGTACGTTAATTTATTAACCAAACACAAGTCATAATCAATGCACAAGGCAGTCCACACAATGAATATGTATATAATCAAACAATGGAAATTGCAACACTGGAAACCATCCTAGCATGTTACAATCCCATATGCAATGCAGACTCTATGCATGTGGTACCAAAACGTGAACCGAGTTCACACACACCGCTCCGTTTACATGTGGATAGACAGTGTAATTCATGATTCACCCATAGCTATTGGGTCAAGAATCCAGCCTCACTACCTCAACCTCCGGGTAAGTGTATTGGCTCAACCAGTTCACTTCCGCACAATGGGAATGAACCAAATCAACAAATGTATATGCATGCATCATAAAAGCATGCCATCATCATTTCACATATCATGACATTAATACAAATCACATCATGTCAAATCACCAGTGTATCTCATTCAATCAAAATGAATATCAATTATATAACACTGTAAGCATCAATACCTCATCAGGTAACTCATACCATTCATAATAGCTCTCATTATCCTTAATTACTCATTCTTTTCAAAAATCGGGAGCGCGACCATTTTTAAAATAATTTAGCAAAATAATGTTTTTCTCTTTTCAAAAGGTAGTATTTGAAATTTAGGAAATAACGCCGAAAACGGCACTCGAATCGGAGTTACGGTTTAGAAAATATGAATTTTTGAAGTTTTAGAAAATTTGAAAAAATGCACATGGAACCCGGTTCCTACCTATACAGGAACCGGTTCCTGAAAGTTTTCAAAAAGGCGCTCTCTGGTTTTTGTATGGGAACCCGGTTCCTACCCATACAGGAACCGGTTCCTGAGCCTATTTTCCCAGTTTTTGCAATTTAACACTGGGAACTCGGTTCCTCCCCACAGGGAACCGGTTCCCACGACCTCTGACAGCATTTTTACTACTTTTTGACAGCATTATGTATCTTTTATCACTTCCAAACTTACTACTACGATTTGGTACATTAGGAACACCATTTCATCATCATTTCACACCATTTTAACATCAAACAACATGGTTTATTCATCCTTATTGTTCATTCAACACACTAGATGACCCTAATCCCAAACACCGACACAAAATAGGGTTTTCAATCTATAAACCTATGATCAATTCTCTAACATACCGACTACCCGGTTGATTCCCAAAACCCATAAAACATGTTAACCGAATGAAATCACCCCTTACCTCGCGATGATTCTTCGATTTCTCTCGGCGTCAGCTTTCCTCTCTTTTCCTCTTCTCTCCAATTCTACGTGAAAGCAGTTTCTCCAAAAAAACCTATTCTTTTCTTATTTTCCTTTTTATATTCCCTTTAATGTTCCTTTAATTACTCCAATAAAATAAAATAATAATAATTAGTAAAGTAGAGTAATTTACTCTTCATACTCACTAATTATTCCTACACCTCCAATCCTTTCTTCATTAAATGACCCAATTAATCCAACTAAAATTAATACTTAAGACTTCATTTAATTAAATAATTAAATCTTCACTTATTTAATATTTAAATTAAATCGGGGTGTCACAACTAGGGTTTCAATCGTGTCCGTCGAAGGACACGTGTAAGGGGATAAAGCCTCTAGCGTAGTGGGCCACTCCGGCTACCTAGGTCATGATGGCTAAACATTAAATTCTCCCACGTCTCGAGGTAAAATTAATATACGTTTCCATGATTACGTGATGTCATGAAAAGACTGGAGCAGTGAGATGTTTTCACAAAGGTAGCGGAAACGGCTAAATCGACGCAAGGTGGAACTTCATAGATACCATTGCCTCATGTTCGACAACATCAATAAGTCGAAAATGGTATCTCTGGGGGGGCATTTTGTTAGCTGGAAATTTGTGAAGTATGTCTAAGGGCATGGTTTAAAGGCAAAGGTTCCTACAGGTTAGAGACTAGTCTTGAATAAATTTAGTTTCTGAAGATACTTAACAAGGCTAAGTCAGAAGCTCCACAAAGAATGCTTGTCGGTTGAGAAGCTGGCTCAGAAGGCCAAACCAAATCGACCAGAGCAAAACAGTGTCGAAGTGTTATTGTTGTCGAAGACGCTTGCTAGTGGACTTAGGAAATTTGGTTGTGCCTCAATAAAATAGACCGAATCTGAAGGCAGTTTCCTTCTGAAGACATGAAGCGGGAAAAAGTCAAAAATGAGGAGATCGTGGGTAGTTGCCTCAGCAGATCGTGGGGTAGAAGCTTTTGAATGGATGACGAAACGTGTGCAAAAGTTTCTCTCAAAGATTGAATCTCGTCCATTGATTAGCTTTAGCAGTTACTTTGTAATTATTATAAATAAGTTAGAATGTTTAGAATTCTGGGTGTTCATTTGTACTCTCAAACTACTTGCGAACGCTCTACCCAATTCCGCACTAAAGGAAGAAAGAATAACGCAAGCTTTGATGTACGTGAATTACCACACTTTTACTTTAATGCAATCAATTTACGTTTAACTTTATCGTTGTTGCTTTATCGTTGCTGCTTTTTCGCTTACTTCTGTCTCATTTATCTGTTGGTCACGAGTCACCAATAGCCTTATTTACCAACAACATTTCAACGTAAACTGTTTTTCACGAGTGACCAATAGTCAGAAACCTTCGTGTGTGGAAAGCCATTGTGTTGTTTCCCTTAGGCTCTGGAAACCATTTATGGGCCAAGGTCATTTCGTTCACAGAAATAGTGCAATTCACTAAAATCTTAGCACGTGTCTTGAGATCAACTGGTCGATCTCGCGAGTAAGCCTTAGTTTTAGGACCTAGGGAGAACCAGCGATTGTTTACCATTTTCCACAGTAAACAATATCATTCACGAACATTGTCATATACTCGTATGCATCATAACCTGCATATAACTAATCATATTCTGTCAAGATTTATTTCCCCAGCAGGTAAAAGCTATTTTCCAAATGGAAGGTCAAAGATTAATACCCGAAACAAGACGGGAGAACTATCTGAACGACCATGCAAATTATTTCCAGACAACTGGTCAAAGATTAATACCCAAAACAAGATGGGAAAACTATCTACATTCTGACAACTATTCATCTTATAAATAGCCAAGGCAAAGGTTTATTCTGACTCTCTTATTATCAACTGCCTCAGATGACATCTTTAAGCTCATCTCCGACTACACATCTTCATCTCTCCGAATGGCATCTTTAAGCCCATCTCTGATATTTCTCTCATCCAAAAGACAAACGCAGAGTCTAGAGTACGACTCACTCTCCAACATTAGCTTCTCCAAGTGGCATCTATAAGACCATTCCAGCGCATCGTCAACTGAAGATCCCATTCCATACAACAGCGAGTGCAAATTTTCAGGTGTACTCGAGTGTTCAATCATCTTCTACCTTCAGGTCACGAAAGGCAAGCATACCAATCTAACCCTTCCGGTTCAAGAAGATTGAACAGGGGAAACTGTCATACCCCAAAATTTTCCCTCCTACTTCTCAAGACAATTCACAACTTCATACTCAAGGATGTCACAGGGGTTGACTAGACAAACCCTCTTCTAAGCAATCAATCCAAACTAGGGTTTTGTTCCTCTGAAGTCAAGATGGATTTCCAATGCTTCAAGTGGTCATCATACCTCATCATATGCTTCAAGGTATCACCATGTCAAGTTTCAAGCCTTACAAGTCAAATTTGCTCATCCAAATGCTCAGATGGTTGAAAATCAGCCCTATTGGACAAAAAGTCAATTGTGGTCAACATACAGTCAAACTTCATAATTTTTGGTCAACACCAATATTTTGAAGTAACATTCATCATTTGATCAAAGATTGATCATGATTCCTCAAGAAAAGACAAGATTTGATCAAAAGTCAAAGTTTCTAAATTAGGGTTTTTCAGACAAAAGTCAATAGAACTTTGACCAGGCATAACTTTCACATACTTTTGAAGGGAATTCAATTCTCTACAATTTCATGGCTCACAAGCTTTGGCCAAAAATGCTTCATTTGGAAGTTATGGATCAAAATATTACAGGTCCCTTTAAAAGTCAACAAAAAGTCATCTTTTTGAAAAGAAATGTTCATGAACATGGAAACTTCAATGAAGATGAAACAAAAAGGAGTGTTTAGAGGACATATTGAGCTTTCTAAAAAGTCTAAGAACACCCAAAAATGTTGAAAATTGAGCAAGATACAAGTTGTGCAAGTTAGGCATTTTTGAGGAGGTGCATGAAGAGAAATACTTGAGAAAATCAAATTTTCTCCAAATGGGCCTAACCTTTCTTGGTTCAAACTTGTTTCTTATCTGAATTAGAACCTCCAAGCCCAAGGCCACGCTTTTTATCTTTTATTTTTATTTATTTTTAAATTTTATACATTTAAATTCAATTTAATTAAAATAAAAGATATAAAATCCAAACATTAAGTACAAGGTTGATTTTTTTATCATTCTTGAAGTCCAAGCAAGCCATACAAGATGTCATTTTCGAAATTATTGATATTGGCAAGAGAATTGATTAAAGTTTGATCAAAAAAGGCAATATTTGGTTTCATTCCAAATCAAATATTTTCTCATTGATTTGCATATAATTTCTTCATGATTCTTAACCTAATTCACTCCAGTATATATACACACTGATCCCAGATGCCACAAGGACGAAAATTCATGCTACAAGAACCCTAGCAAGCTTCAAGAAAACCGTGCCATACAATTAACTTGCAGCCAGGGTTTCAAACGGATTCAGGCCAAACAAAGCATTCCAATTGCTTCCTGGTGATTCTATGAACCGTTCCAGACCCTTACAAGCACGCAA
Source organism: Vicia sativa (assembly GCA_021764765.1). Classification (NCBI taxonomy): domain Eukaryota; kingdom Viridiplantae; phylum Streptophyta; class Magnoliopsida; order Fabales; family Fabaceae; genus Vicia; species Vicia sativa. The sequence goes on from CM038792.1 coordinate 295,753,015, forward strand.
AGGCTCCTGAAACATAAAATCACGATCTCGGTTTCCATACATATTTTTCAGTTTTCGATTTCATACATACATGCTTATTTAGTTGAATTTGATCATATATTTGTGTTTGTATTGATGTTTCGATGCTTTCTGGATAGTTTGATTCAAGTTTAGGTGCGGGTACGAGGATATTCCATGGCTAGGGTTCATAGCTCAGAATTAGGGCTTTACGTTTAAGCCAAAATTAGCCAAAACCAGAGACATATTCATGTTTAGGAGGTTGAAAGCAATCGATCCACACCCTCATCATAAATTTATATTGCGTATTGTGAATTTTGAAAAAGTGCAGGTGTTATAGTGACGGACAAAGGCGTCACTATTGGCTTTAGCAGCGGAGGCGTCCGTAGGTAAAAGCCTGGGAAATTCAAACGAAGAAGATGAAGGCTTGGCGCGTGTTTTGATTTTAATTATTTTCAGAAAAATATTTCCCTTCTAATATTATTGTTTCATATGCCTAACACGAATGCAGGATAGCTCAGGTGGCAAAGGCAGCGCGCGTGTAACCTCAGGGGCAGGGGTTCGATCCCTTGCTACCCCAAATATTTTTTGGCATTTGTTTTACTAACCTATTTTTCTTATTTTCTTCATATTTTCTTTTCCAATTTAATTTCTTTTTCAAACACTTTTTTAAATACAATAAAAAATCACAAAAAATATTTCTTTTCATTATTAGGTTAGAAAAACTTTAATTTAATTTTTTTCATCAAAAAATATTATTTTTCACTCATATTTTATTTAATTGTTAATTAATCGAAAATTAACTTTTAATCACTTTTTCCATATCAAATTAATCTAGAAAAATTCCAAAAATATATTTTTCTCATTTAATTAGGTTTGCTAACCCTAAAACCTTTTTCTAACACAAAAAATCTTTTTCACTAACATTATTTTCTCTTATTCACAAGTCGATCCTTCTTGCGATATTATTTCAATTCATGTAACTGGTCACAGGTTGTAATAGTTAGGACTTTAATTTCTCACATTTTTTTCCAATATTATGTATCTGCTCATGGGATATAATAGCTTAATTAGGATTTACTTTCTGCACTCCTATATTATGTATCTGCCCCAAAGTCATGTAATAGTCTAGGGTTTACTTTTCCGCACTTTACATTTTCACACTTTATTTTCTGTACATATATTAATTGCTAGTAACTAGGCATGTATGGAAAGACTAATTCAATCAAGATAGATCACATTAATCACAAGATAACATATCCGAATACAACACACTCTTCACACATGCACACCCCTTAGGATATCCTCTCTTGTTGCCTTTCGAAATATGGTCATGTCCCTCGAACGTAGGGATATCTTAGAACAGTTGCCTACAAACAATATCATCATAGTCCCTTCGAATCAAAGATCATGTCCCTCGATGACCCTCGATTGTTGCCTACGAATACATGATCTCGTCCCTCGACTGTTGCCTACGAAAAGTGATGATCGTCCCTACGAATATGCTAAGGTATCCTTACATGTTGCCTTCTATGACCATACGATGACCCTTCGAACGTCCCTTTTACATCTAACAGATAGAGTTACCTACCAATTAATGGTATGGATAACGCTACCCTAAAGGAAAGCAAAATAACATGGAAACGACCATTTTGAGTAGGTAATAAGACTCTTTTGCTTGCTCCAATCAATTCAAAAATACTTTTCACAGCTCACACTATTTTCAAAAAATTTCAAACACTTTGTATACATTCCAGCGTGAATCATTACAAAGTTAAATACTTTTTCAAAACAAAACATTTCCAAACACTTTGTATACATTCCAGCGAGAATCATTACGAAGTCATAGAGAAATGTCTTTCAAAAACATCTTTTCAAACACACACATAGAAAGCAATTTATAAAGTGAGCTAAGAAATTAAGAGCCCGTAGATAACTACGGATGGAAAGGGTGCTAATACCTTCCCTTTTCATAACTGCCTCCCGTACTCAGAATCTAACGAAGGTCTTTTCCTGTTCTTTTTGCCATCCCTTAATTGGATAAAAGAAAATTCGGTGGCGACTCTTGCTATCCACAATATTTGTGATAAAATGTAAAACCAACAAGTCAGTTCTCCCACTATATTACACATTCATTCCTTTTGAATTACTTGCTCATGACTTGAATCACTTTAGTTCCCTTTTCACCCCAATTGTGAGGAAGATTTACATGGTTCATATATGCTAGAGGCCATAATTCTTGTTTTAGCTGGACTTTATTATGCTCAATCTTTTATTTTGTGTTGATTGTATGAATGCAAGAAAAGGGTAAAGGCATTTTTTATTTTGAGCACAAATATCTAACCAAATAGTCAATTCACCTTGTGAGTGTGTGATTATTTGTTAACCCCTTTGAGTTTTTGTCGATGTCCATGTTGTTTTTGCTAAATGCTTGTTTATGAGTGTTTAGTTCATTTTTTTGTATGGAAGTTGATTCTTTGTTTTCTTGAAACCTCAACTTTGTGTTGTTGTATGAATTTTTACCTTGCTTTAGAAATTAGAGAGTATTCACATATTAATGTTGGTTGAATTCAAGTTGGGGAGAGGAATATTTATGTTCTTATGTTGTGATAGCTACGAGGTTGTGGAAAAGAAAAGGAAAAAAAATATGTGAAAAAGAAAGATTAGAAAATGAAAGGAAAAAAAAAAGATGAAAAACCTTTGAAAAAAGAAAAACAAAAAGAGTATGAATAATGTTGTAATAATAAGTGATGCGTATTAGTTTGCAATTTGGGATGAAGAAGGAGTTTGATTGAAATTCTTTTGCTTGAAACTTTGTGAGTTGATCACTCTCTTAGGTTTAGGCACATTTTTGTTTCAATTAGCTTTAGAACTTATCATTTGTTTGTTAACCAAGCCACATTACAACCTTGAAAAGCCGTTGTGATTCTTGCCTTTATATTTTCAATATGAGTTTTTGGATGAATACATAATTTAGTTTATTATTTGCAAGATTATGGATGAGTGTCAAAAGTCCCTCACCTTTGTGTGTTCTTCATCTACCGATGAATTTTTGCTAGGCGTGATTCATAATTGAGCTTGTTTTATTTTAGAATGATTTGCATGATTTTTGTACTTAGGATTTGTTTCGTTTATATGTTGTCATTGTAGAATTTTGGTAAGTATTTACATTGCGTGTGCAGTTTTTGTTTGAACCATACACTTGTTTTCCATTTTTAAAACTTGTTGGTTTATAATTATTTTATTATCATTCTTTGTTTCTTTAGATTCGTTGCATTTATCGACTATTTGTTGGGGAGAGTTTGATAAGTGCAAATTGTAGTTAATTTTATATATACATTTTGTTGCATTTATCGACTCTTTGTTGTTAATATCGATTGAATAACCCCGCTTTTTGTATTAAATAGGTTGAATTGTGTTTTGTGTACATATTGTACCAGTTAATGAGTTTTGTATTTTATTTATAGGTATTTGAGCATGATTGGAGCAATGAGGAATAAAAGCTTCAAGATGCATTTTTTAAGGAATAAGAAGAATAAAGCAAAGAAAGAAACCATTGAAGTAGTGCATCGAAAGCAATAAAATTAGTTTTTCTGGTGTCCGTCGTTGGGCGGTGAGGTGGAAAGGAAAGGCCGTGGTGAGTGTCGAGAACAACGTCGAGCGGTGCAGCATTGAGAAATTCCAATAGCTTCTATTTTGTGCTCCTCGGTGGGTTGTCGGGCGAGAGTTTAGGACGTCCTTGGGCAGTGATTTTGTTTTCCAGGAGGAGAAGAGATAGTTGTTGTCTGATGCTTACGTGCCACAGGCTGGGTCAAGTAATAATAAGCAGCCCCGGGGGGTGGTTGCGGATAAGAATTTTTGTATATATTTTCCTTTTCATTTCATTTGTTGTGTTGTGGAATTTGGGTGGATTTTGTCTACCAATTCCATCAAACTTATACTTTTTGATAGATTTGCTTAAAAAATAACACTAAAGCTTGCATATGGATGATCTGGGGTGTATTGCTCGTTGACCGGCTCTAACACACCGGAAGATTTGTAGTTTATCTTTTCTCCTCTCTATGTAATTCTCTTTTGTTGAGTTTTGTATGTATATTTACTTTGAACTCATGATTATTTATCGCCCATGGCATTGTATAAAGGTTAGAGTGTTTAGTCCATGTTGTTTTTGCTAAATGCTTGTTTATGAGTGTTTAGTTCATCTTTTTGTATGGATGTTGATTCTTTGTTTTCTTGAACCCTCAACTTTGTGTTGTTGTATGAATTTTTACCTTGCTTTAGAAATTAGAGAGTATTCACATATTAATGTTTGTTGAATTCAAATTGCGGAGAGGAATGTTTATGTTCTTATGTTGTGATAGCTACGAGGTTGTGGAAAAGAATAGGAAAAAAATATGTGAAAAAGAAAGATTAGAAAAAGAAAGAAAAAAAGATGAAAAAATTTGAAAAAAAAATAGTATGAATAATGTTGTGATAATAAGTGATGTGTATTAGTTTGAAATTTGGGATGAATAAGTTTGATTTAAATTATTTTGCTCTAAACTTTGTGAGTCGATCACTCCTTTAGGTTTAGGAACATTTTTGTTTCAATTAGCTTTAGAACTTATCATTTGTTTGTTAACCAAGCCACATTACAACCTTGAAAAGCCCTTGTGATTCTTGCCTTTGTATTTTCAATATGAGTTTTTGGATGAATGCATAATTTAGTTTATTGTTTGCAAGATTGTGGATGAGTGTCAAAAGTCCCTCACCTTTGTGTGTTCTTCATCTACCGGTGATTTTTTTCTAGTTGTGATTCATAATTGAGCTTGTTTTATTTTAGAATGCTTTGCATGATTTTTGTACTTAGAATTTTTTTCGTTAATATGTTGTCGTTGTAGAGTTGTGGTAAGTATTTACTTTGTGTGTGCAGTTTTTGTTTGAACTATACATTTGTTATTCGTTTTTAAAACTTGTTGATTCATGATTCTTTGATTATCATTCTTTGTTTCTTTAGGGTATTTGACTTTGTTTGAGGACAAACAATGTTTCAAGTTGGGGAGATTTTGATAAGTGAAAATTGTAGTTAGTTGTGTATATACTTTTGGTAACACTTATCGACTCTTTGTTGTCAATATCAATTGAATAACCCCACTTTTTGTTGTAAATACGTTTATTTACGTTATGTGTACATATTATACCGGTTTATGAGTTTTGTATTCTCTTTATAGGTATTTGAGCATGATTGGAGCAATGAGGAATAAAAGCTTCAAGATGCGTTTTTGAAGGAAGAAGAAGAATAAGGAAAATAAAGAAGCCATTGAAGTTGTGCAGAGAAAGCAACAAAAGTTGCTCTTCTGGTGTCCATCTCCGGGTGGTGAGGTGGCGAGTATAGGTCGTTGTGAGCGCCAGAACAACGTCGAGCGGGGCAGGAGTGTTGCAGCATTGAGAAAATTCCAGTAGCTTCATATTTGTGCTCATCGGTGGGTCTCCAGGCGAGACTTTAGGACGTCCTCGGGCGGTGATTTTGGTCGCAGGAGGTGAAGAGATATTTTCTGCCTGATGCTTATGTGGCACAGGCTTGGGCCAAGTAATAATAAGTAGTGTCGGGCGGTGGCTGCGGATCAGAATTTTTGTATATATTTTCCTTTTCATTTCATTTGTTGTGTGATGGTTTTTGGGTGGTTTTTGTCTCCCAAATCCATCAACCTTATTCTTTTTGATAGATTAGCTTATAAAAATACACTAAGGCTTACATATGGATGATCTGGGGTGGATTGCTCGTCGACCGACTCTAACACACCAGAAGATTTGTGGTTTATCTTTTCTCCTCTCTATGTATTTCTCTTTTGTTGGGTTTTGTATGTATATTTACTTTGAACTCATGTTTATTTTCAGCCCATGGCAATGTATAAAGCTTGCTTTACAAATATTTGTCGATTATTGTCATGGATTTTTACTATGTTAGAGATTTGAGTAGCTATAGACATATACTGCTTAGATTCTTATCTAGGATGATTATCTGTTATTTTCTATACTATAGAGATAGATTTAGAGCTAACATCCACTTAGGGTATCTAAGATTAATTCCTCTACGTTGGTTGTGTCGGTTGAGAGATCGTCGATACGAATGGAACGATTGACTTCTATGTTGTTGAGGTGGTAGAGAGATTTCTACCGAGGTGATGCAGTCAGTTTCTCAAGTTGGGTTAGAAATGACATAGGTTTTGAGAGATACGTGATGACATAGACGAGTATCATAGGTTGAGTATAACTGGTCGATAGCTTTAAGTTTGCGGCAAGTAGTGTATATTAGTGTCGGATAAGTTGTCTTTCCTTTTTACTTTTGTCTATATTTATTTTCTGTTGATACCTTTCTATACAAACCAACTCATTCAAACCCCTAAAATCATTGACGATAGATTTGTCGAACGACGAATCAATAACCAATCTATGTGGGCACGATACAATATAACCTATATCACCCAGTAAAAATAATATTTTACTTTTTGCTTGTCGCTCTACCGCTTCAGCACCGGTATCTCTATTCATTAATAATTAATAAATTATTTAATTGATCTAAAATTATTATTATTATTATTATTATTATTTCTATTATTATTATGAATACGAAACTATTATTGTTATGTTGAATTTAATATAATTATTTGACAAAAGAAGAAAAAAAGAGATTTATTATTATTATTATTATTATGTGTTAAATTTGAAATTATTTTTTGTCTTTAAAAGATAAAAAAATTAGTTAAAAGAATTCAAGTTAGTAGGTTATTGTGATGTTGATTATGCTGGAGACCGACTTGAAAGGAAAAACACTAGTGAAAACTTTCAGTTTCTGGGTGAAAATTTAATCTCATGGTCCAGTAAGAGGTAATATACAATAGCTCTTTCATGGACAAAAGCTAAATTTATTTCAGCCTTTGGATGTAGCACACAAGTACTTTAGATGAAAAGTCAGTTGCAAGACTATCTGGTTAAAGAAGATAATATTCCTATTCTGCGTGATAACACTTCAGCTATTTGTTTATCCAAGAATCCCATATTACATTCAAGGGAAGAACATATTAAAATCAAAAATTATTTTATAAGAGATTATGTTCATAAGGGTATTTTAAATCTAAAATTTATTGACACGGATCATCAACGGGCATCTCTTGTTGATGATAGATTTGTTTTTATCTTGAAAAATCTAAATATGGCAATGTGTCTAAAATGAAATTTTTTTGTTGTTGTCAATTGCAATATGAGACTCTGGGAAATGAAATATGAAGTACTGTCCTTCTGGAGACAAAAGTTTCCATTTACTCATAAGTAATCTTAGTCAAAATCCAATTTGATAAAATCTGAAGAAAAGAAAAAGTCGCACTTAAAATAATTGAGAATATGATGTATGACAGTCGTTACTCATGAAAAAATCTTTTGATTAGAATTTTGAGATGCTCTATGTCTTGAGAACAAATGAAAATCATGATCCTTTATCTCTCTTAAGTCATTAATTGATAGTGTTTTATTTAATTATTGATATTTTCAAAACACAATACTTAATTTCATTCATAGGTTATCTAAACCAAATCTTTTTTACTGTCTATGCTCTTAGTTTCCTTCCCTATATAAAATTATCTTTCCCTCTCTCAGTCTTTCACTTTCACTTCTTTTAATCATATTCTCTTCTCTATTTCCTCTCACCTTTTTATAATGACTATCAAATATTTTTTGGGTGATAAAGAACTCATTTTTGTGATCAACAAAATGGTTGTCAATTTCTCTGACTTGAGATCACATGGATTTGATCTATTAAAAATTATTTTGAAACAAAAACGGGTAAAATATTTTACTGTGCTAAATGGTCCCATCTACCCAAACCCTGTAAAATAATTATGGGTTTATGCATTCATTGGGCGTAATGAAATGGAAATATGTTCTTTTATTTATGGAACTCCTATAACGATCACTCATATATCCGATGTTGTTGCAATAGTTTGCAAGGAAATAGGCTCAACTATCGAACATTACAGGTTCAACAATACCTTATATAAATCTCTGATCTACGACAATTTCAACATGCTCAAGTGTGTAGCAACTCTGTTGAGAGGCTAGGGTTTGACATAAAATTCTGATGGCCGACCTATGTCCCAGAGAGCTAGGAGTGGATAGTGTAACCTACGAGGACAAACATTTTCTCTACTTATTGTTGTAAAATATTTACATTGATCTTCCCTCTACAATTTTTAATTATCTCAAGGACATCATTTCTTCCTCAAGAGGAGAAATGTCGTGTCTCAATCTATATGGAATATTTTTCTCTAAGATTTTCATAAGGGTATGGATAGTTAATCAAGTAAAAAGGGGATATTGATGTTAATTTCCTCGCAAAGGAGGAATGTGAAAAGTTTAAGTTCCTTGTATAAGTTGATTATTGAAAAATTGTTGGTTGTTGTTGTTTTAGTTCTTCATAATTATGTATTTTTGTCTATTGTATTCATCTCTATAATCAATGAAACATCTTTATCTCTTACGTTATTTGTCTATCTTTGCGCTCTATATAATTTCTTTTTTATTGATGACAAATGGGGAAAATAGTGTAATAATTTTTAATATATATGTTTCTCTAATAGAACCCAAACATATGACACATTTTATCGGAACTCAAATATTTGAGCTAATTTGACTACAATATCCATATTTGCTCTGGAGAATTTTCGTGTGTAGGAAACTCATATATTCTTAACTTGACACCAACTCTTATCGTTGGCATGTTTAACTCTAATTAAAATTTTCTTGTTTTCAAAACGAGCTTGCAAACCTCACACTAATGAGACTGAAAAAATTTTAATATGTTTATTCAACAATTTATTTTTATTTTAAAAATTGAAAAAGTATTATAACCATCTTAGTTGCAAATTACTACTCCTCCGTCTCACAATATGTGTTCTTTTTCTTATTTTTATCTGACTCTAATTATTTGTCCCTTTAAAATTTCAATGTGATATTTATTACTTATTTGCATTAACTTACTTTTATTTATTGTATTTTAATTCATATAACTACTCCACTATCCATTAATAATAAGGATATTTTAGTAAATGAGACTAATTTTGTAACACCCTTCTAAGCCCACACTTATTATTCGTTTAATTTACAAAATAAATCAAATAAAGTCACTATACATGGGTGTCACACTTCTTTAAAAAAAATCACAAATACATTCTTGTTCTATAAAATGAGTTACGTTAATTCAAACACGCATCTGTTTATAATTCATTACATCATTAGAAAATATCGGAGCGGAATTCATCGTCATATAGCATAATTAACTTCTCAAAATATCATATTCGCAAAACAAATTAAGCATTCCCAACATGATTTTACATATCAGAGCAAGACACCTCTAATAAATTGAAACTAAATAAAACACTCCAAAATCATCCTCAAAGCTTCTACAAACTACTCTTGATCACCTAAATATAGGGGTGAGTATTATTTAGTTTTGGAGGATGTATATATCACAAAGCATCTTCACATAGCATGTATATATAAATATCAACATGAACATCATTAAACAAAATTATGAATCACATAAATTACATCACAACAACATATTAAAAGATCATCATGATGAAACATCATAATTAACGTGATATTCATCATAAAAAATAGAACCATCATAGCATAACAAAATATAATAAATCAATCCCATAAACATATAGATACTAAAATCATGCATCAAACAACTCATTTGATTCATTGATATTATAATTTAACACATCAGCTTCCAAATGCTTTAAACGACGTATCAAACAGATTCCTAAAACTCAAGTTACGGTATTATAAACATTACTACCAGACTGCACCGCCTTTACCTCGCCCGACAGTGGGGCCATCGCCGCTCGCTCGTCCGAAGATGCTAAAACGATGATCTCTTCCCCATACATTTTATAGGAGCTTTGCTTTTCTATCTTTTTTGTTGTCGCTTGGCTCACTCGGCGACGCTTATGCGCTTAACTCGCCTCTTACTTGCCCGACGGTGCTAGCAAAACTACAACTTCTCATTTGCAATTTATGCACTGTCCAGCTCCATTCCACATTGCTATTTTACACCAAACTCAGTCCAAAATACAGTATAACCATCACGTATCACATAACATCACCAAAATATATTATCACATCATATTGGACCCAAATCATATCATTCATATATCATTATCATCAACAATTTCAGCATATTTCGTCACATATATCATCAAGTCAATCACGCAATAAACCCTATCCTAACCCTCTATCATTCATAATAACCCAAAATTAGAGGTGTCAATTTAGGGGGCCAAAAAATTTGAGCCCTAGCCCACTTAATGAGGGGGCCTAAAAAAATTTAAGAATAATGAGCTCCAAAATATATAGGCCCCAAAAATGTAAAGCCCCAAAATTTAGAAGGGGGCTCAAGGCCCTAAATAAAAATTAATAATTTCTTTTAAAAAGACAAATTTGAAAAATAATATTCTTAAAATAAAAAATATTTAAAAAAACTGTTTTTTATAAAATAGTATTTTTTCTATAAAAAAAAAACAATTCCAATAATTTACATGTCTGCTTAAATTTCAATAATTTACTATCAATTCTCAATATAAATTTAAGCATTACTCTATACCTAGAGTGAACAATGCTAATAGCAAATTCAATTTTTATAAAAAAAATAAAACATTTTTTTATTTAAAATTTTTCAGTTTTTTTTCGAAATTTGTTTTCTCAGTTTTTCAAAAAATACATTTTTTTTAAAAAATTTTCTAATTTTTTTAGAAAAAATATTTTTTTTTAGTTTTCAAAAAAAAATTTCCACTTTTTTTTCTCAATTTTTATTTAAAAAAAATTTCAGTTTTTATTTGAAAAAAATATTGTTTTTTTTTGAAAAAAATATTGTTTTTTTTGAAAAAAATATTATTTTTTTTGAAAAAAATATTATTTTTTTCAGTTTTTCAAAAAAATATTTTTTAAAAAATAATTCCAATTCTTTTTGAAAAAATTTATTTTTTTTAAAAAAAATATTTTGTCAGTTTTTCAAAAAAAAAACTTTTTTTTTAAATTTCCAAATTTTTTTTTTCAATTTTTCAGAAAAAAAACATTTTTTTACTAAAAAAGTTCGAATTTTTTTTTCAAAAATATATATTTTTTCAGTTTTTTAAAAAGAAAAAACATTTTTTTTAACATTTTTTTTATTTTTTTTCAGTTTTAAAAAATAAGAGTTTCATTTTTTTAAAATAAATCTGTTTTTTTTTTTAAATTAATATTTAAGTTTTTTAAAAAATATTTCAATTTTGTTTTAAAAAAATATCCAGTTACATTATTACGGGAAAAAAAAAATTTTAAAAATATTTTTTCTCAAATGAGAAATAAAAAAATTTGTGAAAAATTATTTAGAGGTGAAATTATTGAAACAAAATAAAGCACCCTCAACAGGGCCTAAAAATAACACATTAATTAAGGGGCCTAAAATTATGGGGCCTAAAAAATTTCTTATTAATATGGGGCTCAATAAAATAGGGCTTTAGTGAAGTCAAAAAATATGGATTTTGAAAAATTGGGCTTATTTGACAGCTCTACCCAAGATTAAATTCCTTACCTTAATTTCTGAACGAATTGATTCTCTCTTCGAGTTCTACCAAATCCTCTTCTTTGTTCTCTATGCCCTGACTCTTATTTCACGTTCTCCCAAGGTTCATATTCGTACAAAATAATCTCTATTCTCATGTTTTCTCTTTTTACCCCTAAAATTCTTTTTATGTTATTCTCTCTTATACCCTCACTTATTTTCACATATTACTATCATGCCCTTATTGAAAAATTTTTTTAAATAACCAAAAAAAAAAAAAATTACAAAAATGTCCCTAAAAAAAAAATTATTCCAAAAATGTCCAAAAAATTTGAAAATATACACATAGGCGCCACTTGATGTGGCGCCTCATGCTCCATTTTTTTTTTTTTTTTTTTTTCAAAATTTTTTAAATGATTTTTAATTGATTTTAATTATAAATAAATTATTTTAAATACAAAAAAATTATTTTAAGGTGAAATAAAATATTTAAGAAATTATGAAAATTGTTTTTATAATTTTTCAAATTTTTGTAAGTGATATTTAATTGTTTTTAATTGTATTTAATTGTTTTTAATTATAAATAAATTATTTTAATTAGAAAGAAAATATTTAAGAATTTATTTATTTGTTTTTATAATTTGTAATATTTTCTAAGCAATTGTTTTTTAATTGTTTTTATTTATAAATTATATATTTCTCAATTATATATTTATTTGTTTTTTGTTGTTGTTAATTATAAAAAAATTATTTTAAATACAAAAATGTATTTTAATTATTCTTAAAAATATTTTGAAATTTATTTAATTTTTTTTTATAATTTTTAGAATTTTTTAAGCAATTGTTTTGTAATTGCATTATTTATTAAGTTGATATATATATATATAATCTCATTATTTATATATTAACTTAATAAATAATTAAATAATATTATTTATAAGTTATTAAATAATATTAATTTAAATATACTAAACTATAATAATAAAGACAATATATTTATATTGAAAATAATACAAATAATAAAGGTTACATATTTTTAATGCGGTCCCTTGTATGATCCGCACGGGGGGGTCTAACAACTCTCCTAGATGGTTCACGTGGTGGTGGTGCTTCCTATTCCGCCTCGTCGCGTCCCCTTGGCCTTTGCCTTTGTGGTTGCGTTGAAGTCCCTTCAGTGCCGTAGGAAAGGCGGGTGCCCTCTACGCCCTCAAAGCGTTGCCTTGGTGGGACAAACCGACTCTACTTGTGCGCCTCGAAATGCGGTAATTGGTAGTTTTGGGTTGAATCGGGTTGGCCATAGATGTATGTTTGTTGTGGTGTGTAGTAGTCGGGTTGATAATCCTCTTGTATGCCCGTGTCGGACTAAGTGGAGGACTAGAAGAGCCCGGACATCGTCGTGATGGAAGTGTTGAGATTGGTGTTGGGGGTATAGTTTTGATTTATGGGGTGGACATGTGTTGATGGTGGCGGAATGTTGAGGTGCGTGTTGGTAATCTTCATGGTGTTGAGGTTGAGTTTGGGGTATATATTGTTGAGATTGTTGTGGTGGTTGTGGTTGATAAAATGGTGGTTGTGGTGGTTGTTGTTGTTGTTGTTGGTAATGTTGGTTGTTGTTGTTGGTAATATGTTGGTTGTGGTGGCTGTTGTTGATGGAAATAGGGTTGTTGCAACCGAGGGTCGTCCAAGTAAAAAGGGTCAGACACAATCATTTCTGGATTGGTATTTGCTCTATACCAATCCACATATTCCCTTGTGGGCTTCATTTCATTGGGCGCCACAGGGAATTGTAGGACGTAGTGGGCACGCTCTTTCCACATTTTTCGGAACTCCTTTGCAAAAGCCTTCCAGTTTCGTTCATACCACTGGTGGCTGACTTTTTTAAGATGCCAAGGTTCCAAGGACAATGGGGGGCCTGGGATTTCCTGATGCATGCCAAATTGTAGTTTGACACGGTCACTTTGGTGCATCTCCACTGTGGTGAACCGAATGATAGAAGTTGTTGTCCAAACAATGCGTCTTGGATTAGGTTGGTGTTCCAATCCCAAATACGGTCTCCAGATAAACTACAAAGGAAAAATAAATACTTTAGTCACTGAGAATGTTTGATATTAATAAATTAGTTAGATGAGGAATGATTTAGTAGTAATACGTCTTCTGCTCGGAGACGATCCAATAGTTGACGATAAAATATTATTTTATTTTTGGGGTTAGTGTAATCTAGGCCATTGCAATGAACCTAAACAAAAAAAGAACAACAATATTATTTACAAATATTTATAGAATAAATATACAAAAGGAAATGACATCAAAATTTACCTAGTTGCGTAGGGAAGGAGTAGACGTTAGGGTTTTACGTGCTAGCCTTGGCAATCTCCACCACCCCATGTTTGAAGCAAAAAGCACATCCGAAAAGGTACGTGGTCCTTTTGTGCATTTTACACAACGAGCTATACAGTAAGCCAATACAGTAACCCCAACTATATGTGCTTATTAAATCTATGTCCTCGAGCAAACTCAAGTACATAAAGTTTATGCTATTTCCTGCTCCTTCGGGAAATAGCAAGTGTCCAAATAATAACATGATATAAAATCTTGTTTTAATTATTTTTTCTTCTTCCGGATTCCTCGCTTAAAACAATACTATCATGATATGCATGGAGGCTCGAAAGTTTAATACCGGCCCTTGCTTTTGCATTTCACCTTCGACTAGATCTACGCCCAACATTCGAACACATATTTCGTTGGGTGATGCTTCCACAGCTTCCCATCAATGCGAAGACCAAAAGCATGTACACGTCCTCGAGTGTGACGGTACATTCACCAGGTAGGTGAAAAGTGTGGTCTCTCGGTCTCCAACGTTCACACAAAGCAAGTATAAACTTGACATCAATTGTGGCATTAACCACATTCATAACATTACCAAACCCCGCACGCTGTATGTAAGGTATGCACCATGGGTCTGGATAAGGCATCGGGTGTGAACGTTGACGAAATTTCTTTACATCCTTTAAAGACATACAATATAAACAAGCATTAGAATGGAGTTTTAAAAAATTAAATTATAAACATACAAAAGAGGACGTGTTCAAGTAAAACTTACGAATGAGGCAATGTTAGCCCTCGTGTTCTTGGCCCATGGTTAGTAGAGACATGATTGCAAAGTAGAACGTAGGTGAGTTGTTGAAAGAGTGACCTGCTATTTATAATCTTATTCAAAAAGTGTGATTATGCAAAATTTTGCCAAGTGTAACGCATGCAACAGCAGATCTGCATGCATTGGGACAACTAATGGTGCACTTGTCATGTCTAGAGGCATCTTGCAGTATGGGCATGCGTGAGAATCTTGCATACTTGACACGACCACTGCATGCAGGAGTAGGTGGCGCTTGGATGGGAATCGAGAGACTTGACACGACCACGCATGCGGAGACAGTGGCGACTTGCATGATGGGAATCCGAGAGACTTGACACGACCATTGCATGCGAGAGGTGGCGGCTTGCATGATGGGAATCTCGAGACTTGACACGACCATTGCATGCGGAGACGGGTGGCGCTTGCATGATGGGAATCTGAGAGACTTGACACGTCTCGCATCCAAGGCCTAGGTGAATAAGTTGCTCCACTATATATTCGGCCTTTAGTTAGAAAAAAATCACACAACTTTTCACAAAGTATTCTCACCTTCCTTTACCACACATTCACATACCGCACACAAATATTCAAATATCATGGCATCTTCATCACAATACAAAATCAAAGCTCACATGAATGGCGAGACATATGAATGTAATATGTCCGCTTCCTATTTAGGAACACCGATCGCACTCGATTTTGTCTAAACAGGAGTCGACTTCTCCCACGAAAAAAGCTAGAGTCCAAACTTAGACAACTGTGTCACAAATATTGTATCAACAACCTTTTTCACCGATAATAACTCAAGACGGTTTTATAAGTCATTGATTCAAAATGACTCGGAGGTACAAAACATGTTTCGTATCCATGAGTATTCGTTACGATTATATTGTTTTGTACATTATTTTAGAACGACTCAAGCATCACAGAATGTCCAACACAGTTATTGATCCCGTGGTTGATGACGAACAAGATCTTTGAACATCCCGTAGAAGACGATGGAGTTGATGACGCAGAAGACGTGGTTGATGACTTGGTGAACCGGATTCCGAGGACGATGAACAAGTACAAATACCGAAGCGCAACGCTACTCACCGCTGGGCACTTCACAACCCTTAACTTGGGAGAGGATGAGCCCTCGAAGATATGTTCTTCAACCCGTACATGCGGTCCGACGAGGAGTTAAAGAAAGGTGACCAATTTCGACCAAAGAAGCGTGCGCTAGCAATAAAAACGGCACATGAAAAGCGTGTTGACTACAATGTCAACAAATCCAACCCGAACGATACGTCATTTCATGTAAAACCCGTGTGGGTACAGTTGATGTCATCGTATAAGAAGAAATATAATGCGTGGGTGATAGGGTCAATTTCACAACCACACACGCGCCAACACAAACTTGGCACAAGATCATCGTAAACTTAGTCACGATATGATCGCCATTCCATTTACCTCTTGTTGAGGCCGACCCATCATCGAAGGTGAAGACAATTATCTCCCACGTGTTGTCAGATTCAAATATACACCGTCGTATCGAAAGGCCTGGTTAGCGAAAACCAAGGCAATTGAACTGGTTTACGGTAATTGGGAGGAGTCGTACAAGCAACTTCCACGATACTTAGCCGCACTACATTTGTATTCTCCTGGGACGGTTTCAATAATGGAGACATTGCCGGCACAAGACCCTAATGGAAATTGTCTAGAAGGTAATGGGATTTTCCATAGGCTTTTCTGGGCATTTCGTCCCTGCATTATAGGTTTCACCTTTTGTAAGCCGCTCATTCAAGTAGATGGAACATGGCTGTATGGGAAATACAAGGGATCGCATCGATGGCGGTCGCACAAGATGGAAATTCAATATTTTCCTGGCATTTGCATTGGTAGAAGGAGAAACGGTGCTGGAGTTTCTTTCTTAAGAACCTCCGAGTGCACGTGACTCCACGCCGACATCCGTGTTATTTCCGAGGCACGCTTCCATAAACACATACAACAATCCAAAGAAATGGTTGGCATGACCCCCAACGCATGTATATCAGACGTATATATTGCCCAAAATTTTGTGCGGAGTTCAAAGACAAATTCTTGAAGCAAAATTTGATAAACGCGGTATTCGTTAAACCAACTCGATTCCAATACTACCGGAAATAGTGTTGGCAAATTCGATCTTGGGAGGTGGATCGATAATATCGACGAGCAAAGTGGACTAGGTCCTACGACGATGGGGTGAGGTGGGGCACATGACAACAAATCTCGTGGAGTCAATGAACGGGTCTTTAAGGGCATACGTAACCTCCCGATAATGACTTTGGTGAGTGCGACTTATTTTCGAATGGCAACACCGTCAGAACTAGAGGCAAGGAACACGTGTTACAAACGAATCAAGTGTATAGTGATGCATGAAGTTTATGAGGCGGAATCTACCAAAGCCAACGACCATAGGGTTCTGATCGACCGCCATGGCCACACTTTTAGCGTCAAGGAAACAATTGACCATAACCGGGGCTGCCGACAAGAGTATAGGGTCCTAATACAAGATCGTTAGCGACGTGGTCAATTTCAAGCCTATCGTATGCCTGTTCCCATGTGATTGCAGCGTGCTCACACACCCACTTCGATCGTTGTCGTTAGTGTCTCCCATCTACAAAGTTGCAACATTGTTGAATGTATATGACAATCCCTTTTCGGTGGTAGCATTAGAGGCATATTGGCCAGAGTATGAAGGGGAAATTGTTTGGCACAACGAATCGATGCGGCGGAATAAAAGTGGACGCCCAAACAGCAGGCGCATTAGAACTGAAATGGACGTCGTAGAGAACGCAGAAAATGTGGCATATGTCGACAAATAGGACATAACAAAAACAAATGTCCAAATCGTGGATCAAGTTCCACAACATAGTTTTCAATTTTATAACTCTATGTAACAATTTTATTTATCAATAAAGAGTTCTTTTTATTCCAAATAAGAAAATTAAATAATGAATTAATTATTTATATATAATTTAACAATTAAAACAAATAGCAACAAATAAATAATTAACATATAACATATAATTATATATTAAATAAATTATATAATTCTTATTTTAAATAATAATTTATATAATTAATATATAATTAACTTAATTTTAAATGTTAATTTCTTAATTATATATATGCTAAATAATAAAATTAAATAATGAAATAATTATTTATATATAAATTATAAAAGTAATTTTTTAATAAGATTTAATGTATATAAATTAAATAATTAATTTTTAAGTTAATTATATAACAATTAAATAATTATCTAAAAAAGTAATTTATAAATAAAAACAATTACTTACAAAATATTAAAAATTATAAAAACAAATAAATAAATTATTAAATGTTTTCTTTCTAATTAAAATAAGGTTGTTGTAATTAAAATAATTTATTTATAATTAAAAACAATTAAATACAATTAAAAACAATTAAATATCACTTACAAAAATTTGAAAAATTATAAAAACAATTTTCATAATTTCTTAAATATTTTATTTCACCTTAAAATAATTTTTTTGTATTTAAAATAATTTATTTATAATTAAAATCAATTAAAAATCATTTAAAAAATTTTGAAAAAAAAAAAAAAAAAAAAAATGGAACAGTGGGGGCGCCACATCAAGTGGCGCCTATGTGTATATTTTCAAATTTTTTGGACATTTTTGGAATAATTTTTTTTTTAGGGACATTTTTGTAATTTTTTTTTTTATTTGGTTATTTAAAAAAAATTTTCGCCCTTATTTTCCTTTTCACCTTATTATACTATTTATTTTATTTAATTATTATTATAACTTTAAATAATATATACTAAATTATTTAATTAAAATACTCCTAATTAGCATCTTAATCCTCATCATTCCACCACATACCACATATTAATATACATCACATAATTCATCATAAATCACATATAATCAAATATATTAAATTTTAAAATCCAGGATCTTACGCATTTTATCATTAGAATTAATATAATTAATGAATATTTAAAATAAAATAAAAAACATATTGTAAAAAACATATTGTAAATCGGTGGTAGTATGTCTTCTTTCTATAAAAATTAAAAGATTGTCGGCGTTGTTTCCATGTTTTTCTCTTTAAAATATAGTATTAGATTATAGCATCTTTTATACTCTCTTTTAATGCATTTATTTGATTATTAAAAAAAAAAAAAGTTTACTTGGAAGAGAGGATTTTATTTTAGCACTTATATAAGCCCAATGTGTTTTCATCAAATGACTACACCATGCTAGGGTCAAAAACTATAGACGTGGTGAAATTTTGGCCATATGAAAATGAGAAACAGCTCATTTAAACTTTGCCATACTTATTTCTTTCAATCTTTTAGGATTGTCAATATTCATTTATTTTAGGTAATTATGGAGGCACATGGGTATGGAATCACCAATCCATGACTACGACAAACCATGTATGCTTATTAATTGAAAGAAACCATTGGATGAAATTATTATTGAAATGAATTTTAGATAAGGAAAGCTTCTATTTGTCTAGAAGAAGATTTGAATCAAATTTTAAATGTGAATTGCATTTCTTCATATTCTCTTTACTTTAAAATGAATAATTTTAATTAACTATTTGAATTCTAGTGATAAGTCAGTCCATGCTAAAAAAATAAATTTTAAGAGAATATTAAAAAAAATTATACAAAATTCTAAATTACTAACATCTCGTTCCTTTAGGATTTAGGGTAAAAAAAAGTGTTTATAGCCAAAACAAAATCTCAAAATAAATATTGTTTTAAATGTTTAATATAATATAATATTAATGAACCTATTTAAACTTTTTGATAATTGATGTGAAGCAATAATTAATAAAAATAGCATAATAAAATTGACACATTTATTATGTTTTTAATATACATAAAACAATTTTAAAATAGTCTTATTTTTGAACTGATTGAGTAAGACTCGAGCTCACTGTAGGATGTTGGATTATTCGGTGATGATGGCATTTGGTGAGACTTCATTCAATAGATTCTAATATCAGGAATTTGCAAAGTATTTATACATGACGTGCAATTTATTTTTTTAATAAAGGCTCTATATATTAAAGAAAAGAGAACCACAAAAATAGGGGAAAGCGAAAACCCCATCAATCTTAAGAGAATTTAAAGAAAAGGTAAGTATAATTTATTTTTTACAAATCACTACGAATTTTATTAGGGTTGAATTTATAAAAATTTAGAAAAGTGTAGAGATTTGAAAAAAAAAGTCCGCACACGAATTTTCTTCTCTATAAATATGTGTAACATAAAGGTTAGGGAAGTTAGAGAGATGAGTTGAGAAAAATCATCTATTTCTAAGGACACCAGAGACTAAGGAAGGGTTGAAAAAAGCTTTAACAACCAGAGAACAATCGGTCTCAATCCAAAGCAATTGTCAACCCCCTTCAAGAGCAATCTCAATAGCCATGATAAGCGTAGTAAATTCTGCAACCAAAGAAGAGGGAGTAGCAACAGTATCTGCAAAAGCAAGAAGAAAATTTCCCCTGTCATTATGGAAAATATCGCCGCATCCGGCAGAACTAGTGGTCGGGTCGGAAGCTTCATCATAGTTACACTTCACCCAACCCAAAGAAGGAGGAGACCAAATGACCTCCCTAACATTAGGGGCTCTCGGAGGACGGATAATCACATCAAAAGCTTTAATAATCGAAAAGTCAGCAATAGAAATAGACGAGCAGTTAGTGGAAATATTACCAATCAAGTGGACTTGGGAAGAGATCTAATTGATCAAGTTGCGATATATCGACTTGACATTCTTGTGCTTCAGATTATTTCTTATAGTCCAAATATGTTGAATAGTGAAAATAAGAGAAGCTTTAGAGATTAAACTTGCTTACGAAGAGTGATTGTTGCAACATAACACCGATCAATCTTCTATAAAGCGAGGAACGAAAGGGATATTGATTTTTCTTTTAATCCAAAGCCAAAGCTTCTCCGCATATTTACAATGAAAGAAAAGATGAAGGGGGTTTCCATGCTAGAATGACAAATACCACAAACCGAAGCCATAGAAATCCTACGCGACATCACTAAACTATCAGTGGGAATTTTCTCATGAAGGAGCCTCCAAGCAATTAGGGATTTGCAAGGAGGGATGTTAATGCTCCAAATTGCTGATGCCCACAGCGGTTTAGGGCGGAAACTGTGACACCCCGATTTAATTCAAAAATTAAATAAAGAGGAATTTAATTATTTAATTAATTAAAGGCTTGATTATTTATATTTTCGGAATTAATGGGATTAATCGAAGAAAGAAAAGATTAGAGGTGTGAGGTGTAATTAGGGGTTGAGGAGTAAATTACTCTACTCTCACTAATTACCACTTATTTGTATTTTATTGGAATAAATAAAGAAATATTAAAAGGAATATAAAAAGGAGAAGAAAGAAAAGTAGGTCTTTTTGGAGAAAAGTCATTATACGTAGAATTGGAGAAGAGAAGAGAAGAGAGGAAAAGCCGACGCCGAGAGAAATCGAAGATCATCGCGAGGTAAGGGGTGATTTCATTCGGTTAATATGCCTTATGGGTTTTGGGAATCAACCGGGTAATTGGGTATGTTAGGGAATTGATTATAGGTTTATAGAATGAAACCCTATTTTGTGTCGGTGTATGGAATTAGGATCATTAGCATGTCAAATAACTAATAGGGATGAGTAAACTATGTTGTTTGATGTTATAATGGTGTGAAATGATTATAAATTGGTGTTCCTAATGTCACAATTCGTATTGGAAAGTGTGGAAATGATAAAGGATGCATAATGCTGTCAAAAGTAGCAGAAAATGTTGTTATAGGTCGGAACCGGTTCCTGGGAGGAACCGAGTTCCTGTTAATTTTCAAAACTGGGAAAAATTGGGCTCAGGAACCGGTTCCTGTCTATGTCGGAACCGGGTTCCCATACAAAAACCAGGGAGCGAGATTTTTAAACTTCACAGGAACCGGTTCCTGTATAGGTAGGAACCGGGTTCCATGTGCAATTTTTAAAAAATACTTAAACTTCAAAATTCATATTTTCTAAACCGTAACTCGATTCGAGCCGGCATTATTTCTTAAATTTAAAATACTATCTTTTAAAAAGGGAAAAATATTATTTTGCTAAAATTATTTTAAAAAGAGTCGAGCTTCCGATTGTTGAAAAGAGTGATTAGTTAAGGATAATGGGTAACTATTACAAATGGTCTGAGTTACCGGATGAGATATTAATGCTTACAATGTTGTATCTTGATATTCATTATGATTGAATGTGATACATTGGTGAATTGGCATTATGTGATTTATATTGATATTATGATCTGAGAATTAATGTTGCATGCTTTTATGATGCATGCATAAGCATTTGTTGATTTGGTTCATTCTCATTGTGCGGAAGTGAACTGGCTGAGCCAATAGACTTACCCGGAGATTGAGGTAGTGAGGCTGGATTCTTGACCCAGTGGCTATGGGCGAATCATGGATTTACACTGTCTTTCGACATGTAAACGGAGCAGTGGGTGAACTCGGTTCACGATTTGGTACCACATGCATAGAGTCTGCATTGCATATGGAATTGTAACATGCTAGGATGGTTTCTAGTGTTGCAATTTCCATTGTTTGTTATATTACATGTTAACTGTGTGAGATGTATTGTGAATTGGCTATGGTTATGTGTTTGGATAATGGACTAATGTATCTGATTATTCTGTTGTATTTAAAAACGTATAATGCATTTTATATTGGACAGAAATCTCACCCTTACTTTGATGATTTCAGATCCGAAGTGATTAGCTGCTTGGATTGGTGAGGATAGCTCTAGAGTTGAGTCAGTTAGTTAATCCGCGTGTCAGTGTCGTGCTCTGGTAGATGTAACACTGGGGAAACGGTTGTTTTGAAATCCTTTAATGGAATTCCTTAATGTTTTGAATCATGTTTTGGTTTATTATCCTGGAATACTATGAATGATGTATTCGGAATTTTTGGTTATGTTTCATTTCCGCTGTTAAACATAACTTTTGCATTATTTACTTAATAAGTCTCCTTCAGTGAAAGCATGACAACTGTATTGATTGATTTAAATTATTTAAATTGTGACGCCTCTTGGATTACGATTAAATACTCTGATTATTATTTATAAAATGCGGGTAAATAGAAGGGGGTGTTACATAAACCATCTTTAAAATAAAAATCATCTTTAACCGAAAGGATACCAGAAGAACAATGCTTCCAACGTAAAGTATCTGGGAGCTCCAGCAAGGTGGAGAAATTGGGCGGAATTCTACGCTGAAGAAAAGGGAACCACTCTAACCAACCATTTGGGAAATGCCAACAATTATCTATGAAAAAATCAGCAACTTTGGCAAACAAATTCAGGCCTTTTGAGCGAATGAAGGCAGCAGAAATGAGAAGGATAAGCGGGTCACCTGCCCAGGCCTCTAGCCAGAAATTAATGTTGGTACCGGAGCCAACCGACCAAAATAATTATCACAAACACAGGCAAACTCAAATTTGGTGTTGGTCCATATATAAGAATAAATATGGTAGTTTATGTGACTGAAACCGCGAAAAATCCTTCTACGAAGCAGAATTTTCCAAGATTCATGGCTGGTACACAAATTCCACATCATATGAAGGTTCAAGGCTTCATTCAGACGAATGAGAGAATGAATGCCCAGGCCTCCATTCACGAAGGGGCAGCAGATTGTTTTTCCAAGCCACCATGCTAATATTCCTTGAATGAATGTTGCCCATCCAAAGAAAATTTCTACAAGCTTGTTCCACTTTTCGAAGAAGCAAAATTTTGGATATGTAAACTGAAACATTTCCCAGAGGCCATAAAGTAATTCTGGAAGATGTTTCTAAGCGCAATGATGTTAGAAAGGCGGCCCGTGCAGAAGATAAGGAGGTCATCAACATAGAAAACGTGGGATGGAACCAAGTTATTGCGGGAGGTTTTAATCAACTCTAAACCGCCTTGAGCAACGAAATTTGCAATGCTACGACTAAGAACATATTCAGCCAAACAGAAAAGAAGCAGGGACAAAGGGTCCCCTTTACGCACTCCACGATTACATTTAAAAAAAACATGATGCGCACCATTGAAATTAGCCGAAAGCACAACAAAGGAAATAAGATTCCTAATCCAATTGCAGAAGGTTAGATTAAAAATGAAGCAAGAAATAACCTTAATCAGGAAATCCCAGTTAAGCGTGTCAAAATCTTTGGTAATGTCAACTTTCAACGCTAAATTAGTATAATGGTGGTGATTATCCAAAACATTAATCGCCTCTGAAGCCAGACATGTACAATCCTGGATATTTCTACCATGGATGAAACCTCTTTGCTCCTTGGAAATAAGAATTGGCATAATTGACGCAAGATGATCCGCCATAATTTTAGAGATGATTTTCTACTTAAGTTTTGAAAGAGTGATGGGCCTATACATATCCAACGACTACGCCTCCGAATATTTGGGGATGAGAGTAATATAGCATGAGTTGTAATTTGGAGGGAGCCACCCTGAGCTGAATAATTGGGAGACCGCATTGCAAATATCAACCTTAATAATATCCCAATATAAGTGATATAAAACTCCCTCGAAGCCATCAGGACCGGGAGCACTATTCTTGTTAAGATAGTGGACAACATTTGAAATCTCGGCAGAGGAAGACATCATGGTTAAGATACCATTAATAATAGAATCAATCAAAGACGGAATGGAATCACCCACAATAGAAGAAGTTTGCTGAGAACCTGCAAAATAGAAGAGATTAGTGACGAGGGAGTCCCAATCCTTCAGAGCAGAAATAATGTTTTTGGATCTTTTGATTTTGTACATCCTATGAAAGAAAGTCGTGTTTCTGTCACTGGAAATAGCCCAATTCAAATTGGCCTTTTCGGCCCAAAAAACCTCTTCCAGATTCAGGTTCTTCTCCATCTCCAGTGTTTCCTCTTTTTCCCGAGATCGAAGGAAATTGTTGGGCCTAGTTTAGCTAATCTCCGGTTGAATCTTCTCCAAGGCCTCCATAAAATACTTGACTAAATTCTGGATATTACCAAAAACATCTTTGTTCCATATTTTAAGTTCAGACTTAAGAAATTTGAGTTTTTGGCTGAGCTCAAATAAAGCACAACCCACCACATATGTATCCCAGGATTTGGTAATGAACTCACGACAATTGTCATGAAGACTCCATATTTCAAGGAATCGAAATTGAGAGGAAATACAGATATAGGAGAAAGAAGAATCCACCAAGATGGGATGGTGATCAGATCTCCATCTAGGTAAAGTAGTGGAATTTAAAGAATTCACTGCATTAAACTAGGCATTATTACATAAATCCCGATCAAGTGTTCTCTCAATTAACGTATTACCACTTCTCCCATTGCACCAAGTAAGAAAGGGACCATTAGAAGGAAAATCCAGCAACTCATTGTAATCAATCCAATCTTTGATGTCTTCCATAGAATCCACCACGAGTTGTTAGAACCACGATACTCATGGGCGCCGATGATAGCATTGAAAAATCCCGAGGATGCACCAAGGGATGTTAGGGTCGATAATAGAAGAGAGGTCGAACAAGTTTACGCATATTAACATGATTAGTAGAGGCATAAACCGTAGCCACATTAACTTGAAAATTCCCAGAGTGAATCGAGAAGGAAATGAACTGGTCCAAAATAGATAAAATCTAAGCGTTTGAGGACTTATTACACACATACACACACCACTTATTAAGAGAAAAATCTTGACGGTTGTTCAGCGCAAAAAAACTTCATGACAAGCCTATCCCAAAAGGAAGGAGAAAATTTTTAGGAGCACATCCAAGGTTCCGCAATTAAACAGAAATCGAGATTACAATTTTTATAATTTTCTTAAGAGATAATTTAGTATGGGCATTAGCAAGACCCCTCAAATTTCAGAAACGTAGCTTCATGAGAAAGTCCTTTTATCACCAGCTTTGATTCTGGTTGACAAAGGATCTTTTGATTTCACTTTTTTCTTCTTTTTCCAACTATTGGACTTTGAGACAACTGGTGTAAAAGGCTCAGCCTCTTCATCTGATAGATTTTCAGAGGAGGATGTATCATCAGTTAAGTTTTCCCAGGATTTTTTTAGGAAATTCTCATTATTGTCCTTATTGACATCTATGGTATTCTCCAGATTGAGCAGTTTGGTAGCATCCATAAATTCCAAATCCTTGGATCGTATTGGAAGACATATTAGGATCAACCTCTGGCCACTTAGAAGCTTTTACAGGAACCTCTTGATTGAAGTTTTCTTCCCAAGCATATTCCATAGTGGCATCATCTAGGGTATTTTTTTCGTTCTGCTCTGCCTCTGCCGATTATTTTCCACGGTTCACTTTGTTTGCTTTCATTAGAGTTTCTTTGTTATTCGTATCCTCCTTATTTCTTGAGAGTTTTGTTATGCAACTTTTCTCCATATGATCAATTTCCTTACAAAACATACACAAATCTGAAAGTTTCTAGTATTCTATATCAACAAAGAAAGCATATCCCACTCTTTCTACCAAAATCTTATATCTCAGTTCTTTTAGCATATCTATATCAACCAAGACCCAAACATAATGACCAAAAGATCTCTCCAAGGGAGCCCTCTTAGATGTGGAATCGATACAGATGAGAGTACCAATGCTACTAGCAATTGCAAATATTATCTTAGGTCACCAGTATTCCTGGGATAGACCATGGATCCATATCCAGACATGAGTAGATGTGTGGTTAACATTGTTGGGGATAAAATCTTTGGTCCAAGGGAAAAGTTTCAAAACCCTTGGATTCAAATTCTATGAAACCATTGAGCGAACACATCAAACATCTTCAATGCTGGAAAAGTGAACTCAAAGAAACCCTTACCTAATAATGTGATTCCCCAGTGAGCAATAGAATGGCACAACTTGTCCCGCATTGCCCGCAACTACACAACCGTAAGCGGGGATGAACCTTTGAGCCAAAATATCCTGCCATGGAGGTTGTGTTTACAAGATTCTAGCCCTAAAACATATTCTTCTTCCGAAATTGAAATGGATAATCTGTCTCCTTTGACATAGGGGATAGAGAGTTGGCTAGTAGGAGTGTTACAAACATTCCTTAAAGCTTCTGCAAAGGTTTTGTGTGGATTGGGAGGAGTTTTATGAGAAGAGGAAGGATGGGGAAGAGCAATGGGAGCTAAGGTTTCAGGGAATAAAGAGCGAATGAAAGAATCATCCATGGCAGCGAGTTTAGGTCAGGGAAGACAAGGGGACTTCTTCATCGTTGACATCAATGTTATTCAAATACACTGAAATAATATTTTTTTTCTTAAGCATAAACAATAAATGATGTGCAATTTAAGATGATAGTACTATGCAATTTATGAGGAAAGTAAGTGTGAAGTTTTCTTTTAAATTTTTAAATCATAAATATAAATAAATGTTACTCCCTCCGTTCCTTTTTAAATGTCGTTTTAGAAGAATTTTTTTGTTTCTATTTAAGTGTCGTTTTATAGTTTAATGTCATAATTTGTCAATTATATCCTTACTTTCTTAATAAATTAGAGTGAGTGTATGAGTGAATTTATTATGAGAGAGAAAATAAATGAGGGTATAATAGAAAAATTAACTCTAACAATCCACTATCTTGGTTGAAGAGTTTTTTTTTTCTTTCTAAAACGACACTTAAAAAGAAATAGAAGAAGTAATAAATTTAAATGTATTTAATACTTGTATTCGAAAATTACCTTTGTATTAATTATTTAATAGTACTAGTAGTAGTAATTATATTATCTCTTATATGAAATCAAGAAAATTAAATACGTTTAAATGGTTTTTTTAATAAGTGTAAAAATTGTATTTTTTATTTATAAATCATGTCGGAATAATGTTAACAACACTATCATGTGTGTTTCTTGAACATGTTCATCTTTTAGTTCGCCTAACTTGCTAGAGTGACCTAATTCTCCACATATTGATTCTTGATCAAGACTTGACCTAAGTAATCAAATTAGTGGACCTAGGCCCAAACTGAAATAATATACTAGAGATATCTCCAACAAATTCCTTATAAGTTCATAAAAATAATGATTTAAAAACAGAATGATTTATATTTTTCCTATCTCATTTTAAATGTATTATTTATATTGTGTTTAATTTTAAAAAAAAAATTAATATAGAGTATCACGCAATTGGTAAAACTGATTCTTATAATTAAATAGGATTATAATAGTTGACAAAATTACATTTAAAGGATTTAACATTAATGTGTTATGAAGATTAAATTCGAGTTTAAGGTCTTTAGTTAATTTGTTATTTTAAATTATATTTTTTAAACAATAATTAAATATAAATATATTCTCAAAGAATAAAATTGGTTTAAGAAAACTTTGAAATTTTTGAAGTTTATTATTTCTAATTGTTGTATTTTTAAAAACTATTTTTTAAACAATTTTTTTTTAATTTTTAATTATACTATTTAATAAATATTTTTATTTTATTATTTCTTATTTAATATTAATGTTAATTTAAATACATTAAAAATTTATAATAATAATTTTAATAAAATTATTATTATTTCTTTTGTTTATTATATTTTTTTTAATCCATATAAAAGTGTCAATTATGACAATTATTTTAGAACCGTAGAAGTAATTTAAAACTGAAATCATAGCAAGTCTGTGTGGTCTAAAATTAAAACAATCTTCTCCACAATTAATGGAGAGTGACAAGATAGTTAATGCTGCTCAGTGAATTTAACTTATGGTGTGATGGTCATAGTTTTCGGTTTTAAAAGTGTAGCATTTAATATATGTTAGATTAATTAAAGTAGGGTGTTATTGCATACTAGTGTGTCAATGGCTAGGGTAACTCATAGAACTTCAATATTTTCCAATATTTTGTTCAACAATATTGAAGTCAGTTGCATTATGCATCCTGAACTCTGTATCATAGTAGTTATTAGACCTTCAGAAATGAATGTCATTTATAGGAATTCAATGTTCTGCTCTGTTGAATTTGTATATAAAAAATTTCTCCTAAGACCTATCCAATTAAATGTTTTACGAGAAGAAAATTGTATAGCACTTGCATTCTGACAGATGTAAATACATCCAGAAAAATAAGATTTTTTTTCAAAAGGTCAAATAAGAAACTAAAATATGACTATAATAAACAACCAAGAATAAAGACCCAACTATTGGAAGAGTCCGCTATCATGTTGGGATTGAATAAAAATATATTGATAAATCTAAGTTTGTTACAATTTTCATTAAGTGGTTTTTTTTTTTCAGACTTTGGAGTTTTCACATTATATTTATGTGTTATGGTTATGTTATTTTATTTTCTCTTTTTCGGTTTTTAAATAATATAATTAATTAAAAATAAAATAATATTATTTATATAAAGTGATAAATATTTTTAAAAAATGGCTTTTTTAGAATACGACATTTATTTTATAACAGAGAAAATAATAAACTTCAAAAATTTCAAAGTTCTTAAACCAATTTTCATTTTTGATAGGTATGTTCATATTTTAATAATTGTTTAAAAAATATAATTTAAAATACCAAGTTAACTAAAGACCTTAGACTCGAATTTAATCTTCATAACACATTAATGTTTAGTGTAAACTTGTCAACTATTATAATCCTATTTAATTAATTTTATTTAGTGTTATTTTTTTCTTTTTAATTTTGGAGTTTTCACGTTATATTGTTGTATTATTTTATTTTTTTTCTTTGTTAGTTTTTCTCAGCAAATGATTCCAGAGTTTTTTGTTCGATTCAAATATAAGATTTCTTAGTATGTTTTGTGGTTGTAGCTTTTTTCTTATCTTCTATATCGAAAAAGAATAGTAGTATTATGAAATAGTTGTTGTGTTGAAGGCACAAGTTCTCTTGTGCACTTTAGACAAGAGAAAATTGATTAAACAATTGTTTTTGACATGTGAAGATTTTAAGTCAAAGATATATTAGTATAATAAGGATTAAACAAAATGTTGCTTAGTCATGAATATTGTTTGACATTGATGCAAAGTACTATCGTATTATGTCGATAGTTAAAGAACTTTCGGCCAAGATGAAAGTTGTCCTATAAACTTTTAACTTGATTTTTGAATTGTAAAATTCATGGTTTGGTCTAATTTTAAGTGAAATATATCTTTTATGATAGAGCATATGACAATGTGATATTTTTGGAGTTATTTAGCTATTGAAATATATTCTTCACGGTAGAGTTTGATTATTCTTGTTGTTAGAGAAAACAATGTGAAAATTATTGGAGTGATGTAGCTTCAAGTGACTTTACTATTTATGATGGAGTATGATAGTTCTCTTGAAACTATTATTGTCGATGAAGAAAACGAAAGATGATGTATTATTTTTAATCAAGGTGAAGATTATTGGTACTAGTTGAAAATATACACGTTGGTTAAGTCTCACATTGTTTAGTTTTTTTAAAAGAAAATATAGTCTAAGAATATATAAAGGATTCAAGTTCTTCATTACAAAATGTACTGGTACCAAAATACTTTAAACCTGTATTTGTCTTATTTTGTTCTCTAATATTCTTATATTAAAGTATTGTGAGATGAAGTTAAATATTTATTTTAGAAGTATTAGTGTACTAGATGATTTGTGACTGGTGGAAGATAAATTATATGTTGTAATAATTTTCATATAGTCTTATCTTTAGATTTTCATTTGACAATGATAGTGATTTCCTTTTCGTTTTTAAAATTTTCACGTCATATCTTTGTATTGTAATTGTAATCTTTTATTTTCTCTTAGCAAAATTTTCTCAACAACCCACTCCTAAAAATACAAGTGTTATTGGCTCGTTGGACTCCAATTCATTCATATATTTCACCCATTTTGAATCCTTCAATGCTTTAGTTGAATTAACGAATTCGACATCTACATAGAAAGCATATTGTACCAGCTCACCTTCATAATTGACCATATCATCTGATGTAATACATAATCTTGCAACCTAGCAAGCACGTGTCTAGTTCTCTAAGGTCTGCTCGGGTCTACATGACCTTTCACTTCTTCTTGTCGAACTTTTTTCTTTCGACTTCAGTGGCTGGTTCTTCACATAAGATTCTCACTGAATCATATTCCTTAAGCTCATATATGATCATGTCCATACTGATCACTACTTTCTTGTTCACTGGTTCAAACATGTTGTGAATCAGATGCCTTAGAAATAAAGTATAAACTTGTTTCTTAATGATCAAGAAACAAACAATGGTAGAAAAGATGATAAAACAAGAAGAACACAAGAATTAGTTATTAATTGCTATTTTTTTCTTTATCTTAAAACAAGATTACAAGTATACAAGAATAACAAATAACCCTTTCACCCTAAATTAGGATTTGTAGTATGCAATGATGATATACTAATATGTTATTTATAAAAAAACCTAACATACTAAAATAATGGGCTTTTATCATAAATACCCATTACAAGCCAACTTAGGGTACAAGCTAACTTAAACAAATTGACATAACAAACAGGCCTAATTCAAAATACTAACAACCCTAGCATTTTGACACCCACATACTAGAACATACTTCGACTATAGTATGTAGGTCGTAACCCAAAAATGTATCGATTATTTGGATCAATTTGCATGAATTTTATCTGCATTTTAATTAATTAAATTACTCTTTATTCGTATTATGCCGGTATTTTCTATGTTTTCGGGAATTTGATGATTACAAGACATGTGCAAAGAAAGCCGAGAAAAATCGGACAAATCGTACTCAAAATCCACAAAAGAAAAGTCTTTGTGCAATTGTGGGGTGTATGGAAAAATAGGGTGTATTACATGTAAAATGCCTTGCAAATTAATTAAGAAAAGAGGCCCAACCCACTTCCAACGCGCGCAGCAAGCCCAGGATTCCAAGGTGTAACGACGTTACACGCTAGCCCTAAAGCCATAATGATCGCGACGGCTTAGGAAGCAAACCTTCCTCACCAAGCCATGCGTAATGATCATTACACTCCACTCAGCAGTCCGTAGCGACCGCTACGGAGGAGAAAACGGAGGCGAGAAAATCTCAACAGCCCAGTTTCCTCAGCGCATCCTACTTCTATAAACATGCCTTTCACTTTCCAGTTTAAAAACGCTTTTTCTTCCACTTTACTTACTCTTACTTTGCCAATTTTTACAGAGATTATTTTCCTTGCCTTTTACCGATTCCGATTTATTAGTTTTAGTATCTACTTTCATTTTCTCGTAGCAATTTCCACATCGGGGATTGCTGCGAACCTTTGTTGATTATAACCTTACGTTAGAATTGTGTCTTTTTATTTCCTTCATCGCATTTAATTTTTGGAGCAACAAAGGAAAGATCTCACCGACCTGTGGGAGATACCTGAAGTTAGCCAAATATTCTGCAATTTTATTTTCATGTTTAATTTAATTATTTATTTATTTTATGCCAAAATTGTTTGAAATACGTGGTGTATTTGAATTGTCTGATATTGTTTATTTCTGTTGCGCTATAATTGAATTATATAACATGCTAGGCTAAATTTAATTATCGGTATGTAAGGTCATATAGCCGACGGTGTTTAGCAACGCCGTTCGATTCATCCCGTTTTAAAAGAATAATTTTCTGGTTTCAATTACTAGCTCTTAATACCAACTGTTTCGTTACGAGAGTAAAATAGATATTAGAAGTTAGGATCAATAAAATGAGAGTTTGAGATAATAACTGGATATTAGAAATTGTGCATCAACTTAAAATACAGCGAGAGCGCTTTTAAGTTATTAGGTTTTATTTATTTCCAAAAACTATTTTTAAACTCTAATTGAAACAGCGAGAGCACTCACTTAGGTTTGATTATAGGATCTAAATCAAGAAACACGAGAGTGCGAGAAGAGGGATTTCAAACAAATATTTCCTACTGAAACTGTTTTGATAACTCGAGTTTAAGTCGATGAGTTGTTAAATCCCCGAAGTCCGACCATTACATACTGATATTCCCCATCTGAATCTAAACTAGATTATAATCAGTTAGGTTCCCTAAACCCAATTATTTACATTATTAGCCTTAGATTTACGTAGTAACCTTAGATAACGATATGTTGATTTTTAGTCCCTTGGGATTCGATTATCTTTAAATCTACACGCGATAGGACTGTATACTTGCAGTCTAGACTCTTTAAGACACATAAAGTCGTGATCAAGTTTTTGGCATCGTTGGCGGGGACTAATAAGTCGATATCGTAACTCTTTTAGTTAAGCTGTAGAGACTAAGGCACCATTTCCAATTGTATGCCAAGTACTCGCTCGAGAGGCGAAGACTTAGTGCTACCAATTCCCGAACCTGAGCGCTCTATTATTAGAAGACGCCACGTACGAGTATCTCGTACAACTCAATCCCTTTCTCCATCTTCTATTTCTGTTGAAATAGTTGAAGAACCAGACATGGATGATCAGCCACGTCCCCTCAAATCGTATGCCATTCCTTCACAAGAAGAACCGCATAACAACATTTCTGCTCCTGCCATCGAGGCAAATAACTTTGAACTTAAACCTTCTCTATTGTCTATTGTACAACAGAACCAGTTTTCTGGTGGTTCAATGGATGACCCTAATATACATCTATCAATGTTTTTGCAATACGCAGATATAGTCAAAGCTAATGGGGCCAGTCAAGAGGTGATAAGACTACGTCTTTT
Organism: Vicia sativa; assembly: GCA_021764765.1. Lineage (NCBI taxonomy): Eukaryota > Viridiplantae > Streptophyta > Magnoliopsida > Fabales > Fabaceae > Vicia > Vicia sativa. The sequence goes on from CM038792.1 coordinate 295,786,432, forward strand.
CCCTTTTTCATTAAGAGATAGAGCCCGATCTTGGCTCCAGTCTCTACCTGCTAACTTAGTTACCTCTTGGAACGAGTTAAAGAAAGTATTTCTTGCGTGATATTTCCCACCAAGTAAGACAACTATGCTAAGATCCCAAATAAGCGATTTTTGACAAAAAGACAACGAGTTTCTTTTTGACACTTGGGAAAGATACAAAGACATGTTGAGGCTCTATCCACATCATGGCCTAGAAAAATGGTTAATTATCCATACCTTCTACAATGGTCTCCTTTATAACACGAGATTAACGATAGACGCCGCCGCAGGTGACGCACTTATGGATAAATCCTATGTTGTAGCCTATGCACTTATCGAAAGTATGTCTCAAAACCACTATCAGTGGGGAGTGAAATTGGTCAAGTAGACAAAGCTCCTAGAGAGAAAGCACCGACGAAAGGAGGTATGTATGAGATCAACAGTCTTGATAGCGTCCATGCTAAGGTAGACGCTCTCGCCCAGAAGATTAAAAGTTTAAACGCAATACCTCCAGCCACGGTGGCTGCCATAACTCCAAATTGTAAGATATGTCGAGTACCTGGACACGCTGCTGCTGAATGTCAACTCTTAACAGGAACTCCCACCGACCAAATACATTATGCTCAACGAAACCCGTACTCAAACACATACAACCCAGGATGGAAGAATCATCCCAATTTCTCATACAAGAACACCAATGCGTTGCATGTGCCTGGCCAAGCGCCTACTATACCACTTGGATATCAAAAAGCACATGCAGACACTCCTAATATGCCTAGGAAATCTAACCTCGAACTAATGATGGAAAATTTTATAGCTACCCAAGCTCACACCAACAAGGATTTCTTAAACCAAAACATTCGCACTAGTGAGCAAATCAAGCAGTTAGTGAACAAAGTATATGCTTTAGCCACCCATAACAAATGGTTAGAAACCCAGATTTCACAAGTGTCCCAGTAACAAGCACCTATCGGTGCACTTGCTGGCACATTTCCAGGTTAACCTCAATCGAATTTGAAAGGGCGTGCTCATGCTATTATATATGAAGCGGGACTAAATACAATGGACTAGATGATCCAAGACTTAAGAATCCATCCATGTCTCAAAGCTCTGGAAAAACAATTGAGAAATAAAGCGAACCGAAAGAGAAAGAAAAGGTAGGTGATGGAGAGACAGTAGAAAAAGAAAAACGCTATGTGCCTTCGCCACCTTACAAACCACCAATCCCTTATCCTCAAAGACTCACTCAATCTAGAAATGCAGGGCAATTCAAGAAATTTGTTGAACTTCTGAAACAACTTAATATCACAATACCATTCACAGAAGAATCACTCAGATGCCCTCATACACTAAGTTTCTTAAAGAAATCTTGTCTAACAAGAAAAAGATAAAGGATAACGAGACAGTTACACTCACTGCTGAGTGTAGCGCAATCATTCAGAACAAAATGCCTCAGAAGCTGAAGGATCCCGGAAGCTTCTCTATACCATATAATATAGGTAAGTATGTCATAGACAAAGATCTATGCGACTTAGGCGCTAGTATCAGTGTTATGCCCTTATCCATATCCAAAAAGCTGGATATGGGAGAATTAAGACCGACTAAGATGTCAGTATAACTAGCGGATCGTTTAGTCAAATACATCGTAGGAATTCTTGAAACATTCTGGTACGCATAGGTCAATTCTAATATCCCTACAGACTTCATCATTATGGACATTAAAGAAGACAACGTCACCCCTATAATACTAGGAAGACCATTTTTAGCAACTACTGGAGCTACTATAGATGTTAAAAAAGGAAAGTTAACTTTTGAAGTTGGAGAAGAGAAAGTCGAATTTATCTTGACACAGTTCCTACAAGCCCTAACTATAGATGATATGTGATATCTTTTAGACGTCATATACGAATGTGTCAGAGAGGTGGAGTCAGGGGAAGAACCTCATTCCGAAACCATGAAGATTCTGATGCCCATGATTTTTGAAGATGATAATTGGTGTCCAGAATATCGTGATGACAACTTAAGTGAATGTCTAGCACTGACACCAAATCATATGCCTTGTTCGAAGAAACCAAATTTGGAACTCAAAGTTTTACCGAAAACCCTAAGATACGAATTCCTATATTCTTAACTCAGAAAACCAGTGATAGTCAACACATAATTGGGACAAATTGAGACAGAAAACTATTGCATGTTTTAAGAAAATATCCCTCTGCTTTAGGATATAACATTGTTGATCTAAAAGGAATAAGTCCTTCTATTTGCATGCATCGTATCATGCTGGAAGACGACTGTAAATCTTCTAGATAACATCAGAGAAGAATCAACCCGATCACGAGCATTATAGTGAAGGATGAAGTAACTAAACTTCTAAATGCATGAATCATTTATCCAATATCTGGTAGTAAATGGGTTAGTCCAGTCTACTGCATACCCAAGAAAGGAGGAATCACATTCACAACAAACAAAGGTGGAGAACATATAGCAGAAAGAGTCGTGAGTGAAGCTAGAATGTACATTGACTATAGGAAGCTAAACAAAGCTACTCAAAAAGACCATTTCCCTCTACCCTTTATTGACCAAATGCTTGAGCGATTGGCTAAGCATTGCTACTACTGTTATTTAGACGGTTATTCAGGATTATTTCAAATTCCTATCCATCCTGATGACCAAGAAAAGACAACATTTACGTGTCCATATGGTACGTTTGCTTATCGGCGAATGTCGTTCGAGTTTGTGTAATGCGTCTGCAATATTCCAAAGATGTATGATGTCCATCTTTACCGATTTCATAGTGTCATACCCCAAAATTTTCCCTCCTATTCTTCAAGACATCCCATACATCCATACTCAAGGATTCCTCAAGGGTTGATCAGACAAACCCTCTCCTAGACAATCAACCCAAACTAGGGTTTGGCTATCCTCAGATCCAGATGGACTTCCAACATCTCCAATGGTCATCATGCCTCCTCATATGCTTCAAATATTCTCCATGTCAAGTTTCAAGCCTTACAAGTCAAATTTCCTCAGACAATTGCTCAAATGGTTGAAAATCAGTTGTATTGGACAAAAAGTCAATTGTGGTCAACATACAGTCAAACTTCATGATTTTTGGTCAACATCCTCATTTTGAAGTCACATTCATCATTTGATCAAGGGTTGATCATGATTCATCAAGAAAACTCAAGATTTGCTCAAAAGTCAAACTTTCCAAATTAGGGTTTTTGAGTGAAAAGTCAATTGAACTTTGACTGAGCATAACTTCTTCATACTTTCTCAGAAATTTTTCCACCACCTCTCATTTTGAAGGAAATTCAATTCTCTACAACTTCATTTCTCAAAAGAATGTTCAAAAAATGCTTCATTTGGAAGGTATGGATCAAAACATTACAGGTCCTTTTTAAAGTCAACAAAAAGTCAACTTTTTGTTTTGAAGATTTATTGAGCATGGAAACTTCAATTTAGATGAAACCAAAGAGGTTGTTTATAGGACACCTAGAGCTTTCTAAAAAGTCCAAGAACACTCAAAAATGTGGAAAATTGAGCAAAATACACCTTGTACAAGTTGGACATTTTTGGACAATTGCACAAAAGGAGGTATTTGTCAAAATCCAATTTTTTCCAAATGGGCCTATAATTTTATGATCCAAACTTGATCATAATATTATTTGTGACCTATTAATGCCTTGCCATGACCACTTTCTATTTTATTGATTTATTTTTGAATTTAAAACCATTTAATTCAAATTTAAATTATATACAATATGAAAACAAGATATATATTCAAATGGATTGGATTTTTATCAAACTTGAGGTCCAAGATAGCCCACACAACTTGCCAAATTCGTGCTAGCTTGCATATGGAAGAGAAAATCAAATTTTCTCAAAATTTGATTTTATTTGAAAGGAATTAATTTTACATTGAATACCATATCTTTTTTCACTCTCTTTGCACTCACACTTCACTCTATAAATACTCAGCTTATTGCACAAAGCCAAGGACGAAACCCTAGCCCCTACAACAACCCTTATTTTGCTCAAAATTTTCTCAAAGTTGCAAAAATCGTGTTTCTTGTTCCAGCCACTTTCAGCCTCTTTCAATCACTCTATTGCATTCCTAGGGTAAGTTTGAGTTCCATAGATGTGATCTGGGTCATCGTTCTCAAGCTTGAACGTCAGAAAGTCGATTTGCCATGTTTAGGGTTTTAAAACTGATGAGCTTCGAACCGGCTTGTACAGGACGATTCAGTCAAAACCAACACCACCATTGAACTCGGAATGGTCGATTTAGGGGGGTAGGGTCCTCCTTTGTTCTTTATTTGGCTTATTTTTCAGGTTTGACGTTTGAAGCCGCTGGAGAAGACGACCGGAGCTAGGGCTCCGGCGTCGTTGACCTGGTTGAATCCGACGAGGCATGCGTGGCGCGTTCGAGGCTTTTGATTCGTCCATTCGTTCAACCCGGGGTCCACTTGCTGATTGTGCTTTGAATTCAAAAGTCCATGACACGTATTCGCTTATATTCACACCTTTGCAATTTCCAAACACGAAATACACGTTGGCTCAGTGGTTAAGGCGTGTGGATGTGAAGATTCTCTCCAACGTCACAGGTTCGAGCCTGGTCAGGACCATATTTTTACTCTTTCCCAAAACTAACTTACTTTTCATATTTTTATATTTTCTTTAATATTTTCTATCTAATTTAATTTATCTTCAATAATTTTTATCATGCATCTAAAAAACTCCAAAAATATTTATTTTTTGCATAATCATCAGAAAAATGTTTATTTAATTTTTAATATAAAAATTATTATTTTTGCATGCATATTTTATTTAATTACTAATTAATCGTTTAAATAACTTTTAATTGTTTTTAAATTATCAAATCAGTTCCAAAAATTCCCAAAAAATTATCTTATCATATTTATGTCATTATTAACACAAAAACATTTTCTCATTCAAAAATAATTATTTTTACTAACATTTTCTTCTTATGCAATTTTCTATTTTTCCGATTTTGTATCATGTTGTTATACCGTTTGGACGATTTTATTGTTTTTCTTTTCCAATTATGTAACTGCCTATGGGATGTAATAGTTTAATTAGGACTTTTATTTTCCGCACTTTCAATTATGTATCTGCCCCAAAGCCATGTAATAGCGTAGGACTTTACTTTCCGCACTTTACATTTCCGCAATTTACTTTCCGCACTCTATAAACTACTAGTAACTAGGCGTGTATGGCAAGATAAAATTGGACATAGATCACTCATAATTCCAAGATAAAATACCTGAAATCAACACACTCTTTTCACACATGCACCCCTTAGGGTAATTCTCTCTCGTTGCCTTTACAAAATCAAATGGTCAAGTCCCTCGAACGTAGAGGTATTCTAGCACCGTTGCCTTCAAAACAAATCATCATAGTCCCTTCGATACAAAGATCATAGACCCACGATGTCGCCTACGAATACATGATCTTGATTTGTCGCCTACGAAAAATGATGATAGTCCTTCGAATGTGCTAGGATACTTCCTACAAGTTGCCTTCTATGACCATCCGATGTCCCTTCGAATGTCCCGCTTACATCCAACGAATGGGGTTACCTACCAACTAATGGTATGGATAGCACTATTCTAAAGGAACGTAAAATAACACGAAAACGACCAAATTCTGAGTAGGTAATAAGACTTTTAGTTGCTTGCTCTATCAAAATACTTTTCACACCTTACACTTTTGTCAAAGTTCAAACTCTTTTCAAAAACGAAACATTTCCGAACACTTTGTATACATTCCTACATGAATCATTACAAAGTCAAAGCGAAATGCCTTTTCAAAACATTTTTTGTCAAACACACAAAAAACACATTTTTTAAAATGATCTAAGAGCAACTAAGAGCCCGTAGATAACTACGGATGGAAAGGGGGTGCTAATACCTTCCCTTTTCATAACCTTCTCCCTTACTCAGAATCTAACGAAGGTCTTTTCCTGTTCTTTTCACCTTCCCTTAATTGGATAAAAGAAAAGTCGATGGCGACTCTTGCTATCCGCACATTTGTGATACAAAAATCTCAAAGTCAGTTCACCATATTACAGAACTGGTGACTCTGCCGGGGAGACACCCTAAAGAGAGAATGCCTTAGGAATTTCTAGATCACTTTTACTGTTTTCTGTTTGATTTGTATGCTTTATCTTTAAGGGTTGCTTGGGTATTATATTTGCAGGGGATCCTACACCCGGATCCGGGTTTCCTTTTAGGTAAGTAGCAATAAATCGTCGCGACCGTTAGACGTATATCGAAACGGTCAACATGATGGCTAGGTTAGTGTGACACTTTGGATGTCCTGATACTCTTCATTTCCAAGTTGAGGATAGTATTTGGCTTCTGCGTGGTGTCATCAAGCACTAACTAAACTTTTAGAACCTTAATTGACACATCTTAGCCATTAAAAGGTAGTGAGATGGCCGACTTTGGTGCAGACTAAGGTTGGCTGATACTCGATGCTACGCTCATTAAGATCAGACTTTTGGGATATTTTCGGTCGACCACTTGGTAGTCGTATTGAAATAAACGCCTACGAGAAAGATCAATGATATGAGATTCCTAGAACCCGGTTACTATTATAGGACAGGATGAACCAACTCAAACTTTTGGTGGGGTAATCACCTATACCTCATGCAAGCCTTAAACCTAGGCTCATTGTGAGAATTGTTTGTGTGTGCTAAACATGACATCATGACATCATCGCATTGCATATCATATCTAATTATTTCAAGGACCTAGGGATTTATCTTTGCTCTGTTTTGTAGGGATTATGGCTTCTAGAAAGACTATCCGAATCAACTTCATGGGTATACCTTCTCAGCTCAAAGAATTGGTTTTAGAGATTCCCGATCATGCCCAGTTCATCAAAAGACATGGTTATCTGTTTGATTTGGTTATCTCCGGTTTTGAAGAAGATATGATGCATGTCTTATTCCAGTTCTTTGATCCGAAGCACCATTGCTTTACATTCCCAGATTATCAGTTAGTTCCGACCCTGGAAGAGTTCTCTAAGCTACTTAGGATACCTATTCTTGACCAAATGCCATTCACCGGTTTAGAAAAGGTTCCTAGGTACGAAGACATTGCATCAGCCTTACACCTAAAGCGCTCAGACATTGAAGCCAATTGGGAAACTAGAAGCGGAGTTAAGGGCTTACTTACCAAGTTCCTAATTAAGAAAGCCCGAGAATTCCTCAAAGCTATGAGTTTCCATGCATTCGAAGACATTGTGGCCTTGCTAATCTATGGTTTGGTTCTATTTCCTAACTCGGATCAATTCATAGATGTCAACGCCATCAAGATATTCCTCACTCGCAATCCTGTGCCTACTTTACTTGGAGATATTCTACATTCTCTCCACACTCGTACTACCAAGAGACAAGGAACCCTCATGTGTTGTATACCGTTACTTTCCAGGTGGTTTATTTCGCACCTTCCTCCATCAGTTTTGAAGAACGAGCAAAGATTGAAGTGGTCTCAAAGACTAATGTCACTCTCTCATTCAGATATCCGTTGGTGTCTTTTCTCTCAAAAGGACTTCACATTCATTGAGCGTTATGGAGAATTCCCTAATGTGCCACTGCTTGGTATAAGGGAGGTATTACTTAAAACCCTTCTCTAGCTCTACGTCAGTTTGGTTTTGCTCGAAGAGATGGTCCACATGATATGCTTCTCCAAGATATTGTGTTCGATTACAACCACGATCTCCAGAATTACCGACGAAGGTTCATATACGCTTAGGGCATGGTAAAGAAGACTGATACCAAGACTTTGGGGCACCAGAACTCCATTCCTTGGGAACCTTACCTCAAATGGGTGCGAGCTCGAGCTCAAAATCTCATGATGCCATTCACGCCTGTTTTACCAGTAATTATGGAACCTGTTGCTATAGGTGACGTACCCTATACTGTTCTCCATCCTGACATGCCTACTGATTTTGAAGACTTGAAGAGATCCTGGATTCAGCTTAAAGAAGAAAGGGATACCTTTGAAGCTCAGTGTTATGCAAGCGAGAAGAAGGTACTAGAGTTGACAAAGCTACTTCACGAGGAGCGAAACATCAACACCTACCTCGACACCAAGAGGAAGCGCCCATGGGAGACTTAGAGCTTTAGGATTTTTATGCTTTTCTTTTATTGTTTTGAACTATCTTTTGTACTTAAAAAGAGGAAAAAGAATAAAAAGAGAACTAATAAATATTTGTTCGTGCTTGTTTAACAAATTTAAATCTCTAAGGTCCTTGAAAACGTTGCATTGCATTTGCATAAACATCGCATCTCATGGCATAACATTTCATAACAGGTACATTGAAGATTGGTTTTCTCATTTTCTCGCTATTTATTTTAGCAGAAATGGCTCTTGAACAGACTGTCAAAGATCTTCAGGCTCAGAATGCTCAGTTCCAGCAGATGTTCACTAGTTTGGTCCAAGGCCAAGAAGATCTGAAGAAACTCATCAACAGAAAGAAGAGGGTCGTTGGTCTTCTCAACATGGGTAGACGTTACAAAGGTGGTCCTAAAGTGGTCAGCCGGATAGAGCTCTCAGAAGGAAGTGTCAAGACTGAGGGGAGTGTCAAGGGCAATGAAGAAGGCAGCCAGCGTGAGCCTAAGAAAGACAGAGAAGATCACTATGATAATGACCAGTACTCTGATGAAGATGACATGTACAAGCAACTCGAAGACCGTCTGAATGCTGTGGAAAACCTGAAGATGTCAGGGTTGAATTTTGATGATCTGAGTCTTGTTCCTGGTGTGGTGATTCCTCCCAAGTTCAAAGTTCCAACTTTTGCCAAGTATGATGGCATCTCTTGTCCGAAGCTACATTTGAAGTCCTATGTTTAGAAGATCAACCCCCACACTGATGACAAAAAGTTGTGGATGCACTATTTTCAAGAGAGTTTGTCCGGAATTCAATTGGAGTGGTACTATCAGCTAGAAAATGACCGTATCCGTACTTGGAGTGACTTAGCGGATGCTTTCTACAGAAAGTATGAGTACAATGCTGAATTGACACCCACTCGCATGCAATTACAGAGCATGTCTATGGGTCGTGATGAGAAATTCAAAGAGTATGCTCAGAAATGGAGAGACCTAGCAGGCAGAGTTCAGCCATTCTTCAATCATCTGATTGGAAACTCTTCAGCCGGATTCACCGAGCTGATATTGACAGGAGAACGCATTGAAGCTGGTATCAAGAGTGGGAAGATTCATGTAGAGTCATCTTCAAATGCTGCAAACAGATCTTTTGGTGGTAAGAAAGAAGCAAATGCAGTGTATGGTCAGAAAAGCTGAGCCAAGACCGACCGCGCTCAATCTATGGGGGCAGTTGTAATCTCCAATCCTACATCAGCACAACCTCAGCGAGACAACGCGCGTAACCAGAACGCGCCACGAAGACAGTTTACGAAGATCAATATGCCATTGTCGCAAGCCTTGCAACACATGTTGAAAGCAGAGCTGATTACTTTGAAGGATCCTCCTCAGAGTGTCAACACTTCCTCTCCCGAGATACAATCCTAATGCTAAGTGTGCTTACCACTCCAACAGCCTAGGGCACGACACTGACAACTGTTGGGCTCTGAAGAACAAGATTCAAGATATGATTGAAGCTAAGCAGATTGAGTTTGATCCTCCTGTTGAGACTCCAAATGTGATCAACGCGCCTATGCCCAACCATGACAAAAGTTCCAATGTTGTTGGTGAGGATACTTACGTTTTCAACATAGATAACTAAACCATTCCTCTGATGACTGTTAAGAAGAATTTGCTGCAAGCCGGTGTCAACCCAGGATGCCCAGAGAATTGTCGTTGGTGCCCATCTGCACCTGATGGTTATGCTTGGTTGAGAAGATGTGTTCAGTGCATGATGGATAACCGTGAAATACTATTCCTGAAACCACCTGTGGAGAGTCTGTGTGAAGACATGTCTAAGAAACGGAAGATCGAAGATGTGAATGAAACTACACCGAATGTGTGGGATACCTTGGGGAAGCCAAGTGGAAAGTTTGATTACATGGTGAAGTATACTGTTCCTGAGAGCTACAAGATTCCTATTGAAGATGTTAAGGCAACCAGATGGGGTGACGATTTCCCAGAAGACTATGCTGATGTTAACACAATAAGGATTTCCTCTGCTGATTATATACCTAGAGTGGCACCTCTCATCATTACTTCTCTAAGACCAGTTCCGTATTCCTCCGACAAGGCTATTCCTTGGAATTATGGAGCTGATGTTTACTATCATGGCGTCAAGCAAGACCCTCTGACCATTGAAGATCTTACAGTTGAAGCTACCATTCCTGACATTGACAACATCACCGGATCAAGTAAGGTGACAAGAACCGGAAGAGTATTCTCTCCAGATATCTCTCCTCCAAAAGACACTGCGATTCCAGCTCGCATTCCATCTATTCAACCAGTTCCCGAGACAAGAGGGAAAGAACCAGTAACTCATCCTGCTCAGCCAGAAGTACCAAAGGAAGTTGCTGAAGACACCTCCAAACGAGAAATGGAGGAAATTCTGAAGATTATCAAGAAGAGTGACTACAATGTTGTGGAACAGTTGGGACAGACTCCGTCCAAGATCTCCATGCTTGCTCTGCTCTTATGCTCTGAGGCTCATGCTAACGCCTTGGTGAAGTTTCTGAAGAATGCTCACGTACCGCAAGACACTACTACTGATCCATTTGAAGTTTGTATTGCTAGCCTGGCTGCCAACAACGGCCTAGGCTTCTCTGATGCTGATTTGACTCCTGCCGGATAGAAACACAACAAAGCCTTGCACGTCTCTGTTGAATGCAAGGGCGTTACATTGTCTCATATTTTGGTGGATACCGGTTCTGATTTGAATATCCTTCCGAAGACTGCTTTTGATCGACTTGATGTTGAAGGGTTGTTTCTGAAGCCCAATGATATAATTGTGAGAGCTTTTGATGGTTCTAACCGAACAGTACTTGGAGAGCTCATTCTGCCTGTTAAAGTCGGTTCCCAGACTTTTGACTCCACTTTCTTTGTCATGAACATCCGTCCAGCTTACTCTTGCCTACTTGGACGCCCTTGGATACATGGGGCAGGCGCTGTTACCTCTACCTTACATCAGAAGCTGAAGTACCCGGTGAAAGGGAAGGTTGTTACAGTATGTGGTGAAGAAGAATATATGGTCAGTCATCTACAATCATTCCGATACCTCGAGGTAGAGGGTGAATTCTTCGAGACTCCTTGTCAAGCTTTTGAAACAATACCCAGAGTCATGCCTATTGACTCTCCCGTCACTCCTGAAGTTATACAAGTTCCGCCTAGGATGGTCTTGCTGAAAGATGCTAAAGCTGCTGTTGTAGAAGGAGGTAGTACTATTTGGGGACAGCTCCCCGATCTTCCTTTCAAATCTAACAAGGCTGGTTTAGGCTTCACCATCGAAGGTCAAAAGATGATATGCCGCAAACGTGCCGGCCAACTTCCTTTCCGCATCAGCCAGAGTAGAATCCATGCTATAGAAGACGACGACAACGACTTCGACATCATCAAGTGGATCTTCCCAACTCCCAACAACGGACTCAGCAATTGGAGGACTGAAGACGTCATACCAATCTCCTTTAGACAGGAGTAATTGCTCTTGTTTTTGTTTCGCTTTTCGTATTTTCTATGTTTTGAACAATAAACTCTAAAGCCTAGTGCCTTGCCCGGGGCATCGTGGCTCGTTTGTGAGGGTTATTATCTGTCATTTGCATATTTTCATTCAATAAAATCGTTGGACTTTTGCATTTAATTGTTGCTTTCCTTCTTTTACTTTATCACCCCTTCAAAAAGCTATGTGTTTCTTACACACACCCACGTGATACACTGCAGAATCACTCCGCATCTCGTTGATAACAGCTATGCTATTGCTAAATATGACTTCGATAATCTGATCTACCAAGCCGAAGACGAAAGTGAGGAAGATTATGAAGTGCCAGGAGAACTTGTCAGACTGCTACAGCAAGAAGAACGAGTTATACAGCCGAGCCGCACGAAGAGCCAGTTGAGGTTGTGAATTTGGGTACTGATGAAGACATGAAAGAGATCAAAATAGGAGCGGGTCTTGAGAACAGTGTTAAAGAAAGGTTGGTTCAGATGCTACGAGACTACATTGAGGTTTTTGCTTGGTCATACGAAGACATGCCAGGTCTGGACATTGATATTGTGGTACACCGGTTACTGACAAAAGAAGGTTTTCTCCCAGTGAAACAGAAGGTTCGTTGCATGCGTCCTGAGATGTCGGAGAAAATCAAAGTTGAAGTTATGAAGCAGTTCAATGCAGGGTTCTTAGATGTTACTTCTTATCCATAATGGGTTGCTAATGTGGTGCCTGTGCCCAAGAAGGATGGCAAGGTACGAATGTGTGTAGATTATAGAGATCTGAACAAAGCGAGTCCGAAAGACGATTTTCCCCTTCCTCATATTGATGTTCTGGTTGACAACACCGCTCAGCATAAGGTCTTCTCCTTCATGGATGGTTTCTCCGGTTACAATCAGATCAAAATGGCTCCTGAAGACATGGAGAAGACTACTTTCGTTACACAGTGGGGCACTTTTTGTTACAAGGTTATGCCGTTCGGACTGAAGAACGCGGGCGCCACTTATCAGCGTGCTATGGTGACGTTATTTCATGACATGATTCATCACGAGATAGAGGTCTACGTCAACGACATGATAGCTCGGTCACAGACCGAAGAAGAACATCTTGATCATCTACGGAAACTATTTGATAGGTTGAAGAAGTATAGACTGAGACTTAATCCCATCAAGTGCACCTTTGGAGTCAGATCCGGTAAACTTCTAGGGTTTGTTGTCAGTGGTAAAGGTATTGAAGTTGACCCCGCCAAGGTCAAAGCCATTAAAGAGATGCCAGCTCCCCGCACCGAGAAGGAAGTCAGAGGTTTTCTGGGCCGATTGAACTACATTGCCAGATTCATTGCACATCTAACTGCTACTTGTGAACCAATCTTCAAGTCACTTAAGAAAGATCAAGTGGTAGAATGGAACGATGATTGCCAGATCGCTTTTGACAAAATCAAGGAGTACCTACAGAGTCCTCCTATCCTGATGTCGCCCGCCAAAGGAAGACCTCTTATCATGTACTTGACAGTGTTAGAGAGCTCAATGGGGTGTGTGTTGGGGCAACATGACGAGTCTGGTCGAAAAGAGTATGCAAGCAAAAAGTTTACCGACTGTGAAACAAGATACTCACAGCTCGAGAGAACTTGCAGCGCTTTGGCTTGGGCTGCTCGCCGACTAAGACAGTATATGTTGACTCACACTACCTTGTTGATTTCCCAAGATGGATCCGATAAAATACATATTTGAGAAACCAGCTCTTTCTGGAAGAATATCAAGATGGCAAATGATCTTGACCGAATACGACATCCAGTACACTTCTCAGAAAGCGATTAAAGGAAGTGTAGTAGCCGATCATTTGGCTCATCAAGCCGTAGATGACTATCAGTCTATGCAGTTCGAGTTTCCAGACGAAGATGTTTTACTAGTTATAGATTGGGAAGAACCAGGCCCAGACGAAGGACCTGGACAAGGATCCCGATGGACTATGGTCTTTGATGGAGCCTCAAACGCACTTGGCGATGGCATTGGCGCCATCATTACATCCCCTACAGGCGGACATACGCCTTTCACCGCCAGATTATGTTTCAGTTGCACTAACAACATGGCTGAATACGAAGCTTGCATCATGGGTATTAAAGCTGCTATTGACTTAAGAATCAAGGTCTTGCAAGTGTATGGAGACTCAGCTTTAGTGATCAGTCAGATTAAGGGCGAGTGGGATACGAAGCATCCGAATCTCATTCCGTATCGAGAGCATGTTCTAAGTTTGATCCCCTACTTCGAAGAGATTACTTTCAATCACATTCCACGAGAAGAGAATCAGTTGGCAGACGCATTGGCTACTATGTCATCTATGTTCAAGGTTAGATGGAACAACGAGGCTCCCCAAATCATCATTGAGAAGTTTGACGAACCAGCATATTGTTACGAGCTTGATACAGAAGAGAAACCTTGGTACTATGACGTGAAGAGGTATCTTGAGACTTGGGAATATCCCGCAGGGGCATCTGTCAATGATAAGAAGTTCTTGAGAAGATTTGCATCCAAATTCTTCCTCAGCAACGACATCTTATACAAGCGCAACCACGACTTGTGTTTACTCCGCTGTGTAGACCGGAAAACAGCGGAACGTATCATGGAAGAGTTACACGAAGGCGCATTTGGTACCCATTCCAGTGGTCATACAATGGCTAAGAAGATTTTGAGAACAGGTTACTATTGGTCCACTATGGAAGCTGATTGTCACCACTACGCTCGATCTTGTCACAAATGCCAGATATATGCCGACAAAGTACACGTACCTCCAGTACCTCTGAATGTTTTAACTTCTCCTTGGCCTTTCGCGATGTGGGGCATTGACATGATCGGAGAAATCAAGCCCACAGCTTCCAACGGACACCGTTTCATCCTTGTGGCAATTGACTATCTCACCAAATGGGTAGAGGCAGCCTCGTTCGCATCTGTTACCAAGAATGTTGTGGCTTGATTCATCAAGCATAATCTTATCTGTCGGTATGGCACTCCTGAAAGGATTATCACAGATAACGGTTCTAATCTCAACAATAAGATGATCACCGAACTCTGCACGCAGTTCAAGATCAAGCATCACAACTCTTCTCCTTATCGGCCTAAGATGAATGGCGCAGCGGAAACCGCCAACAAGAACATTAAGAAGATTATACAGAAGATGACAGTGACTTACAAGGATTGGCATGAGATGTTACCATTTGCTCTTCATGGTTATCGCACTACAGTACGAACATCAACAGGGGCAACCCCTTCTCTCTTGTATACGGTATGGAGGCAGTCCTACCCATCGAGGTTCATATATCCTCAACCAGAGTCCTCCAGGACGCAGAGTTAGGCGAAGATGATTGGATCCAGACTCGCCTTGACCAGATTAATTTGATTGATGAGAAACGACTCGCATCCATCTGCCATGGACAGATCTATCAGAAACGAATGATCAGAGCATTTAACAAGAAGGTCAAGCATCGAGTCTACCAAGTCGGTGATCTAGTAGTCAAGCACATCATTCTTCCACAAGGTGATCCCAGGGGCAAATGGACTCCGACCTACGAGGGACCATTTGTAGTCAAGACAGTATTTTTCGGCGGAGCTATGATACTTAGCACCATGGATGGTGAAGACTTCCCACACCCTGTGAACGCAGACCTAGTCAAAAAATACTATGCATAAATGAGACCCGCTAGGTCGACTGGCCTAGGCAAAAATAAGGGCATCCTGGCGAACCAAAAGGTTCGGGCAAAAATTAAGGATATATACAAAACATGTACACCCGACAAGTCGAAAACCTGAAAAGGCGGCTTGGGCAAAAAAGGGTATCCCGGTAGACTGAAAACCCGAAAGGGCGGTCTAGGCAAAAGTTAGGGATTTAAGCGTACGACTATGTCCTGTCCAGATCACCCACTTCCAGACTACTATCAGCATTCAAGATTCAAATGGCGAAAATCAATTCACTCACTTTCTACTGACAGCAAGGAGATGAGATAGTTGAAATATATGAGTACTAGCATAGTTGGAAGTTAACGAGATTGTTTCCGCATAGCTTTTTACCTTTCTTGTGTATAAACTACTTGGCCATACGCCGCATTTCAAATAAATAAGAGTTCTTCCTCTTTACAATTTTTGCTATTGTTACTTGCATAAAGTCCAACGTTTGTTTTGAATGATTATATGCATTTGACAATAAGAATCTATTCACAAACATGCGAAAAGTGAACATGCGAAAGTAATTACTACAGGCTATAGGAATTGAGATGACGACGAAAGTCACCCATACTCCCCCCTTGCGGAGTACAATCCTCACAGAGATGTCGCTCACTACAAACCTTCCCCAGCGGAGTTACTTTTTTTCCTTTTTTCAGCATTCCAAGCTTCATCACGTTAGTCCCCGAGCAGTGATCCCAATCAGCTGAACCATGTCACATCAGTCTCCGAGCAGTAACGGGTCATCTCCAGCAGAGGTATTTATCCCCAGCAGAATATCCCTCAGTAATCATCACCTCCCCGGCAGCAGCAGTATCCAGACTTGAAACTTGGTCAGATAGTGCATCGGAGGAAACCTACATCTTTTATTCCCCAGCCAGAGATTTCGACGGGCTCTAGATCTTTCTAACCCGGTCTCCTAGCAACTATCGAGTACTCTCCAGTAGGATTTATGCTCAAGATCCCCAGTAGAGTACCCCCTAGATTCTCCCCAACAGGGTCTATGCACAAGATCCTCAGCGGTGCATCTCTCGATCTCTACCATCCTCAACAATATCGAAGGCTCAAGACTTGGTCAGATAGTGCATCGGAGGAATCAAGGATATCTTTCTTCTCTTTCAAAAGCAGGGTTTTCATCCGTTTCATCCCAACAGAGGCCAGGAATCCCCAAGCAGAATGTCCGCATCTCCCTCAAGATGGATATGTTTTGAAATACCACGACATCCATCATTCATACATTACTCATAAAAGTCATAATTTCATACACATTGTCATGCATCATAATCTGCATAAGACTGACAATATTCTATCAAAGTTTCTTTTGTTTTTTCCAAACAGGTGAAAATCACTTCTGAAACAAACAGGTCCAGGATTAATGCCCGAAGCCAGACGGGAAAACTATCTGAACGACCGCCCTAGTTGTCCTCCGACAACTGGTCCAGGATTAATGCCCGAAGCCAGATGGGAAAACTATCTGAACGACCGCCCTAGTTGTCCTCCGACAACAGATCCAGGATTAATGCCCGAAGCCAGACGGGAAAACTATCTGAACGATCGCAAGTTATCCTCCGATAACAGGCATTGGATCAGCACCCGAAGCACAACAGGGAAGCTGTCCACATTTTGCCAACTAATATCCCCTCAGAGTAATCAGCACAAAGATGTATTCTGACTCTCTCTTATTATCAACAGCAACTACAGAGTCCAGCGTACGACTCAGTTGCCTTGGATGGCATCTTAAGCCCATCTCCGACTATTTGTTGACATTTCTCCGCTTTTCAGAATGCTGCATATTTGGTTAAAAACCAATACAAACCAATAACTTCATTCAAAGATGAGCACGAGGTCTAACGTACGACTCCCTCCGGATGGCATCTTAATCCCATCTCCATGCCCCCTTCCGCTTCCAGGAACGTCTACCGAGCCTAGCGTACGGCTCACTCCCCAGCATCAATCTTTTCAGATGGCATCTTAAGCCCATCTCCGACAGTTATCCTATCCTGACAACGATCTCGAGTCTAGCGTACGACTCATTCCCCAGCGAAGTCTCCACCTTCTCCAAATGGCATCTGTGAGCCCATTCCCGCATCATCAATCAACAGCGAGTGCAAATTTTCAGGTGTACTCGAGTGTTCAATCATCTTCTACCTCCAGGTCAGGAAAGGCAAGCATGCCATTCTAACCCTTCCAGTACAAGAAGATTGAACAGGGGCAGCTGTCATACCCCAAAATTTTCCCTCCTATTCCTCAAGACATCCCATACATCCATACTCAAGGATTCCTCAAGGGTTGATCAGACAAACCCTCTCCTAGACAATCAACCCAAACTAGGGTTTGGCAATTCTCAGATCAAGATGGACTTCCAACATCTCCAATGGTCATCATGCCTCCTCATATGCTTCAAATATTCTCCATGTCAAGTTTCAAGCCTTACAAGTCAAATTTCCTCAGACAATTGCTCAAATGGTTGAAAATCAGTTGTATTGGACAAAAAGTCAATTGTGGTCAACATACAGTCAAACTTCATGATTTTTGGTCAACATCCTCATTTTGAAGTCACATTCATCATTTGATCAAGGGTTGATCATGATTCATCAAGAAAACTCAAGATTTGCTCAAAAGTCAAACTTTCCAAATTAGGGTTTTTGAGTGAAAAGTCAATTGAACTTTGACTGAGCATAACTTCTTCATATTTTCTCAGAAATTTTTCCACCACCTCTCATTTTGAAGGAAATTCAATTCTCTACAACTTCATATCTCACAAGAATGTTCAAAAAATGCTTCATTTGGAAGGTATGGATCAAAACATTACAGGTCCTTTTCAAAGTCAACAAAAAGTCAACTTTTTGTTTTGAAGATTTATTGATCATGGAAACTTCAATTGAGATGAAACCAAAGAGGTTGTTTAGAGGACACCTAGAGCTTTCTAAAAAGTCTAAGAACACTAAAAAATGTGGAAAATTGAGCAAAATACACCTTGTACAAGTTGGGCATTTTTGGACAATTGCACAAAAGGAGATATTTGTCAAAATCCAATTTTTTCCATATGGGCCTATAATTTTATGATCCAAACTTGATCATAATATTATTTGTGACCTACTAATGCCTTGCCATGACCACTTTCTATTTTATTGATTTATTTTTGAATTTAAAACCATTTAATTCAAATTTAAATTATATACAATATGAAAACAAGATATATTTTCAAATGGATTGGATTTTTATCAAATTTGAGGTCCAAGATAGCGCACACAACTTGCCAAATTCGTGCTAGCTTGCATATGGAAGAGAAAATCAAATTTTCTCAAAATTTGATTTTATTTGAAAGGAATTAATTTTACATTGAATACCATATCTTTTTTCACTCTCTTTGCACTCACTCTTCACTCTATAAATACTCAGCTTATTGCACAAAGCCAAGGACGAAACCCTAGCCCCTACAACAACCCTTATTTTGCTCAAAATTTTCTCAAAGTTGCAAAAATCGTGTTTCTTGTTCCAGCCACTTTCAGCCTCTTTCAATCACTCCATTGCATTCCTAGGGTAAGTTTGAGTTCCATAAATGTGATCTGGGTCATCGTTCTCAAGCTTGAACGTTAGAAAGTCGATTTGCCATGTTTAGGGTTTTAAAATTGATAGCTTCTGTCATACCCCAAATTTTGACCTAATATACCACCTCACATTTTCATTATTTCATCTTTAACAGTCCAGAACAGAATTAATCGGGTGTGAATTTCACAGGTCAAAATTAGGGTTTCATCAAATTTTCATCTGATTCAAGAGGAAAGAAATTAGGGTTTGAGTCTTACTCACTTCATTTGATCTATCTTGGTCAAATCATCAACCTCTGATCTTCAGATATCAAAATTTTTCTCATGATCTATCAAGGATCGACCAATTAGGGTTTTCATCGAGGATGAGCAATCTCTGATTTTCTGATCAATGAATGTCTTTTTTTATTAGAGATTGATCTTCATATCCTAAATATAACATGTTGACCTAATTTCTAGATTCAAAGCATCACAGAAGTTCACAGAATTCATCAGTCAATTTCTGGATCATCTGATGAAATTTCATCTGCACTGAAAAGTCAAACTTTGACTTTTGGTCAACTTTTTCAAGACAAAACCTTTTCAATCATCAAAATACTTCAAATGATCCATCATGATCATAAAAAATCAAGAAATTTGGAAAAGTCAACAAAAAGTCAAAATTTTCAACACTTAGAAAATTTTTCAAGTGTTAAAATTTCATACTTTTTCCAAACTTCATGGCATTTGTTCACATAGTTCCACTTTGAATTGGAAAAAACTCAAAACATGAAAGTTGTAGCCCTTGAAACAAGCTTTCCAAAAGTCCAAGAACTCTCAAATCCATGGAGTCTAGCTATACTTTTGATTTTGAAACATAAAGCTCCAAAATCCTTGATTTTCAAGTACAAAGTTCAAAATTATAAGTCATTTTTGAGTTTTTCTTTCTTTCTAGAAGCATGCCACCTAGCCAAGAGGATTAGAACTGATAAAAATCAGAGGGAGAGTAATTTTAAAGAGATAGGATCAAGGTAAGATTTAACCATGGTTAAAAGGAAGCTTCCTTTTGCATTTAATGCAAAAATGACTTCCTTGCCCTCTAAGGCAACTTGTAAATACCAAAGCCAATCTCTTGTACTTACCATTCAGAACTTGTGACCTATAAATAGAGGTCTTGTTTGCAATTTCAAACCACACCAAATCCATGCAAGAACATGCTTTCTTCTTTCTTAAAATCCAAGTAACATAGTGAAATTGAGAAATCTTGCATTTTTGAAAATTTGTGAAGAAACATAAGATGTTTGGTGTCTAACATATTGTAAATATCATATGGAATAGGTTTGTAACTTAAAATCAATCCAAGAAACACTGAAAATCAGTTTTTGCATTTCATGTTCACAAGCTTGCCAAAACTGCCATAACTACCGAATTTGAACATTGGCTCGAGCAACTTGTGTTTTGATCATCCAAACATCATCAATATACCTCATATGAATGATCCAAACCATTAACATCAACCTGTAACATCTCTAACCACGATTTCCAGTTTCACTTTGAGCTATATACAGGTCAACTTGGTCAGAACATTCCAAGCTATTCCAGAGCAAGCAGACCATTCATACATGATCCTTGAAGGCCGTTGGTGCTCTAAGAATCATAAAATCACAACTAGAAACACTCTAAAGCAGATTTCGATCTCAGCTTGAACAAGTAAGAGCTCGAACTTCAAACTCTATGATTCTTTGATTCCAATCAAAAAAACTCTTGGCCATTTTGTTTCTGCACCATCAACGATCAATAACCCTCAATCAATTGATAAAATCATTCACCATACACGATTTCAATTAATTTCAGTTTTAGGGTTCTTCGTGTTCTTGAGAAATTCAATCATGTTAGGCTTAAAATAAATGAAATTAAATGACATCATCATGTTCCTGGGCTTAAAACGATCAAGTTTCATGTTTACATCTTTTGATTTCATCAAGAAACGAATGATCTATGGCTGATTGAAGGATTGGAGAGGAAGAACAAGCTGCGCGCGTTTTTTTAAATTCAAAAAGTTGGTTTATAATATTATAACATTGATTGATTTCAATACACGGATGTATTGCCGCCCCAGCGGTTGCTAGCTCACTCTTAAGACTTTCATGCCATGCCTTGCCTAACAGGTCCCGGGTTCAAGCAGCCTTGGGACCATTTTTTACCAAACTTTTGTATTTTTTTTACAAACTTTGACTTTTTCAAAACCCAATCAAAACTCCTCATTTTGAGGTGATTTTTTGTACACTTGTCAATTAATGTGCCTATTTTAAGATAGTGTCAAAAGTTTTCACAAAAACTTTCATCCAATTATGTTTTTATCGAGCCGAAAACGGTACTTTTGAGTACTTTTCAAAGCACCTTTAAAGGTGATTTTTTCAAACTTTCGAAGCCCGATTCTTTTCAAAACTTTTCACAAGTAAATTTCACTTTTCAAAAACACTTTCAAAATCATATTTCAAAACTTTTCATCAAACTTACATCTTTTTCCATGATCGATCCGATTAAACGATAAAAACCGAATTCGTTTTCTCTCAAATTTCTTAATCGACCATGGGCCTCCCTTACGGTGTAAGTCCCAACATTCTTTATGTACATATTTTCTTTGTACATATCCAACATTCTTTATGTACATACATATTTCTTTGTACATATCAAATTCTTTTCATATACATACAAATTTTTATCTGTACATAATACAAACGTCTTTTGTAAAATACAGACAAACTTCGATCGTTTGTTTTTGTTTCAATTGTATATACACTGAATACCATTAGTATTGAAAGGAGCATTATTCCCTGTGAAACTGCTTTTAAACCAATGGGCCACCCTTATGGTGTAAGTCCCAACCCTCCTATGTACATCCACAATTCCTTGTACATAAATACTCGTTCGTGTACATATTTACTTCCTTGTACACAATTCAAACTTGTAAATAATCAAGTTACGCTCGTTTCAAACGTTCGTTTCACAGACACTTGTTTATATTTCCTTCATAAACTTTTGTAAATAAACATCATGCATTGTTTATATTTTCTTCATAAACTCCTGTGAATACATATCACACACACACACTTGTTTATACAACTGTCTAGTTATAACATAACAACTAGTCTAACCAATAGGTTCCCCACAAAGTTAGCCTCCTCTTGGGCTTTGTACAAGATAACTCATTCATCTGAGTTCAGTCTCCTCTTAGGCTTCATATAAGAAAACTCATTCATCTGAGTTTAGCCTCCGCTTAGGCTTCATATAAGACAACACTCACCTGTTGAGTCAGCCTCCTCTTGGGCTTCGTTCAAAAGAACTCCTCATTGAGTTTAGCCTTCTCTTGGGCATCATACAATGAAAGAGACCAGGAAATCTCTTAACAGCCTCCTATTGGGCTTCCAATACAAAGAATCACCCGCGTTAGGATAGAACCCCGAGAGTATAATTTCCCGGTGAAATTGCTCTTAATCCTAAAAGGATGGTTTCCCGGTGAAATCCATTTTAAAGCCAAAGCCAGCCATACCCTATAGCTTCCTCTTGAGCTTCATACAAGGACCCTCGATGACCCTCGGAATGCCTCCTCTTGGGCTAACAATACAAGGACCCATGGGCTTCTTAAAAGCATCCCCCTAATCCAATCAATTTCTCCTCGAGATTTAGACGTTTATCATCTCTATGCAAGAAGTATCTCATCTATCACATCACATACAATCAAAAACTTTTCAAACTCTTTTCAAACAAAAACATCTCTTAATCTGTAAGTGGTAACACTTGTACACTCAAGCAAAACACCCAATGCTTACAATTAAAAGATTCAATCATTTTTTTTCTTTCAAATATCTTTCTTAAACATGTAAGTGGTAACGCTTATACACTCAAGCAAAACACTGATAACTTACGATGAAAGATTTTATTCAATCAAACTTTTCAAAATGTATGTGATGAAATAGATTAGATACATTTTTCATTAAGATGACATTTGTCTGTGTCTCTTAATAACTTCTGTTGCTTCCACTAGCATAAGTGGGAACTACGATTGCTCGACTTTCTCAACATCCCTTTGAGAATACGTAGGCACAAGGTCTCATCCTTGGCGAGCAAATTTCTTTCTCTCTCAGACCAAACAAACCATAGATCCCTTTAGATCCGAGCTACAAATGCTCTGATTCCCACTAAGGGATATGTATGCAGAAGATCCCAATGATCTTTGCGAGCACAATAATAACAAAACCTAGGATCCCACATAATCTATCCTTCTTAAAATCCAAAGGAGAAACTTTCCCAATCATAGAAATAGCAATTTAAAACACACAAACATATCAAACGTATTCATATATAAAGCTATAGATAACTATATATATTTAGGATGCTCCATCTATTCCCTTTATATAACAAACCCCCCTTACCCGGAATCTCCCCAATGCGTTGCGTCTAGTTTGCGCTAGTCGTTACGCATATCAAATCAATTGAGGGTATTAGCAGCTTTCCCCTTTTTCATAATCATAATTTCTTGTGTTGAAAATAATAAAGCTTGATGCTCGCGGCATCTTTATAAACCAATCAAAAGAGTAAATCGTTTCGAGCCAGAGAATCTGAATTCATATTCGATTCCCTAGCGCGTCACTTTTTAACGCGAACAGCTTCGAACCGGCTTGTACAGGACAATTCAGTCAAAACCAACACCACCATTGAACTCAGAATGGTCGATTTAGGGGGGTAGGGTCCTCCTTTGTTCTTTATTGGGCTTATTTTTCAGGTTTGACGTTTGAAGCTGCCGGAGAAGACGACCGGAGCTAGGGCTCCGACGTCGTTGACCTGGTTAAATCAGACGAGGCATGCGTGGCACGTCCGAGGCTTCTGATTCGTCCATTCGTTCAACCCGGGGTCCACTTGCTGACTGTGCTTTGAATTCAAAAGTCCATGACACGTATTCGCTTATATTCACACCTTTGCAATTTCCAAACACGAAATACACGTTGGCTTACTGGTTAAGGCGTGTGGATGTGAAGACTCTCTTCAAGGTCACAGGTTCGAGCCTGGTCAGGACCATATTTTTACTCTTTTCCAAAACTAACTTACTTTTCATATTTTTATATTTTCTTTAATATTTTCTATCTAATTTAATTTATCTTCAATAATTTTTATCATGCATCTAAAAAAATCCAAAAATATTTATTTTTTGCATAATCATCAGAAAAATGTTTATTTAATTTTTAATATAAAAATTATTATTTTTGCATGCATATTTTATTTAATTACTAATTAATCGTTTAAATAACTTTTAATTGTTTTTAAATTATCAAATCAGTTCCAAAAATTCCCAAAAAATTATCTTATCATATTTATGTCATTATTAACACAAAAACATTTTCTCATTCAAAAATAATTATTTTTACTAACATTTTCTTCTTATGCAATTTTCTCGTATTTCCCGATTTTGTATCTGTTCACAGGTTATACCGTTTCGGACGATTTTTATTGCTTTTCTTTTCCAATTATGTAACTGCCTATGGGATATAATAGTTTAATTAGGACTTTTATTTTCCGCACTTTCAATTATGTATCTGCCCCAAAGCCATGTAATAGCGAAGGACTTTACTTTCCGCACTTTACATTTCCGCAATTTACTTTCCGCACTCTATAAACTTCTAGTAACTAGGCGTGTATGGAAAGATAAAATTGGACATAGATCACTCATAATTCCAAGATAAAATACCTGAAATCAACACACTCTTTTCACACATGCACCCCTTAGGGTAATTCTCTCTCGTTGCCTTTACAAAATCAAATGGTCAAGTCCCTCAAACGTAGAGGTATTCTAGCACCGTTTCCTTCAAAACAAATCATCATAGTCCCTTCGATACAAAGATCATAGACCCACAATGTCGCCTACGAATACATGATCTTGACCCTCGATTGTCGCCTACGAAAAATGATGATAGTCCCTCTTCGAATGTGCTAGGATACTTCCTACAAGTTGCCTTCTATGACCATCCGATGTCCCTTCGAATGTCCCGCTTACATCCAACGAATGGGGCTACCTACCAACTAATGGTATGGATAGCACTATTCTAAAGGAACGTAAAATAACACAAAAACGACCAAATTCTGAGTAGGTAATAAGACTTTTAGTTGCTTGCTCTATCAAAATACTTTTCACACCTTACACTTTTGTCAAAGTTCAAACTCTTTTCAAAAACGAAACATTTCCGAACACTTTGTATACATTCCTACATGAATCATTACAAAGTCAAAGCGAAATGCCTTTTCAAAACATTTTTTGTCAAACACACAGAAAGCACTTTTTTTAAAATGATCTAAGAGCAACTAAGAGCCCGTAGATAACTACGGATGGAAAGGGGTGCTAATACCTTCCCTTTTCATAACCTTCTCCCTTACTCAGAATCTAAACAAAGGTCTTTTCCTGTTCTTTTCACCTTCCCTTAATTGGATAAAAGAAAAGTCGGTGGCGACTCTTGCTATCCGCACATTTGCGATACAAAAATCTCAAAGTCAGTTCACCGTATTACACATAGACGATATCATGTAATTCTTTATGGACGACTTCTCTGTATGCGGGCAAAGTTTTGAAGGATACTTGTCAAACTTGGAGAAGGTACTGGAGAGATGCGTACAAGTAAACCTAGTGTTGAATTGGGAAAAATGCTATTTCATGGTAAAACAAGGAATCGTGCTTGGACACATAGTTTCCGAGAAGGGGATCGAAGTAGAAAAAGCCATGATTGAAGTAATAGAAAACATCCAACCCCCAAACACCGTAAGAGAAATACGAAGTTTCTTAGGCCACGCCGGTTTCTACCGACGTTTCATTAAAGATTTCTCGAAGATTTCTAAACCGCTCACCAACCTCTTGATGAAAGAAGCTGAGTTCATCTTCGATGATGACTGCCTAAAGGCATTTGAACGGTTAAAAACAACTCTTATATCCACACCTATCATACAACCACCTTATTGGAGTCTGCCATTCGAGATAATGTGCGAAGAAGACAAAAAGCTCCATGCAATATACTATGCAAGTAGGACTTTCGATTCTCCAGAAATAAATTACGCCACCATAGAAAAGGAACTTTTTGTCGTCATTTTTGCATTAGATAAATTATGTTCCTATCTAGTAGGTGCCAAGATAATCATCTACACTAATCACACAGCCATTAGATACCTATTATCAAAGCAAGATGCCAATTTAAATGAATTTTATCTGCATTTTAATTAATTAAATTATTCTTTATCCGTATTATGCCGGTATTTTCTATGTTTTCAGGAATTTGATGATTACAAGGCATATGCGAAGAAATTCAAGAAAAGTCACGCAAATCATACTCAAAATCCACAAAAGAAAAGCCTTTATGCAATTGTGGGGTGTATGGCAAGAATAGGGTGTATTACAAGTAAAATTCCTTACAAATTAATTAAGAAAATAGGCCCAACCCACTTCCAATGCGTGCAACAAGCCCAGGAGTCCAAGGTGTAACGACCGTTACACGCTAGCCCTAAAGCCATAACGATCGCAACGACTTAGGAAGAAAATATTCCTCACCAAGCCATGTGTAACGATCATTACGCTCCACTCAGTAGTCCGTAGCGACCACTACAAAGGAGAAAATGGAGGCGATAAAATCTCAACGGCCTAGTTACCTCAACGCATCCTACTTCTATAAATAGGCCTTTCACTTTCCAGTTTAAAAATGCTTTTTCTTCCGCTTTACTTACTGTTACTATTCCAATTTTTATAGAGATTATTTTCCTTGCCTTTTACCGATTTCGGTTTATTAGTTTTAGTATCTTCTTTCATTTTCTCGTGGCAATTTCCACATCGGAGATTGCTGCGAACCTTTGCTGATTCTAACCTTACGTTAGAATCGTGCCTTTTTATTTCCTTCATCGCATTTAATTTTTGGTGCAACAAATGGCATATCTCACCGACCTGTGGGAGACACCTGAAGTTAGCCAAATATTATGCAATTCTATTTTTAGGTTTAATTTAATTATTTATTTATTTTATGCCAAAATTGTCTGAAATGCATGGTTTATTTGAATTGTCTGATATTGTTTATTTCTGTTGCGCTATAATTGAATTATATAACATGCTAGGCTAAATTTCTTTATCGCTATGTAAGGTCATATAGTCGACGGGGTTTAGCAACGCCGTTCGATTCATCCCGTTTTAAAAGAATAATTTTCTAGTTTCAATTACTAGCTCTTAATACCAACTGTTTTGTTACGAGAGTAAAATACAGATTAGAAGTTAGGATCAATAAAACGAGAGTTTGAGAGAATAATTGGACAGTAGCAATTGTGGATCAACTTAAAATACAACGAGAAAGCTTTTAAGTTGATTAGGTTTTATTTATTTCTAAAACTATTTTTAAACTCTAATTGAAACAGCGAGAGCACTCACTTAGGTTTGATTATAGGATCTGAATCAACAAACACGAGAGTGTGAGAAGAGGTTTTTCAAACAAATATTTCCTACTGAAACTGTTTTGATAACTTGAGTTTAAGTCGATGAGTTGCTAAATACCCGAAGCCCGACCATTACATACCGATATTCCCCATCTGAATCTAAACTAGATTATAATCAGTTAGGTTCCCTAAACCCAATTATTTACATTATTAGCCTTAGATTTACGTAGTAACCTTACATAACGATAGGTTGACATTTAGTCCCTTGGGATTTGATAATCTTTAAAGCTAAACGCGATAGGACTATATACTTGTGGTCTAGACTCTTTAAGACACATAAAGTCGCGATCAGCATGTGAACAATCTTCGACGACATGCTAAACTCTGTCGAAGCAGAAGCTACCCTTCGACATAATAGAGTTTGATCAAATATCTCACAAAACAACTTGTAACCCCCAATCAAATGATATCCTATTAGGATCATTTGACTCAACTTGTCATCAAGTTCTCTTCTCAACTACTCTAGCACATGTCTATGTGCTACAGATCCAAACATTTTCAGATGACTCGTGCTAGGTTTAACACCAAAATAACATTCTTCTTGTGTGATTCCTTCTAGCTTCTTTGTCATATATCTATGCAAGATGTATCTTACAGTCGACACAACTTCACTAAAAAGTTCTTTAGGTAAATACTTGCCTTTTAACATACTTCTCACCATATCTATGATGGTTAGATTCTGCCTTTCCGCAGTTTCATTCTACCGTGGAGTTTAGTGTGGCACCACCTCATGAACAATCCTTTCTTTCTCATATAACTTTTCGAAGTCTTTCGACACATATTCTCCACCACCATCATTCCTTAAAGTCTTGAACTTTTGACCACTTTGTCTTTCGACCATGGACTTAACCTTGGAAAATATCTCGATCACTTAAATTTTCTTCTTGATCAGGTAAGTCCATAGTTTCCCTTTGAAACCATCAATGAATATAGCAAATTATTTGTTACCTACAGTCGAATCCACTTGGATAGGACCACATACATTAGAGTATACAGTTTCAAGAATAGCCTTCGACTTTCTTCTTGCATCCTTGCTAAAGCTATTCTTGTGTTACTTCGTCTACACTCATTCCTCACACACCTCGTTTGGAATGTCGATTTCTAGAAATCTGAAACCATATTTTTTCTTTTCAAATCTCTGATGTCTTTGAAGTTGAGATGGCCAAGTTGACAGTGCCAAATCTATTCATCCATGCTAGCTACAGTCGCAAGGCACTTGTGTTCCATCATATTTAGTTCTTTCTTAAAGGTTCTATTCTAAGACATATGAGCCTTCAAGATTAGCCTTCCTCTTGTGTCGAAAACAATCATCATCTTCTCTTTGATAAACACTTTATAATTCTTTTCGACTAACAGCCTTATACTGAGCAAATTCCTCTTCATGCCTGATATGTACAACACATTAGAAATTATTGACCTTTTCCATCTTTCCTCGTAGTCATAAAATCACCAATACCTTCAGTTTCTAGGGTATTATCATTTGAAAATTTCACCACGTTATTCATTGGGGGCTTTATGTTGACAAAACAATCTTTCGTTCCAAACATGTGTGATGAGCATCCCGAGTCCAAGTACCATTGGTCATTGAATATCTCTTCATCTCTTATTGTGACAATCAACATTATCTCTTCTTCTTCATGTTTTGAAAAGTTTGCATCACTTTCTTGATTCTTTTGTTTTTTTGGACAATCACTAGAATAATGACCATACTTCTGACAATTGAAACACTAAATGTTACTCTGGTTAGGTTTTTGACCACCACCTCTTCCTCTACCTCTAACACCACATTTTGGTTTCCTTGGTATAATGGTCTTCTATGATTCGATAAAATTCCTTCATGTTGGTCTCCTCTAATAGTCAAAATTTTGGAGCCTCGTCTACCTTTGTTGTTGAACCACTTTCATTGCCTTTCTTTTCTTTGATAATTGCGACTGCAAATCCACATCACTCTTCAACTTGCCTGCAAATTTTCAATGATTCTTTGCTAAAGAGATTCAAGCGTCCTTGAAGCTCTTCTTTTGTCAATGTCGACTATTTCTTAGACTCTTCTATGGCTACCACCACATGGTCAAATGTTGGAGACAATGACCTCAAGATCTTTGCGACAACTGATCCTGTTGTCAACACTTCTCCATATACCTTGATTTGATTCACCAATTTTGTAATCCTAGTGAATAAATCAATAATGCTTTCACTTTCTTCCATCTGAAGCAATTCATATGTTCTTTTCTGAGTTTGTAACCTCACCTCTTTCACCTTTTATACACCTCCAAAAGAATTTTCCATAATTTCCCAAGCTTCTTTGGCAGATTCCACATCACTAACCTTTTTGAAATTGCTTATACTCATACATTGATGAATTGTAAAGAGATCTTTATTATTCTTCTTCTTCAATTATTTGTGTGCAACATCTTCTTCTTCTGTTGCATTTTCTATAAGAGGTTCTAACCCTTCTTTCACAAGATCCCAAAGATCTTGACAACAGATCAACACCTTCATTTGCCTACACCAGTTCTCATAATTATCAACTTTCAGAATTGAAATACTTGTTGGAAAATGTCTGCTTGAGTGATTCACTACGATCGTGATTTTCTTCCCTTGAATCGCTCAACCGGAGCTCTAGATACCTGATATTGGAAATCTACCAAACCTATGGATTTTTTTTTATCAATCTTGATAAAAAAGATTGTTATCGATACACAATGACAATGAGAACAAAGAATTAGGGTTTGACAAAATAAGGAGAAGAGTAACTTTCTGCCCACACTCTATGGAAGAATCTTGTTCACTTGCAACTGCAAATTTTGTGAATACTCAACGTGAGTTGATTTTTATCATTACGAAAATAGGGGTTACTCCCTCTATTTATAATGAGTTTGCTTGCTTCCTAGGAAAATCTCAAAACTGTAAAAGCGCAAAATAACTATTTCAGACCTAAATCGAAATCCTGTGTGAAGCAACCTGCTTCGACACTTTGAATGCTAACACGACTCAACACACTACTTGACTAAGCTATTTAAACACAGTCTTCCTTGTGTCGACTATTAGCCAAACTTCAAGTATATTGGAGAATTTCTTGCTTAAAAATTTATGGTACATCCTATAGATAACTTTTGCGATAGCGAATAAGCATCTTCAAATCTTTATAAAGTTAAAAAAAACATATGGTATATTAAGCAACTCTTAAAAACATAATATAGAACATGATACTTAGGTTACAAAATATGAGAAATGTTGTCGTGCCACCTTTAAAATTAAACATGACATCCCCTCTATTTTTCGTATTGACCAGTATACCCTTTTAATTATTTGCTGCATCTCAAAATTATATTTGGTCAAAAAATTTCATTCTAAAAAAACCAATAGCATTAAAAAAATTCAATAGTATAAGTGAAAAATTCAAAATTTTTTAGTGATAAGGAGTAAATTTTTACATTTTTAGCGTTTTTTTAATTTAAATTTTGGTATGCGTTTTTACCATATATTAATAATTCAATGTAATTAAAATCTGACCAATCGGTTCAACCGGTTGAACCAGAAATCGCTCTCTTGTTTGGTCTATTTAGCTCTAAGAACCGCACTGTTATAAAATCGAGAAACAAACCGGAAAACCGGCTGAACCGACCAAAACCGGCGGTTTGAGCGATTTCTTCGATTTGACCTCATTTCCTATTTTCCTTTTCTCTTCATTCACATTTACCAGACAAAGATGAACTAAATTTTAGATTTGTGAAAAAAAAAACTTAATGAAAGCAAGATTTCAGGCAGATGAAAGGAAGAACATGGTAGGGGATGAAGAAAATGAAAATGACAAGATTTCAACTTAAAAAACAATGAAAAATTATCTATTTTATCAGGAAAATAAATTGAGCGAAGAGTGAAGTGGAGGCAGCTTATTTACTTTTAGGTATTAGGGTTTCAATGTAGTAATGGGCTTGGGTCAGGAAAGAATGGTGAGAGATTAGACTTAAGGTCTGTTTGGATTGATGGAAAGGAATGAAATGGGATGGAATGGAGTGGTGTTCCCCTGTTTGAATTTAAAAAAATTGAATGGAATGAGATGGAATCTGATGGAACCCATTCCATCCAATATCACTATTTTGGCCCATTATTCATTCCCCCCAAATTGGGGTGTATCCAATGGAATGGAATCAATTAATAAGTCAATTACAATTTTGTCCTCCAAAAATTCACTTTTATTAACTATTCTCATTCCTTATTTCAATTCACGTTATATTTTTCTATTCTCACCGTAACTCTTCTCCTTCTCAAGCCTTCTTCTTGCTTGTCTATCTTTCTTCTACCTCTACCCTAACAAGGTACATCATTTTTCTCCTATAATTATATGTGTGTTCTATTATATGAAATATCTTGATTTATTTTTATGTTCATGTCTCTTTCAATTTTGAGAAATTAGGTGTAGTATTTTGAATGTTAAATTTTCTTTTTATTAAAAACAAAAACTGAAGAAATCATGTTTTGTATGATAAATTCCATTGTTATTAAGAACAAAACTAGAAATTAGGTTTGTTATTTTTTATACTGTTTACGTGACTTTTCATTCTGCCATATAGAGAAAATATAGGATTAGTTACAGTAATATAAAATTGGCTAACAATATTATATTATGTAACTTAATAAGAAAATAATTATTAGTAATATATTTTTTGATTTGCTATAAAGATTCTCAATTAATTTGGGTTTAAAATTATGTATTTGATTTGTTATAGAAATTTTTAATAGATTTTTTTAAATTTGATATGATTAGTTTCATTTGTTATAAATATTTTAAATTGATTTATTGATATATGGATTTATAATTATAGTAAATTTTACTATTTAATTTGTTATAGATGAGTAACGAAGACATAAGAATCAAGTATATGAAATTAGTTCAAATGATGATTCTTCAAGTATCTATCATTATTGTTCTAATATGATCGCTAAAAAATAAGCGTAGAAGATCCCAAATACCTTATAGAATCACAAAGCAAGGAGAAAAAGTTAGAAATGAGTTGATGAAACATATTATAGAAAGTGAGCGATGTTATGATATCATTTGTATGGGTCCCAAAGCTTTCTTAAACTTGTGCACCTTATTATAGGAAGTTGATATTTTTTTTATGATTATATATTGTTTTACTTGGATCTATCTATATTGTATCAAAAGGGTAAAAATAGAATAAAAAAATTAAAATGTTTTCCGCTCCGTCCAATTTCCAAACAGTGGAATGAGATATTAGTTCCGCTCCATTGTAAAATATTCAAACAGTGGAATGAAGTTTATGTTCTATTCCATTTCATTCTCTTTTGTTCCATTCCGCTTCGTTCCGTTCCACTCCGTTAGTTATACGTTATCCAAACATAGCCTTAAAGTCCAATCTAACTTTTTTTTAGACCCAATCTAGCTTAAGAAACTTAAAATTGCATATCTTTCTAAAAAACCATGACAAATATAAAAAAGTAAAAGTTAATTATTTATTAAATCTAAGTATATAAATTATTTAATTATAAACTATTCAATTAAAATTTACAGTAAAATTTAAAAAGTTTGAATATAAAAAAATACCTTTGAATTACATAAGTAATTAATAACTAATTGATAACAGCTTAAAATTATTTAATTAATTAAAAATATTTTTAAACTTTAATATTAAAAATAGTAAATTATATTTTAAGTTTTTCTTTATATTTTAAATTGGTACAATAAATAAAAAATTAATCAAAATATATTATTTAATAACTATCGGTTTGACCTCGGTCGGACCTCGGCCGCACCTTAAAACCTTAAATCTTTATATATACCGATTTAATGTCTGGTCCGATTTTAATTACCTTGATTAATATTGATTACAAATGATTATTAGAATCATAACCACATATTTGTATTTGTTGGAACAAAGGGTTTTCAAGAAAGATAGTTTTGTGAAGAAGAAAAAGAAGAGTAATGGAATTGAGAGAGAGAGAGAGAGAGAATGATTATCTAAAAACTGTATGAAGATTATTGTTATTGATTGTATTTATTATTACAAAGACATGCTCCTTATATAGACACATTTCGCAGACCTAGAGAGAAACTAAACTAAAGCCCAAAACAATCAAGGCCCAAAAGATTTTGACACACTGCAACATTATGATTCTATGTAGTTCAAAATTATGTCTAGTTCGACCAACAAGCTATTTCGACCAACACACACACACACACAATTAATTCGACTTAATCGAAAGAATATGAATTACACTTTATAACACACCCCCTAATTCATATTCTCGAGACTTCTCATCCCGATGCTTCTCTTTAACTCATCGAATCTAATTTTCTTCAAAGGTTTGGTGAATATGTCAGCTAGTTGAACTTCAATATTGCAGTGCTTTATTTCCAGCTCCCCTTTGTTTACTTGATCTCTTAGAAAATGATACCTTCTTTCTATGTATTTTCTTCGACCGTGACACACAGGGTGATTCGCCAGGTTAATGTCTGATTTGTTGTCGACAAATAACTTTATCTTCTTAGGCTCCATTATCTTGAGTTCTTCAAGTAACATTTTGATTCATGCTGCTTGGCAGGCAACATATGATGCAACTACATATTCTTCTTCGCATGATGACAACGCCACAATGTTTTGTTTCTTCGAACTCTAGGAGATTGGAGCACCTGCGATCATGAGAATGTAGCCTGCAATACTTTTCTTTTCGTCCTGATCTCCACTGAAATCTGAATCAGTGTATCCATGAACTTCGACACTTGTGATTTCCTTTGACTTCCTAGGAAATAACATGCCATGGTCGATAGTTCCCTTGATATATCTCAATACCCTCTTTATTGCGATGAGATGACATTCTTGAGGTTTCTCCAAAAATCTGCTCAACAATCCTACACTTTGGAAGATATCTAGTCTTGTATTGCAAAGATATCTCAAGGATCCAATGATTTGTTTATATAATGTCGAATTTACAAATTCATTATTTGATTTCTTCTTCATCTTTGCTCCTGTCTCTAACGGTGTGACTGCTTTATTACAGTTGCTCATGTTGAATCTCTTCAAAATATCTTGAGCATACTTAGTCTGATGCAAGAATACCCCTTCTTCAGTATTTTTGAATTCCATCCCTAAGAAATATGAGAGATTCCCTAAGTCAGACATTTCAAATTCTTGCATTAGCTTCGACTTGACTTTCATTATCTCAGCTTCGTCGGCTTCGGTAATGAGTAAGTCATCTACAGAGAGGCATAAAATGATTCGACTGACACTGTCGACATCATTTACACACACTCCGTGATCAGAGACACACTTTGTGAAACCTACTTCGATCAGGAAGCTATATATTCTTTTATTCCAAGCTCGAGGAGCTTGCTTTAAACCATAGAGAGCCTTCCTTAATATGTACACCTTCGACTCCTGCCCTTTGACATCGAATCTTGGTGGTTGAGTAACATAGACTTCTTCTTCCAACGAACCATTCAGGAGTGCTGACTTTACATCCAGTTGATGTGTGACACCCCAAATAATTCAATTATTAAATAATTAGAATTTTAATTATTAATTTAATTAAAAGTTTAATTATTGGAATTTTGAATTAATGGATTTAATTAATTAATTAAATAGATGGGAATGTTGGAGGTGTGAAGTGCAATTGGGAGGTGTGTAGAGTAAAAAGCTCTAATAAATCTAATTTATTTATTTCTATTATTTGGAAAATAAAAAGGAATAAATAAAGGAAAGTGAGAAGAGGAATTAGGATTTCATTCTACGTACTTTGGAGAAGAGAAGAGGAAGAGGAGAAAAGCCAATCGTCAGAAGTTCGAAGATCATCGCGAGGTAAGGGGTGATTTGATCAGATTATTATGCCTTATAGGTTTTGATGATCAATAGAATAATTTAATCCGTTAGGAATCTCGAATTAGGATTCTAGGTTGTGCCCTAACGTTATAATCCGACGTAATAATTCAATTGGAATTGATGAGACCGATTAATTGAGGTGGAATGATTCTAGGCTAATTAAAAAACATGATTTTGTGGTCAAATAGATGTAAAAACGCATTAATAAATTCTATTATGCTGTATTGTAAAGTTTGGTGATGAATGGTATTGAGTGGGATTGCAAACAGTGAAGAAATAAACTGATTTTGTGGAAAAATAGCAGTATGGGTCGACACATGGGACTATGAATCGATGCAAGCAGCAAAAAATTAGAAAACCAGAGGCGTGGAAAAAGCATGCATCGACTCATAGGGCAAAAATTAAAGCTATGCATCGACACATACGTGTTATGCATCGATGCATACTGAACCAAATTTGAAAAATGCAGAATTTTAAAGCTATGCATCGATGCATACGATACATGAGTTGACGCAAACAGTTTATGTATTGATGCATAGGCTTATGCATCGATGCATACTGTGTTGGGACAAAATATAATTTTTTGAAAACGGTTTCGGTCATATCTTTGCGACCGTAACTCCGATTTAGGCATAGTTGGTATCGTTGGAAAGCTTAGAACGAGTACAATCTATTAAAAAACAATTTCGAAACTAGTAATTGAGATCTTGAAGGATTGTTTTGGCTTCCGTAGGAAGAATCCGTTGTAATTCGTGATTGTGCCATTAACTTTGCGTATACTTGTTGTATGTTAATTCCATGTGTTATTGTAATACGGTCAACTGACTTTGATAGTTTTGTATCGCAAATGTGCGGAGAGCAGGAGTCGCCACCGACTTTACTTTTATCCAATTAAGGGAAGGTGAAAAGAACAGGAAAAGACCTTCGTTAGATTCTGAGTAAGGGGGAAGGTTATGAAAAGGGAATGTATTAACACCCCTTTCCATCCGTAGTTATCTACGGGCTCTTAGTTGCTCTTAGATCATTTTTCAAAAAAGTTGCTTTCTGTGTGTTTGAAAAAAATGTTTTGAAAAGGCATTTCGCTTCGACTTTGTAACAATTCATGTAGGAATGTATACAAAGTGTTCGGAAATGTTTCGTTTTGAAAAGAGTTTGAACTTTGACAAAAGTGTGGTGTGAAAAGTATTTTGTTTGAGCAAGCAACTAAAAGTCTTATTACCTACTCAGAATGGTCGTTTTC
This sequence comes from Vicia sativa, assembly GCA_021764765.1. Classification (NCBI taxonomy): domain Eukaryota; kingdom Viridiplantae; phylum Streptophyta; class Magnoliopsida; order Fabales; family Fabaceae; genus Vicia; species Vicia sativa. The sequence continues at coordinate 295,822,942 of CM038792.1, forward strand.
GTGTTATTTTACGTTCCTTTAGAATAGAGCTATCCATACCATTAGTTGGTAGGTAACCCTATTCGTTGGATGTAGAAGGGACATTCGAAGGGACATCGGACGGTCATAGAAGGAAAATTGTAGGAAGTATCCTAGCACATTCGAAGGGACGATCATCACTTTTCGTAGGCAACAATCGAGGGACGAGATCATGTATTCGTAGGCGACATCGTGGGTCTATGATCTTTGTATCGAAGGGACTATGATGATATATTTGTAGGCAACGGTGCTAGGATACCTCTACGTTCGAGGGACTTGACCATTTGTATTCGTAAGGCAACAAGAGAGAATAGCCCTAAGGGGTGCATGTGTGAAAAGAGTGTGTCAATTCAGATATATGTTATCTTGAAATTATGAGTGATCTATGTCTGATTTTATCTTGCCATACACGCCTAATTACTAGCAGTTTATAGGGTGCGGAAAATAAAATGCGGAAAGATAAAGTCCTACGCTATTACATGGCTTTGGGGCAGTTACATAATAGGAGTGCGGAAAATAAAAGTCCTAATTAAACTATTACATCCCATAGGCAGTTACATAATATTGCAAAGAAAAGCAAGAAAAATCGTCCGAAACGTTACAACCTGTAAGCAGATACATAATCGGAAAATACGAGAAAATTGTATAAGAGAAAAAATGTTAGTAAAAACATGATTTTTGAATGAGAAAAAAAAGTTTCAAGTTAGTAATGACAATAATATGATAAGATAATTTTTGGTAATTTTCTGAATCGATTTCGATAATTAAAAACAATTAAAAGTCAATTTAGTGATTAATTAGCAATTAATTAAAATATGCATGCAAAAATATTATTTTTAATGTCAAAAATTAAATAAGTATTTTTCTGATTAAAATGCAAAAGGAAAATATTTTTGGTGTTTTTTAAATGCATGAAAAAAAATGTTTGAAGATTAATTAAATCAACATGAAAATATTAAGAAAAATAGAAAATAGAAAAGTTAGTTTTGAAAGGAGCAAAAAAGAAAGGGACCATCCCAGGAATCGAACCCGTGCCCACTGGGAAAATCACACGCCTGCTTGCCATCTGAGCCAAGTGTACTTGGTGTTTTGAATCTGAAAACAAATGGTTATAAGTGAATACGTGTCATAAATTGGAATTTCAAACACAGTCAAACGCGTGCGTCCCAGGATTACGAATGGACGAATCATAAAGCTTCAAAGCGCCACGCCAACCCTTGCCGGAGTCAGCCAGGTCAATGATGCCGGAGACCTAGCTCCGGTCGTCTTCTCCGATTGCCCAAAACTCCAAACCTGAAAATTAAGCCAAATAAAGAACAAAGAGGGACCCTACCCCCCTAAATCGACCATTGCGAGTTCAATGGTGGCCTCCATTTGACCTGAAAACAACTGTACAAGCCGATTCGAAGCTTTCCAGTTTTCTAACCCTAACAATGGCAACACGAGATTTCTATGTGCAAGCTTACATGTAATGATTCAAATGCACTCTAATGGATGTCCTGAGTCCAAATAATCAAACAAAAACAGTTAGCAATGCAAGAATTGTAAAAATTGAAATTGAGAAGAATACCAAATCGGAGCTAGGTGTTTCACGCGTTCTGGGCATTCTTAGCTTCGTGTGAGGGTATGGATCGAACCCTGGAGTGCTCAGGAACACAAAGGAATGCTTGGTTTTGATTGAAACTTGCTTGAATTTGGAATGCGATTTTTGCCAACTTTGTGAATTTTTAAGAAAAATAGGGTTGCTTCCAAGGGCTAGGGTTTCGTCCTCTGTCTTTGTCAATGTGTTGGGTATTTATAGAGTGTGATATTGGAGCAAAAAGAAAGAAAAAAGATATGTCATTGAATGCAAAATAATTTCTCTTTCAAATAAAATAAAATCTTTTCAAAATTTGATTTTTCCTTCCATGCATGAGCTAGCACAAATTTGGCAAGTTGTGTGGGCTTTCTTGGTCTCCAAGCTTGATAGAAAACCAATCCAATTCAAATTATACCTTGTTTTCATATTTTATTTAATTTAAATTTGAATTAAATGCTTTTAAATTCAAAAATAAATAAAAAAAATAGAAAGAGGTCGTGGCAAGGCATCAAGAGGTCATAGATAATATTATGATCAAGTTTGGATCATAAAATTATAGGCCCATTTGGAAAAAATTGGATTTTGACAAGTATCTCTCTTTGTGCAATTGTTCAAAAATGTCCAACTTGTACAAGGTGTATCTTGCTCAAGTTTCAACATTTTTGAGTGTTCTTGGACTTTTTAGAAAGCTTTAGATGTCCTTTAAACAACCTATTTTGTTTCATCTCAATTGGAGTTTCCATTCTCAATATCACTTCATTAAAAAAAGTTGACTTTTTGTTGACTTTGAAAAAGACCTGTAATGTTTTGATCCATATCTTCAAAATGAAGCATTTTTTGACCATGCTTGTGAGACATGAAGTTGTAGAGAATTAAATTCTCTTCAAAATGAGGGGTGGTGGAAATTTGTTTGATAAAGTATGAGAAAGTTATGCTCAGTCAAAGTTCAGTTGACTTTTCTCTAGAAAACCCTAATTTAGAAAGTTTGACTTTTGAGCAAATCTTGAATTTTCTTGATGAATCATGATCAACCCTTGATCAAATGATGAATGTGACTTCAAAATGAGGATGTTGACCAAAAATCATGAAGTTTGACTGTATGTTGACCACAGTTGACTTTTTGTCTAATACAACTGATTTTCAACCATCTGAGCAATTGTCTGAGGAAATTTGACTTGTACGGCTTGAAACTTGACATGGAGAATCTTTGAAGCATATGAGGAGGCATGATGAACATTGGAGATGTTGGAAGTCCATCTGGATCTGAGGATAGCCAAACCCTAGTTTGGGTTGATTGTCTAGGAGAGGGTTTGTCTGATCAACCCTTGAGGAATCCTTGAGTATGGATATGTGAAATGTCTTGAGGAATAGGAGGGAAAATTTTGGGGTATGACAGCTGCCCCTGTTCAATCTTCTTGTACTGGAAGGGTTAGAATGGCATGCTTGCCTTTCCTGACCTGGAGGTAGAAGATGATTGAACACTCGAGTACACCTGAAAATTTGCACTCGCTGTTGATTGAGAATGGGCTTACAGATGCCATTTGGAGAGGCTGGAGATTTTTCTGGGGAATGATTCGTACGCTAGACTCAAGAATGTCGTCTGAATGGGAGAATCGTCAGAGATGGGCTTAAGATGCCATCTGGAGAGACCGATGTTGAGGAACGAACCGTACACTAGGCTCTGCAGATATTCCTGGAAGCAGAAGGGAGCACGGAGATGGGCTTAAGATGCCATCCGGAGAGAGTTGTACGTCAGACTTCGTGCTTGTTTTTTGAATGAAGTTATTGAGTTGTATTGGTTTTCTAACCAAATATGCAGCATTCTGAAAGTGGAGAGATGTCGACAAATAGTCGGAGATGGGCTTAAGATGCCATCCAGGGCAACTGAGTCGTACGCCAGACCATGTAGTTGCTGTTGATAATAAGAGAGTGTCAGAATAAACCTTCTTCTTGATTATTCTGAGGGGATAATAGGCAGCAGAATGTGGATAGCTTCCCTGTTGTGCTTCGGGTGTTGATCCAATGCCTGTTGTCGGAGGACAACCTGGGTGATCGTTCGGATAGGGTTTCCCGTCTGGCTTCGGGTATTAATCTTGGATCTGTTATCGGAGGACAACTAGGGCGGTCGTTTGGATAGGGTTTCCCGTCTGGCTTCTGGTATTAATCCTGGACCTGTCGTTTTAAAAGTGATTTTCACCTGTTTTGGGGAAAACAAAAGAAACTTGATAGAATATAGTTAGTCTTAAGCAGATTATGATGCATGACAATGTGTATGAATGACATATGCACAAATTATGACTTTTATGACAATGTATGAATGATAGATGTTGTGGTATTTCAAAACATATCCATCTTGAAGAAGATGTGGATGTTCTGCTTGAGGATTTATGGCTTCTGTTTGGGGACGAAACAGATGAAAACCCTGCTTTTGAAAGAGAAGAAAAATATCCTTTGACTCCTCCGATGCACTATCTGACCAAGTCTTGAGCCTAGATATTTATATTGTTGAGGATGGTAGAGATCGAGAGGATGGTAGAGATCGAGAGGTACACTGCCGAGGATCTTGTGTGTAGACCCTGCTGGGGAAAATTTAGGAGGTGCTCTACTGGGGATCTTGCGTGTAGATCTTGCTGGAGAGTATTTGATTACTGATGGGAGACAGAGATAGAAGGATCTGGAGCCCGCTGAAACCTCTGGCTGGGGGAATAAAAGATGTAGGTTTCCTCCGATGCACTGTCTGACCAAGTTTCGAGTCTGGAAATTTGCTGCTGCCGGGGGAATGATGATTGTTGAGAGATATTCTGCTGGGGATAAATACCTCTGCTGGTGATGAATCATTACTGCTTGGAGACGGTTCAGTTAATTGGAATCACTGCTCGGGGACTTACGTGGTGAAGCTTGGAATGTCTAGACTAGTGGAGGAAAATGTGTACTCCAATGGGGAAGGTTTGTAGTGGCGGCCTCTGGGGATTGTACTGTAGGGGATCGTGGTGACTTTCGTCGTCATCTCAATTCCTAGAGCTGTAGTAATTATCCTTGTTCGTTCACTTTTAGCATGTTTGTAAGTAGATATTTATTGTCATATGCATATAATCATTCAAAGCAAGCGTTGGACTTTTGCAAACAACAACAATGAAAATTGTAAAGAAAGAATTTGTATTAATTTAAAGGTGGCGTATGGCCAAGTAGTTTGTACACAAGAAAAGTAAAAGCTATCGCGGAAATAATCTCGTTAAGTTCCAACTATGCTAGTACTCATATATTTCGACTATCTCATCTCCTTGTTGTCGAGAAAGTGAGTGAATTGATTTTCGCCATTTGAATCTTGAATCTTGATAGTAGTCGTAGATAGGTGATCGGACGAGACATAGTTATCGCTTAAATCTAACTTTTGCCTAGACCGCCCTTCGGGTTTTCGGTCTGGGATACCCTTTTTGCCCAACCGCCTTTGCGGGTTTCGACTTGCCAGTGTACATGTTTTATATATATCCTTAACTTTTGCCCGAACCCTTTTGGTTCGAGGGATGCCCTATTTTTCCTAGGTCGGTTGACTGCGGGTCTCGCTTATGCATAATATTTTTGACTATGTGCGTTCATAGGGTGTGAAGTCTTCACCATCCATGGTGCTAAGTATCATAGCTCCGGGAAAAATCTTCTTGACTACAAATGGTCCCTCATAGGTGGGAGTCCATTTTCCCCTGGGATCACCTTGTGGAAGAATGATGCGCTTGACTACTAGATGACCGACTTGGTAGACTCGATGCTTGACCTTCTTGTTAAATGCTCTGATCATTCGTTTCTGATAGATCTGTCCATGGCAGATGGATGCGAGTCGTTTCTCATCAATCAAGTTAATTTGGTCAAGGCGAGTCTGGATCTAATCGTCTTCGCCTAACTCTGCGTCTTGGAGGACTATGGTTGAGGGTATCTGAACCTCGATAGGTAGAACTGCTTCCATACCGTATACAAGAGAGAAAGGGGTTGCCCCTGTTGATGTTCGTACTGTAGTGCAATAACCATGAAGAGCAAAGGGTAGCATCTCATGCCAATCCTTGTAAGTCACTATCATCTTCTATATAATCTTCTTGATATTCTTGTTGGCGGCTTCCACTGCGCCATTCATCTTAGGCCGATATGGAGAAGAATTGTGACACTTGATTTTGAACTGCGTGCAGAGTTTTCTGATCATTTTGTTGTTGAGGTTAGAACCGTCATCTGTGATAATCCTTTCGGGAGTGCCATACCGACAGATAAGATTATGCTTGATGAATCGAGCCACAACATTCTTGGTATGAGTCTGAGCAGTATACCCACTTGGTGAAATAGTCGATTGCCACAAGGATGAAACGATGTCCGTTGGAAGCTGTGGGCTTGATTTCTCCAATCATGTCAATGCCCCACATTGCAAACGACCAAGGAGCGGTTAGAACATTCAGTGGTACTGGAGGTACGTGCACTTTGTCTGCATATATCTGGCATTTGTGACAAGATCGAGCATAGCGGTGACAATCAGCTTCCATGGTGGACCAATAGTAACCCGTTCTCAAAATCTTCTTAGCCATGGTATGTGCACTGGAATGGGTGCCAAATGCGCCTTCGTGTAACTCTTCCATGATATGTTCTGCAGTTTTCTGGTCGACACAGCAGAGTAAGCACAAGTTGTGATTGCGCTTGTATAGGATGTCGTTGCTGAGGAAGAATTTCGATGCAAATCTTCTCAAGAACTTCTTATCATTGATAGATGCCCACTGGGATATTCACGAGTCTCAAGATACCTCACTTCGTAGAACCAAGGTTTCTCTTACGCATCAAGTTCACAATGTGGTTCGTCAAACTTTTCAATGATGATCAGGGGCCTCGTTGTCCCATCGACCTTGAACATAGATGACATAGTAGCCAATCGTGCACTTAGTGATTCTCTTCTCGTGGAATATGATTGAAAGTGATCTCTTAGTAGGGGATCAAACTCGAACATGCTCGATCTGGATGAGATTGAATGCTTCGTATCTCTGATTTAATCGGTGATCACTAAAGTCAGTCTCCATACACTTGCAAGAACTTGATTCTTAAGTCATATGACTTTATACCCATGATGCACGCCGTATTCGGCCATGTTGTTAGTCAGTTGAAACATAATCTGGCGGTGAAAGCGTATGTCCGCTGTAGGAGATGTAATGATGCGCCAATGCCATTGCCAAGTGTTTGAGGCTCCATCAAAGACCATGGTCCATCGGGATCCTTATTCGGGTCCTTTGTGCAGGCCTGGTTCTTATGTCGTAACTAACAAAACATCTTCGTCTAGAAATTGAGCGCATAGGTGATAGTCATCTACGGCGATGAGCCAAATGATCGGCTACTACACTTCCTTTGATTGCTTTACGAGAAGTGTGGATGTCATATCGGTCAAGATCATTTGTCATCTTGCTATTCTTAGGAAGGCGGTTTCGAATATGTATTTTATCGGATCCATCTTGGAGATCAACAAGGTAGTGTGAGTCATATCTTGTCTTAGTCGGCGAGCAGCTAAGCCAAAGCTTGCAAGTTTTCTCATGTGAGTATCTTGTTTTACAGTCGGTAAACTTTTGCTAAGGTAGTATATTGCATACTCTTTCGACCGACTCGTCATGTTGTTGACACACCCATTGAGTTCTCTACTTGTCAAGTACATGATAAGAGGTCTTCCTTGGCGGCATCGGGATAGAAGGATTCATGGGTACTCCTTGATTTTGTCAAGCGATCGCAATCGTCGTTCCATTCTACCACTGATCTTTCTTGATAACTTGAAGATTGGCTCCAAGTAGCGAAGATGTGCAATGAATCGGAAATGTAGTTGATCCCAAAAACCTCGACTTCCTTCTCGGTCGCGGGGGTGGCATTTCATGAAAAGCTTTAACATTGGCGGGGTCAACTTCAATACCTTTACCATTGACAACAAACCCTAGGAGCTTACTGGACCTGACTCTAAAAGTGCACTTGTTGGGATTGAGTCTCAGTATGTACTTCTTCAGTCTATCAAACAGTTTCCTCAAATGATCGAGATGTTCTTCTTCAGTCTGTGATCGAGCTATCATGTCGTCGACGTAGACCTCTATCTCGTGATGAATCATGGCATGAAATAATGCCACCATGGCACGCTGATAAGTGGCGTAGCGTTCTTGATCCGAGCAGCATGACCTTGTAGCGAACATGCTGCTTTATGTAACAAAAGTAGTTTTCCATGTCTTGAGCCATTTGATCGGTTATGGCGGAGAAACCATCCATGAAGGAGAAAACCTTATGTTGGGCAGTGTTATCAACCAGAACATCAATGTGAGGAAGTGGAAAATCGTTTTTCGGACTCGCTTTGTTCAGATCTCTGTAATCCATACACATCCGTATTTTACCATCCTTCTTAGGTAGGGGCACCACGTTTGCAACCTTTGTGGATAAGTAACAACTAAACCGCGTTGAGTTGCTTCATAACCGCTTTGATTTTCTCGACATCTCGGGGCCTCGACGAACCTTCTATTTCACAGGGAGAAAACCTTCTTTTGTAGGCAATCAGTGTACCACAATGTCAATGTCTAAACCTGGCATGTCTTCGTAGGACCAACCTTTCTTTGACATTGTTCTCAAAACCCGCTCCTATCTTGATCTCTTTTCTGTCTTCATCAGTACCCAAATTCACAACCTCAACTGGCTCTTCGTGTGGCTGTATAACTCGTTCTTCTTGCTGTAGCAATCGAAGTTCTCTGGCACTTCCAATCTTCCACCTTTGTCTTTGGCTTGGTAGATCGGATTATCGAAGTCATATTTAGCAATAGCATAGCTGTTATCAACGAGATTTGGAGTGATTCTGCAGTGAATCACGTGGGTGTGTGTAAGAACACATAGCTTTTTGAAGGGGTGATAAAGTAAAAAAAGAAAACAATAATTAAATGCAAAAGTCCAACGATTTTATTGAATGAAAATATGCAAATGACAGATAATAACCCTCACAAACGAGCCATGATGCCCCGGGCAAGGCACTAGGCTTTAAAGTTTATTGTTCAAAGGATAGAAAACGAAAAGCAAAAACAAAAACAAAGGCAATTACTCCTGTCTAAAGGAGATGGGTAAGACACCTTCAGTCTTCCAATTGCTGAGTCCATTGTCGGGAGTTGGGAAGATCCACTTGCTGATGTCGAAGTCGTTGTCGTCGTCTTCTATAACATGGACTCCATCTTTGATTGATGCGGAAAGGAAGTTGGCCGGCACGTTCGTGACGTATCATCTTCTGACCTTTGATGGTGAAGCCTAAACCAGTCTTGTCATTGAAAGGAAGATCGGGGCTGATCCCAAATAGATACCTCCTTCTTCAGCAATGACTTGAGCATCTTTCGTGAGGCCATCTAAGGCGAACTTGTAACCGAGGGAGTAGCGGAGAGTCAATAGGCATGACTCTTGGAACTGTTTCAAAAGCTTGACAGGGAGTCTCGAAGAATTCACCTTCCATCTCGAGATATCGGAATGATGTAGATGGTGACCATGTATTCCTCTTCACATATTGTAATAACCTTCCCCACCTTGGGTACTTGACACGATGCAGAGGTAGGATAACGGCGCTGCCCATGTGTCAAGGGCGTCCAAGCGAGGAAGAGTGAGTGAGAAGGATGTCCATGACAAAGTGAGTCGAGTGGAACCCGACTTTAGCAGTGAGAATAGGCTCTCAAGTATTGGCTTAGAACCACAGCTCTTACAAAATATGTCATTGGGTTTCAAAACCAATCCTTCAACATCGAGTCGGTCAAAGCACTCTTTGAGGATATTTAAAGCAGAACGGTATCCACAAAACATGAGACAATGTAATGCCTTGCATTCAACGAGAGATGTGCAAGGCTTTGTTGTATTTCTTTCCGGTGATCAAATCAACATCGAGAAGCCTAAACCGTTGTTGGCAGCAGGGCTAATGCAAACTTCAAATTGATCGTAGTAGTGTCTTGCGATACGTGAGCATTCTTGACTTTACCAAGGCTTTAACATGAGCCTCGAGCACAAGAGTAGAAAGCATGGAGATCTTGGGCCAGTCTGTCCCATTGTTCCACAACATTGTAGTTACTCTTCTTGATGATCTTGAGATTTCCTCCATTTCTCATTTGAGGTGTCTTGACAACTTCCTTTGGTACTTGCAAAGCGGGATGAGATTCTTGGTTCTTTCCTCTAGTCTCAAATGGTTCACCATTTGGAATCTGATGAGTATGATGTCTTTTGGAGATCTCTGGAAAACACCCTTCGATTCAGGTCACCTTACTAGATCTGGTGATGTTGTCAATGTCGGGAATGATAGATTCAATGTTAATGTCTTCAATGGTCGGAGGGTCTTGCTTGCGCCATGATAGTAAACCTCGACTCCATAGTTCCAAGGGATAACTTTGTCAAAGGAGTATGGAGCTGGTCTGGGAGAAGTAATGATGAGAGGTGCCACTCTAGGCACAGGATCGTGAGAGGAAATCCTTATTGTGTTAACATCAGCATAGTCTTAGGAAATCGTCTCCCCGTCGATCGCCTTAACATCTTCAATAGGAATCTTGTAGCTTTGAGAACGGTGTACTATGTAATCAAACTTCCACTTGGCTGCCCCGTGTATCATACTACGCGCGGTTTCACTCACATCTTGATCTTGATTCTTAGACAAGTCTTCACGCTTCTCCACAGTCGGTTTGAGAAAAAGCACTGCGGTTGTCCATCATGCACCTTGAATCGTCTTCGACCAAGCACAACCGTTAGGCGCGAGATGAGCACCAGGCAATTCTCTGGGCATCACGGATTGACACCGCTTGCGGCAAATTCTTCTTAACGGTCTTGAGAGGAATAGTCGGGTCATCTATGTTAAAACATAAGCGTTCTTGTCAATAGCATTGGAACTTTTGTCATGGTTAAATGGTAATTGATCACATTAGTCTCAGCGGAGAATCAAACTCAATCTGTTTAGCTCAATCATATCTTGAATCTTGTTCTTGAACCCAACAATCATCGATGTTGTGTCCGAGAATTTGTGAGTGGTAAGCACACTTAGCATTAGGATTGTATCTCGGAGGAAGTGTTGATGTTTTGAGGGGATCCCTCAAGGTGTCGACTCTACTTTCAACATGTGTTGCAAGGCTTGCAACAATGGCATGTTGATCTTTGTGATTGTCCTCGGTGGCGTTACGTACGCGTTGTCTCGCTAGGTTG